>RPOG01000346.1:0-125000 GCA_008086565.1 Thalassoma bifasciatum
CACAACAATTTGTGTTTTTTAGTGGTGCATAAAGACAAGTCAGTGAAGTATTGAGGGATATCTTTGTGCTTCTTTTTTATCATACAGACACTCGATAAACATGATGGAGTCATCTGTCAATGCTGAGGAGGAGGAGGAATCTCCTGATGAACTCCATAACCATTTAACCAGATCACTCAACAGGTAAACACAAGATACCAAAATCATACTTCAAAACTGTTAGTTGTTCACACTGAAGAGACGTTCTGTCACTGTACACTATGTTGCTGCTTATTCTCAAGTTCTTTGTTTGTTATTATCATCTGGAAGTGTGTTTTACATACAGTGCACCTGAAAAGAAGTCGCAGCACCCCATTTTTTTTTCAGATTTTAAGTTCCAATCAAATAATTGTAGGGTTTTTTCCTAAATTTTAGACTTAACATCATGTTATGACAATGCGGAAAAATACATTTTTCTTTTGATTTTTGTAAATTTATCTAAATAATTTAAAAGCAGAGAAATCACAATATTCACAGCCTTTGTCACAAAGCTCAAACTTGAGCTCAGTTTTCCACTGATCATTCTTAAGATGTCCCTACAGTTCAGTTGGAGTCCCACCTTGGTTAATTCAGTTGATTGAACATGATTTGGAAAAGACACACCCATTAATGTACGGTGTCACAGGTGTTAGTGCATGTCAGAGCACAAACTAAGGATGTAGTGACAGGAATTGTCTGTAGACCTCTGAGATAGGGTACAGAAACATTTCTGCTCCTTTGAAGGTCCCACTCGAAGGGAGAAGTTTAGAATCACCAGGACCATCTGCAAGCGAGCTGCCCGTCTGAATTGAGCAACTAGGAGGGAAAACTTAAAAAAAAAAATGTTGACATTATGGGGTGTCGGATTGAGGCTGTGCATAATATTAAGATTTGAACGGTTCACTTGAACATGAGTGATGTCAAACAGCTTTTGCATGAGCTCATAGAATGTATAGTTTATCTGGCCAGCTAACAAAATCATTATAAATGGTTTTAGTTAGTTTTGAGCTTTAGTTTTTGAACTTGGTTGAGTGTCTACAGCAAAGCTCTTTTGTCTTGAGGTAAACTTAGCGATGTTTGGCCTGCAATTTGACAGTGAGCTAAGATTGTGATCTTGCTCAAACAGATCAAATGTCAGATCACTGTCAGTTTTTAACTGAGTCAAATATTTTATCATTAGAAACTCATCAAGGTCTAAGAGGTTGGAATCAAGTTCTGATGAAGAATCAGTGTCACCCAGGAGAACACCTAAAAGAGTGACCAGGGACCTCAACAGCAAGCAAGTTCAATTAGACAACTTACATTTGATGGGATTGCAATGTGTTTATGATACAATGTCATTGACTTCTAGTCTAGTAATAAACTACCTTGGTCTGTTAAAAACAGAGATCAAGAGAACAACAGTGAGATACGAATTATAGATTCCTCGCTGGACAACTCGCCTCTTATGTGCCCTCAAACAAGCTCCACCCCTCAGAAGAAAGATAGGAGTCCTTATCATAAGTGGTTAGTGATTTTTACTGCGGTTCATGTCAAGACTGAGTTTCTCCTACCATGGAAAAGGCACTTTCAAAATTTGTGTCCCAACTGCTTATTCATAGGAAACAACTTTGCAACAATGCCAAGGAGAGCAAGGAAACATGGAGCGACGAGGAGTCGTATTTTAGCACCTGGAGAAAAACAAGTAATTTATGTTCCACTTTCACTGATCAATTCTCTTTAAAGGTATAAGTGGTGTTTTTCTTCATTCATATCTTTTTTTGTGCTTGTTTTTGTTTGTTTGTTTTTTCCCCCAGAAGGATCACAAAATGACAGCCCTGTTTCAGGCCAAAGGAAAAAGGCACGTACAATGAGACAATTTGTTTATTATTTTCAATTGTAAAATGTGCATGAAAAATGTTTGGTTTTAACAAATTTAAAGTTATTTCAAAGTAACATTCACATTGTGTACTATAGCAGGTCTGAAACAAGTGAAGAATCCAACATAAAAAGCCAAAAAGATTAACTTCACTGCTGCAAGTGTTTAAGATAGTACAATTTTTTGTAACCCCTTAGTATGACTGAAATACACAGAAGCATTTGTTTCTGTCTTTCTAGCATGTTTTAGTAGCAGAAAGCTGACTAAAAGTTTTTTTAATTGTTTTTTAGATGTGGACTGATGCTGAATCAAAAAAGTTAAAAGACGGGGTCCAACAGTTTGGGGAAGGCAACTGGAATAAGATCATGGCCTACTACAGTTTTGAAGGGAGAACAAATGTCCAACTCAAGGACAGATGGAGGACAATGAAGAAGTTAAAACTGGTTTAGATGGGGAAGCCTTTTCGAAGTTTTCTGCCCCTGAGTTCACTGAATGCACACGGTTGAGTTTGTAAAGCTGCCGTCATTTGATTGTAATAAAAACAGCAATAAAGCCTGATCTCTTTCTTTACCCCAGGTCTATGAAAAGTCAAAAAATGTAAGGAAACCTGGATTTATTTCAGAGACAATGAACAAAATATGCACAAATATTTTTCCCCCTCAATTTTGACTGGATTTACATTAAAACTGAAGTAATGAAGGATCAGGAGCCACAAGAACAAGTGAATCCTTCAGATGATTTGTATTCAGTCATTCCTGGTGTTAATATGGCAGACTCCTGGAAATTGGAAAATGTGACAAACTGAAACACCTGCAGGTCACAATACCACACCAGGCAATCCAATCTAACCACATTACAGTCATGTGGGGAAAACAGCAGTCCTGGGTTGTCCTGGGTGTGTTTTTCTGTAAATGTTGCTAGAGTTTAATTTCACAACGACAAAGGGAACTCCAAAGTCCTGCTGTTGATGCGTCTTTACGTTAATGTGTCTTCGTTCCTGATGAACTCTCCCACATCAGCCTGGTGAAACACTACAATGGACATGGGGTCCACACGGCGACACTCCTGGGTGTTTTTGGCTGCTACTCCAAAACCCTAAAAAATAAAGACAGGACTTTTTTTTTAGAACTGGACTTGGCAAAGGGGCAGAAGCTGTTTTTCATGTGATGTTAAACTTTTCACTCAGGACAATAAATACATTCACCTAGAATGACACAAAGTAGCGAAGAAACAAATTTTGTCAAGCAATCCCACTCTACATTCAACACCTCATGCTGTTTTATTTGTCCAAACAGTTTGTCAAACAGAGCAATAAAAGAATTGAGCGATACTGTATCGTAATTATAAAACTTACCAAGGGAACATCAGCCATGGAGTACACCACGACACCCTGGTACTGCTGAGTGTTTTCAGTGATCCTCCCAAGTCCAGATTTTAAGACATGGTTCCCATATAGGAAAGACTGTTCTGCACCAGGCTTCACCCACACTTTGAACTGACCACAAAGAAATACAAGATTTTTATACATGGAGAATGATACAAATTAAAGGTACTGAGCATATATTTAAGAATTCGGTTAGTGGCACCTTCATCTCATGAAGGGTCAAAGAAGAGAAACAAATCCTTGCAACAAACAGCAAAGTCCTCCTTTCCACTTTTTTGTGCATTTCCCACTATCTCTAATCTTTGCTATAAAAAAATATTCAAGTGAAATAAATCTTTATATATCTGGGATTTACTTCCTAAAATAAGTGACCAAAATATTTTTTTTTTTCATGATATTCTGTTGATTTGAAATGTACCTGTGTATGTAAACAGAGTTTCTTTGCTGGGTTTTTTTCCCCCATTCATAAAGCAATTAATATCAAATTTTCTATGCCAGTTAAAAATCATTCCTTTTTTAGAAATAAAAAAAATGTGTATGAATATAAAAATATATGCTCTTTTTTAATGAAGAGTGATTTGTTGCTTGTGTTTGCTCAAAATCACACAAAATTGGGAATCGAGAAATGACTGCATACTATGCAGCAATTGCAAAATAGGGAAAATTAATCACTAATTGATTATTTTTGAAAATCGTTCAATCCTGCAGCAAACCTCATTTCTACGTCTCCACACAGTAGCCTACACTTGTTTCCTTCAATTAACCAGGAGAGCTCAAGATAGAGAGGAAGGGCAGTGAATAAGGCTAAGAGGTAAATAATAATAACAGATGCTTCAGTCACCTTTGCATAAGGTGCCAGGAAATCCAGAGCAGTGATGTGAAGCCGAAACTTGGTGGTCTTTGTGAACTTTCCGAAACATGTCCCGGCTGATACGAGCTTGTCCCGGGAAATGTTTGTAGCCAGCTTGAGAATTTTTTCACTGTGGACAAACACGATGATGAATTTCAATCACCAATTCAGGTCCTCTATTTTACTAAGCAGCACGTGCCAACACCTCACCTCATGTAGTAGACGCGGTCATTGTGTAGTCTGAAACAGTAAGTCCCGTCGGGTCGGTCCACTAGAAGTTTGATGTTTTCACCGATGCTTTGGTGGAAATAAAATGACATGGGTCACACACTTTGCTAACATGCGTGTAGCATCTTTCGTATACAATGAAACAAGGATGAAGAGCAGATATAACAATGAATGAACTTACTATTTTGAAAGCTTCTCAAACATCGTTTTCGTCTCTTCGTCCGTTAAAGGCCGCATTTTGGAAAGCTTAAAACGAATTCAATGTGTTTTAAAGGAGTATCTTCAGTGGAAACTGCACAACGTGGGTCAACACGGAAGTAGGTGGTTGACGGGAGCGGAAGCTGTGTGACGTAACGCGCAGCTCCAGTTCCTGGTGTTTTTTCAGTCTTTAGCTTTCAGGCGATCGGACCCTGTTCACCGACCAACCGGCTCACATTAGGTAAGATAATTCACCGAAATTTATAATATTTCACTGAAACGGTGTTGTGTTGTGATTTGTAACAGTTGATGCTGTTTTTCTATTAAATATAATCCACATTGAAGTCTCAGCTCCGTGAACGGGCTCAGCCTGTTTGTCGACCTGTCAGTGAGAGAGAGAGAGAGAGCATTGAATTGAACAGAGAGAGAGAGAGAGAGAGCCCTGTGCTCTTAGCCTCATTAGCCTGTTAGCATCCTCACAGCTAACACCAGCTCGCTGCAGGCTACGACCCCACTCTGGAGGACTGATTCAGTTCACATCAACCGTGAAACGCTGCCTGAACGTCCATAACATCCACGGTGAATCAGCACCGAGCTCGGTGTCGGTCTGAGACAAACCGTGAGGAGGAGACTCGGGTCTTTGCCGCAGCGCAGCGCGGTGAAGTTGCATAACGTTAATTTGTTTGTAAATACCGCTTACGTGCGTGTAATCCGAGATCAGGGGCAGAGTAAGTAATCCTTTAAAGATTTCAATGGTCATTAAGATCAACACTAAGCAATTCCGGGCCCATTATGTGACACTTTAACATGTGAGTGAACTGTGGTCGGTGCACAGTGTTTCTGAATGTCAGCGATGTGTAATGTTAGAGGCGCAAGTTGGGAAATCTTCTCTGTCAGCAGGCACTTAGCGTTTGATAGATCATTTGATCCTCTTCTCACCCCCTGTCCCACAGCAGCAATGACTAAAGAGAAAGAGCCTGACCCTTTTTCCTGATGCTGCCGACCAATATTCAGCTAACAAAGGCATCTTTTCTAACATGACACTGGTGGAAAAAGCCTGGTTTGTGGCTTTACATTTTTAAGATTCTTTTTTAAAAGCCACTTTATTCTTACATATTTTAGTGTTGATATTTGGGGCACATGTGGAGTAGGGTTGAGCAATTAATAGAAAATCAAGTTAAATTGCAATATGGCCTGCTCTAATATTCTAAATGTGGACAATGCAATATTTCTAACCTGAAATGTGTCAGAAAACCAGTTGAATGTTTTTTTTGCAGTTGCTGTTTATGCTTCACACTTGTTTTGCAAAACCCTGCTCAACAAAAGAGCCAGATTGTTGAAAACTGAGATCAAATTGCAAGAGAAACAATATAAGTGGTGAATTGTGAAAAAAAAAAACACAGAGCTGCTGTAAATAATATTTTAAGGTATATTACTTGTCAAAAAGCAGAAAAAAATGGATAAAATTAGGAGAAAACCATCAGAAAAGTAGCCAAAATTTTCAGAGGCCTGACACTTCTGTTCAAATAACACCTTTTTTTATTAATCTTCGATGTTTCTATATCCCAAGACATTGAATTTCAAGAAATAAAGGCTGGAAATATTTAACTTTAAGTTAAATGAATCTATATGATATCTGGCCACTCACTTTCTGAAATGAGTGGCCAAAAATCTCTAACCTTTTCATGATATTCTAAATTTTCGGATTTACTTTTTGTGTTTCCTTTTTCTTTTTACAAAAATCCTACTTTTCTCCCTCATGTGTTTCCTTTATTCAAAACGAGAATAATGAAAAATATATATCATCCCCTTCAATATAGCAATTGATCTCAACAACACATGGTGGGGGACCTAAAAATATCTGCGAAATCAATTGCGATTGCAACATAAGGAAAAAGAAACACAATTTGATTATTTTTGAAAATTTCTCTGCCCCATTTCCGTGTTGTCATGTTTTGTTTTCGATATCTATGTTGAAACCCAACTCCATCTACTGTTGACATTTGTACTGTTTTTGCTCTCATCTGCATTCATTGTTACACATCTGTCTGACACGTTTCTGTTGAAGAAGTGTTATCATGAGTCGCTGGTATAACATCCAATTCTTACAAAAGGGTTTTGCCCTTCATTTGAATTTTAAATGAGTCATACATCACATCACGGAAAACAGCACGAACATTTTGGTAGTATTCACAGACATCGCTCCAGATTGTCTCTCCTCACGGTTCTCTGAGCCCTACATATGAAATATGCTTCAAGATCATTTCAGCCCAAGGGAAACATTGATTAAAATGATGACCTAATGGAAGCCCTAGTGCCAATTATAGCATGATGAATGCTTAAACAAAGACAAGAAGTGATAATGAAAGTAGAATCACACAAAGCAAATGCCAAAGTACTATTTTTCAAATCTTCCTTTCACTCTTTGCCAAACTACACAATGTACAACTATTTTTTTATACAGCACATTACCGTACTCATCATTTAACTTCTATAACCAGGCTACAAAAAGAAAGAGGTGTGTCTGATGTTTGTGACAGAGTCTAAAGTAAATGTAAAAGCATCATATGTTTCATTGTGAGTGTGCGCTCACCAGTGACATATGAGTGTGACCTCATTATCAGTGGGTGTTGCCAGAGGAGAAACCTACTTATATGAAAGCAGTGGCACACTTGGCACAAAGCCAGTTACCAAATCAACTGCATGATGCCACTTTAATTGAATATCAATGAGAGATATTGACAAAAATATATCACATTTTGGAAACAAAAGCCACATGTTTTCAATGATGTAAGATTGCTTATTAAGAAAACATCCTCTTGGTGTTGTTTTGTATATTTTGTCCATCCAAGCCAAAGCCAGTGTAAAGTTAATTTTTTTGTCCTTAACTTATATGTGTTGACAGGGGCTTCCCTGTGTCGGGAGAGCAGTTCTCGTGTCAACAGTTACCCCAGGATAAATCAGCGGTCTGCGTCTGTCGTCAGCTTCCTGTGTGTGTGTCTGTGTCTCTGGTAACTCTGAGCCGGAAGACGTTCGCAGAGAGACGTCTGAACTGAGAGAGGAAACAGCGGCTTCTTCTTCTTCAGCCTCAGAATGACTGAGTTCTGGGTTTGTTTTAGCTGCTGCATTGCAGAGCAGCCACAGCCTGTAAGTATGACATTCATTGGAAAAATTGTCGATAGGAGTTTTTTGACCTTGCTGCTTTTGTGGAGTCGAAACATGAGTTGAAACTCTTAAAGTGAGACTAGAGTGGTGTTTTCCGTTGTGATGGAGGGATATCTTTAGTTATACCTAGAGTGTGAATACTCACTGGTTTCAACAGAAGACTTTTGCTTTCTTAAAGCTGACAAAATAAATATTACATCCTCTTTTTATTATAGATTTAAAAAGAGACAAGGCCCCAGGCTAACCACATCCTCCCGCCTGACATGACAGTAATGTAGATTCAGTAAGGCTCATTATGGAAGCAAACAAGCAGCTGTTGTGTTCAGTTAAAGTCGGCCAGGCTGACTGCGCACAGATAAGATAAAATCAACTGAATGTTGACACCCCTGCCTTTATTTCAATCTGCACAATACAGGTTTTAGGAGATAAACAGAGGGGTGAAGAGTGGGCTTTGTTTGAAGTGGTGTTCATAGCATTGCCAGTGTATGTTATCAGAAGTAATGATTCAGAAAATTCGTGGAGAATAAAACTGCTGGATCTAAACAAAAATGTGTCTTTTTCACAGAAACGGCGGCGACGGATTGATCGCTCAATGATTGGCGAGCCAACAAACTTTGTTCACACAACACATGTAGGCTCAGGGGACATGGGCGGATTGGCGTCGGTAAGTCATGGTCATGGTCTTACTCTATATGCATCCATCAGTGTGAACACCTTGAGTAAATCTACTCTGCTTTGACTTTGGCAGGTGGACCTCGTCCAGGCCCAGATGAAATCTAAAGGGGGCTACGCGCATGGAGGGTCTGAAGGTTCTCAGTTGTAACAAGGTAAGTTATGCATCTTCAACCATTTCTCTTTGAAACTGATAGTTGTTTGTGACTGGAGGTTTTGCCAGATTCAGCTATTTCGGGTACATTTGGAGTAGGACTGGGCAATTAATTTCCAATTCAGTTAGATCTCAATATGACTGAAATATTCTTATCACAGACAGTGCGATATTTCTGTAACCTGAAATGTGTCCGAACACCATATGCAATCCTTTTGCAGTAGATGTTTTATGTTTTATACCAGTGTTACTCAACCAAAGAACCAAATTGTTGAAAACTACGTCTGCAAGAGAACAAATCTAAGAGAAGAAAAATGGCAAATAACTACAAGAAGCTGCTGTAGAAACTATTTCAAGGTGACATATCTGGTGAAAAGCAGTGAAAATTGGGAGAAAACTTGGAAAATGGTCAGAAAGTGGCAAAACTTTGCAGAAGTTTGACATTCCTGTTTGAAATATACCTTGTTGAATGACCTCATGTAATATTCCAAGTTTCAGAGAGACAGAATTTTTTGGGGTTTTCATTTTCTGCAACAGATAAAAATATCACCCCCTATAATATATCAGTTGATATCAATAATGCATAATATTAGAGAACCCTAAAAATAATGGCTCAATAAATTGGAATTTCAATATAGGGAAAAATAATCACACCTAGATTATTTTTGCAAAGCCTTTAGCCCTCATTTGGAGTCAGACATGCAGACATTCTGTTTTGCAGCATTCTAGATAAATGTGTAGGGCATCCATATTAAACTTTCAAAACTTTCTAGTGAACATATCTAACTAAATGGTGACCTGGACTCTTATCATGAAAGAGAATGAATGTGACAAATACTGACTGAGTAGATTCTCATACAGCAGTGAGCCTGTTATGAGTTGCTGTGAAAGTAAACTGATGAAATTCCACTGATTTCATGCAGCTATTTAACTGTTTTATGCTTGACACAAAAAGTCATGTTATAAGTAGGGGATTTCATCCTTCCTCACATAAAGAAATGAAAGTTTTTCATTTCTTTATGTGAGGATGCTCTTGATCATCTTTTGGATTATGAAATCAACCATTTTCCTCACAGCATGGATGCAGCTGTCAGTGAATTTGTAATGTTTGTGTAGGTTTTTATTTTCAACCTGGTGATCTATTCGCCTTGAGGAGTTGTTTTATGATTATCTTAACCTGTCTTGACTGGTGTTGGATTTTCCCTTTTAGCTTTTTTTTGGCACAGGTTTTTTCTGTTAATGAGTGACAGATTCAGGACATTACTGCACTAGTTTGAATAAAATGAATAGAAATGGTGAAAGATCGAGATTAGCGCTTTGGACACTGATTCCTTAATGCTCATCGTTTGCTTTTGAGACGTGTCAGACTCTGCTGTCAGTGGTGTCTAACTTTTGCTCCACTTCTCCCCCTCACAGCCCCATCACAGCCTTGTGGAAACTAATGTTGATATGAGGAACCATTTTCAAAAAGCAGTGCTGTCTGTAATGGACACAGGACCAAAAGATGAAACAACTGCTTCTCCATAATGTTGTATATATTTTTATTTTCCATTCCTTTTTTTTTTAATGAAAGCACTGCTTATCCATTTGCTGCCATACTGTTGCACTGTAAAGAGTAGCTGTTAGGAGTAGATACGAGGGTTTAAAAAGGTAATAATCTCAGCCACGTATGCTTGTGAGAATGCATGAGGAAAATAAGTTTCAAAATGATTTGCTGTTGTAGCCCATTTGGATGCCTGTATTTATTATCTGATTTGTAAAACGGACCTCATGGTGGCTGGGCCACGCTGGAGATTTTGGACATTCTGTTTCCTTCTTTATCCTCAGAGGTTTTTCAAAGGACAGGTAGAGGTGTCGAGGTGAAGCGCGATGTGTTCATTGTTTTATTCTGAGAAATACTCATAGTTCTCTGAGTTGCTTTCAGGGTTTATGATTGCTGTCTTGTTATAAACTTGAATGAGTAGCGTACACTGGACCATGCATTGTACACTCACACTTGCTTAGGAATTCTGCATTGATTTACTCAACTGTTTTTTTTTGTTTTTTTTTATACTCGTTTAGATCAAACCACATAGAATTTTAATAAACTATGAACTTTCTAATCTGCCTTCTGAAGTCATGTTAATTTTTTTTCACGAGCATTATTCTGCAGCTTGATGCTGCGAATACTGAGCTTAGTAAATGCCTAGTTTTTTTTCTTTTTTATGTGCATTTTCTTTGTTTTATTTTTCAAGACATGTTAGCCAATATTGGACTTAAGAATTAAACTTGGAAGTAACCAAATCAGCACTGCAAACACTGCTTCATATGTGGGTCAGGTTTGATGCAGTGTTCTCAAACCTGTAGTCTACCCTCTGTTGGACCATTTCTTCTTCTGTAGTTTACAGCTGTCCCATTTTGCCTGCACAGTTCAGCGTACAGGCTGTGCCACATCTCTTTTAGAGTAATTATCTTTGACAGAGAATCATTTTTCAGTTATTTGGCTGACACGCACAATTTTTAGCCGAGGTAGTTTTGTCCCTCTGGAGGTTGTAGTAGTCGTTTGATGTGTCTTTGAAAGTTAAATAAGTGCCACTGAACGGCATTCAAATTTATGTGGCCCCACCTTTTGTAGCAGTGTTTGTAGCTTTGTTGTAAAAGCATGTATCTGTGTAATGTAATATGTCCAAAGCTTTTTAGAGTACAAAGTGTATTAAACTCTGTTCTTTTCACCATAGAAATTTAACTGTTTTACCAGTTTGTCAGCCTGTTGTTCACCTTTTCATGGAAATCTGATTTTACTACAAAAGTGCAGCTCTTGATGCCTGAACACACAGACTCTCAGTTGTATTACTGATTACTTGTTCTCACTTTTACTGGCACATTTTTATCCTGTAGTACTGTCATGTGCAGTCCAAATATCTTAATGCAGCTAAACTTCAAAATAAAAAGCCTTTATTAAATATATTCAGAGAAATATGAATTGCTTAAGCCCTTCTTCATGGCGTCTGTAGTGACCATTTTTCCAAAGGTGTAGAGCCAACCAGCAGGCCTGGATCTATGAATACATGTGACTATTTGTTCTCACTGTTCATCTTATGATTTACTTTTCCAAAAGCAGACAGTGGATGTATACTTAGAAGAATTTGGTATTAAATGAGTGTGAATGTCATTTGACTAATGATACATGAATGAAATCCTCAGTGTTTTCTATCAGGCAATGTAAAATATCCAACAGTCATGTTCATAGTATCTCTTCATTTTGGTAACTTCTCTCTTAACTCCAAACGATAGCTAATCATGTGATTCATCAGGCTTTAGTGTTGTCACAGGTCATCTGTTCCTCTTTAAATGTTTCTCTAGTATTTTCTGTGTGAAGAAGAAGGATCCACATACTGTATGTGTTGTTTTTCTTTCACCAGCTCTGGGTTGTATGCTGTAGACGTTAGCAGGATTGCCATATATAACATGTGACCAGCAGGCTGTGCTAGTGCACTGGTTGAATGTGACTCAAAAAATGTTTTCTTCTCCTGACATAAGACTTATTTTAAGATGAAAATGTAAATACAAAGCATAAAAGTAAAGGTTCCATGCTTTATATGTATTTGGGATCATACATATTTTGGTTACTTCTCTCTATAAGAGTCCTGGGAAGGTGTTGGAGCAGTGTTCTGTTGTCTTTATTGGTTTTCTTTCTCAGGAACTGCCTGTTATGTAGTTCCCACTTTAAGGGAAATCCATCTGTCTTTTTTTCTGCATTTGAAAATAAAAATAAGAAATAAATGTTTAATGTTGAAGTTTGACCAAATGTGTGGTTTGTGATTTCACTTAGAGAGGAGGTGATGGAGCTAAGCGTGTGTTTGAAGATACTGCACTTAGAACAAGGATAAAACTTAATTGTAAATGCCTTACACTGCAGAAAATATTCATCTTTTAAGTTCAAATTTCTTTGTAGCTGAACGAGACACAGCAAGGTTTAGTTGCAGTGGTTACATTATTGTAGAGACAAATCTTAGCTGTACGGGGGCCATTAAAGAGAGATTTTGAAAAGTCACAAGCAAATGATTAACAAACCATAGTTCAACCTTTGCATTGCTTTTTATTGTTTACATTAATAACATAATGGAATGAAAATTAAAAAAAATAAGGTGTGATAAAAAAAAACAAAGCAACACAACACGCATAAGCTAGAGAACAAGCACCTTTGTATGGAACTCTACGGTTGATAGACTGCCATTAAAAAAAAGAAACTTCTGATAATGTTTGCTATTGGTGTCTATTTTATGAGTTCACATCTTTTTTTTTTAATTGCACATCGGGTTGTGCCTCTCAGGGTAACCACAGGCTTATTTAAAACATCCATTTTCAAAGGACTACCACTTCAGCTTCAACTGTAGTGACCATGGGACACTTAAGGAACAGAGTCAGGATATAAGTCGTCATTCGCAGAAGAGCATTTTTAATTTCCTTTATGCTAAAATGTACTGAGTGTGACTGAATAAAAAGTGGAAATATGATTGATGGTGAAGTATAACTGTCTTTACACAAAGTTCTATTTAAGTTAATTTATACATAAGCTTATGATAACTGACAGGTGATTCACTCATTATCTCATTACAATGTCACCTGTTTTCAATAGGTGAGAGATAAAAGGCAGGTAGGGAACTTTTTTTTTCTTTAAGTTGATGTACTGGAAGCGGCGAATGAAGATGACTCCTAAACTTTTGTTATGACAAGGTTTTCCTGGTCCTGGTCCTAAGCTGCTGTTTTGTATCCTGTTTAGGATTTGTACAATTATACAGAAGACCACGATAGCTGATTTACTGTAATGGGCATCCCCCCACCACCCCCCACCTCTCACCCCACCAAAAAAATGGATACACACAGAATACTTTCAGTTATGCATAATTCAAGACTCCTTACTTTGTAAAGTGCTGTTAAATTATTTCAAATATAGATGAATTGAAAATACAAAAAGTAGTTTTACTAAGTCAGTAATGTGGGGGAGTAGAAAAACAATTGATGTCTCAAAACTAAAGAAAAACATACACAAGTTTCCTAGTTGCATAAGTACGTGAAACAGTAGAGAGAAAAACCTCTGTATAAAAGAAGCTTTTGAAATGAAATGAGATCTGTTTACTTTGGTGTGAGCTTGGTGTCACTTCAGGGAGTTTAAGTCTGAACCGTGATGAACCCAAGTGATGATGACAGGGGTAAAGCTTGGCTTGGAATAGGATCTTCACCTCAGCACGCTCAGCAGAAAGGACAACTGACAGAGCAATAATCTCTGTCCCCTCCTCTGTCTCCTGTTTCTCCTCCACAGCAATCAGCTGACTGAGACAGACAACAAGGTGGAAAACAGCTGATGGTTGGCGAGGCAAAAAAAAAAAGAAAGAAAAACAAAGCTGTTTTTGAACAGCTAAAGCATTAGAGTTTGCTGATGTGTGGACCAGTCAGAGAGTTCCTTGATGTAGTTTGGACCAAAAAGATCACCATAGCTCTCAGCGTGTAGAGAATATGTGTAATCATCTCCAGCACCTGGAGCCCAAAACAACAAGTAAAGGCACATGAAAATACAGACATAGGTTGAAACTTTGAACTGAGCTGTTTTAAATTTGATAATACTTTCTAAGTTAGTTTACAACAGCAGTTTTCAAACAGAGAAAAAGGGCCCTCGTATTGGCTTCAGATTTACTCTGCACTGTCTGTTTTGACTGCTTATAAAGTACAAGTTGTAAAATTTTTTCCAAATTCTTTTGTCTTTTCAGTGAAGATGTTTCCAACATATTCACATATATATTCAATAATTACTTTTGTAATATATGGTGTGATAGACCGTATCTACATAAAAAGTATATCTCTATTTGAGTAGAAAAAGCAGAAATTTGGATATTTTTTCTTTAAGGTTATTCTTAGAGCTACATATGTTGATGTATTATCAAAGACAGATATTTGTCAAAGTGTCGGCAGGATATTGTTTTCAAATATTTTAACTTTTTAATTTTAGCAAGATGCTACAAAATTCTATAAAACACACATAATTTAACAAAAAATGGTCATGACTAATTTTTCATGCTAATAACAGCAGCTGTTTAAATTCTCGAGCCGGTTCAAATGGTTGAAGAGTTACGGTATTATGAATCCCCCATACCAATATCCTACAACTGGCTTCAAATACAGAAGGTGTTAGGATTTTTTGGCTTTACTTTTGTTAAAGGAGATGAGGTGGGGGCAAGTTGTCCATCTTAATGATTCTGCAGTCAGTGGTTTCTATGTCCATACTGATGTACCTGACCAGTGGTCCCACAGTGTGTGACTCCTCCATCCTTTCTGCTCCCCAGTCTGGTTCCAGAGGTCAGCGCTGCCTAAGTGGTCCATCAACTAAAAAAACCAAACCAGAATACACAATGGGTTTAGAAGCAGTTAAAAATCCTTTTTAATGAACTAATGTTTTTTACTCTTGCCTTTACATATAAACTTAAGGCCTCCTCCAGCAAATCTGTATAGCTACCAGGCCAAAAATCCACAAGTCATTGCATTATGAGTCAGTCAGTCAGTCATTTGTAAGCTTTGCACCTTAAACACAGCTTCATTCTGTTCCTGGTCTTCTGGTTTGGCTTCCCACATTCCTGCACGACAATAACGACCATCAACAGTATGATACAGCCCACAAATGCAACATCCAGAGCAACAACAGCAACAACATACATCAGAAGCAAAAGTCTCACCATGTAACTGACTGTTGGCTAATGTGTCTTCAGCAGGGGGCTCCACCGTCTGTGCTGAGTCAGTGACAGGTCTTTCTGTTGTGTGTTGCCAAGTGTGTGTGCTGTGTGTATCATCACTTAAACATGCTTGTCTTTCACGGGGTCTGCTGAACAATCGAAGTCCTGAGGGAAAGAGGGGAGGACAGGGCAGTTGCATGAGGTCTGTCTGGAAATGTTTCAGAGTATGTTTGTGATCTTTTTACCTCTCCTGCGTCTGTGAGCGTGAGTGTTGGGCAGCATCCTGTACACTCTGTAAGCGTTGCTGCCTCTCTTCCTGCTGTGCTCCTGCAGCTCACAGATGTCAGGTAGAGAATTTAAAGCACAGCGGAAATTTGCCTTCCATGTCTTTGGATCTGGCTTATCTTTGCCTGGACGATATCGTCCTGCAGAGATAAGTGTACAGACCAGAAACAGGTTTTTGTTATTGCAGTCATGCATGGTTTTGTTTTCATAGATTTCTGTCCACATTTTCTATTTAGTACTATGTACTAGTGTATTATGTTTCTTTAAATTAAACATTTCTTCTGTATAGACTTTGGAATTGTTTTGGTTGATGCTGACTTAATACTTGCACATCAAGGGGGCAACAACACATAAATGTGACATTGTTTTTATGACAACCATTACATCTGCTTCCTTCTTGCCTCCTTTTGTTTTTGTTGACCTTCACAAACGAACTTGAAGCTGTATCAAACACCATCGGTGTTTGATGTGTATTATCAGAAGAGGAAGTGCCCCAACAAGAGTAGGATTTCCTCAGGATAACTGATGTATGATAAGTTTCTGTGTTTTCTTTCCTATCATGGAAGAAAGACAGTTTCAAGTGTCAGTCTGACTTGAATTATCAAATAAAGATGCAGGGTTAATAATAAATAATATCTAATAAGAGATCAAATATTACCCTGCTGTCAGGACAGGTCACAAGGTGCCAGTTTGATGATGCTGATGACCATCCAAAAGATACAAAACAAAACAAAACTACTCCTTATCCAAGAATTTGATATCCTGGACATAACTTCAGCCAAAGTCCAAAGCTGCGTAAAATTAATGGAGCTTTTAAAGATCAGTTGCAGTAGACAAAGTTGAACACATCAGCAGCGGAAGTCTAATTTTTCACAGCTGTCACTGTCTGTGAACGGGAATAAGGTATTTTTGTCTTACTCCTTAAAGTGTCCCAAGTCTAATCTGTGGTGGTCAATTGATTCAATGAAAAACAAGCGAATATAACTTACTACAATGGTTAAAATGCCTGGTGAGGGTAACAGTGATATCTAGATCTAGATCTGTGATGTCAAGCTTTAAAACAAATGTGTGCTCTTCCTGTTCCCAAGACCACTGCTTCACCTGCGCCCTTTTTATGGCTTTTACCTGCTTGTTCACCTGAAGTGCCCTTTTGTGGTGATTGTGCAGGTGACAAAACAAAAACAAAACAAACAAACAAAAAAAAAAATCAAAAACAACATTGGTAAAACAGCTCATACAAAGCCCTTAAGAGGTTTCAAGATGTCATGTCTAAGTTCATCAGGAGTAAGAGGCTACATGTATCATACAGTTACTACATATTTCTTTGTACCATTATTTTGTTTTTGTTGATTGATGTTTATTACTGAGTTTATTGTAGAATGAATGTGCTAAGTTTTGGTTATAGAACAGTTCAATGATTCTTGTGCTTTGACAGAAATATAATAACCTCAAACAATCACAGGACTGAAGCTTTCCCATGGTGTGATGAAGCTACGGTCAAAAAGCATGACCCTTCCCAAGACTCCAGTGACGCGATGGGGTTATAAATGTCTGTCAATGTGCGTGCAAATGTGAGAGCATACATGATCTAGTATGTGTGTTTTAGAATCACTCTCTTGAAATAGAAAAAAAGCAACAACAACTGGTTATGAAAGTATAAAGCCAAAACACTGACATCTCCAAAATAATCATTAACGCATTTACACAAAGACGACATAAAGCATTTATTAAATAACCTTACACTACGGGGTTATCCAAAAAAAGAGAAACTTAAATTATCTGTGATGGTTCATATCAAACAGATATGTTTTTTTAAAATATTCTGGATCCTCTGATGATGTCAATACTTAATACTAAATAATGTAACTTTTAAATAAAGTAACTTGTTTTCAATTGTACACATCTAAAGATTCTTGTCTCTTAATGAAGATCAAGGAGGCAACACAGATGATTGGGTGATAGGTGTGTGGCAGTAAACAAGACATGAACCAAGCAACAATGTTTTCCCACATGCACAATAGTGACCCACAGTTCTCCCACTCTGTTATATGTCACTGTCTTCTTCATGTTTCTTGGACAGGATGCAACTGGAATGAAATTTTGTTGCTCTGAAACATGTGCGATGTCTAATAAAGATATCTCGTATCTTGTATCACATTAGTGTAAATTTGTAAGAGCAGTGAGCTGCCAGTATGTGGAGTTGCATAGTTTGGATTGGGATCCAAAAAGTCTTCGTATCAGTTACAGAAATTATCCAACTGCCTTTCATTTGGCATTCACTTATGTTACTGAAGGTTGCTGGGCAATTCTTATATCTGAGCTGCTGTGGGAATGTGGTAGATCTAGAAAAACATGGATTTAACGTCAGCTGCATGGCTGACTTTAACTGAATACTTCTGCTTACCAGGAAATAGAAAATGCTAAGGAGAGAACGAAAACACAATCAAACAAAGCTTTAAATGTGTGGTGTAGGATCATTTAATTCCTGAATTCGACTGTTCAGGAAATAACATTGATGTTGTTTTTCTTATTAAAAGGAGGCACAAAATAAAACATCATCAATCAATCAAAGACTTCATGCTGTCTGCATCTTTAATGATTAGTTGCCAGAACAGTCCATGATAGAGAGAGCTGGGTAAGAAAAACAACAGCAAAGATAGAGGAAGAAAACTATTGGTCTCTTATGATGGGGAAAAACTACTCTTTACTCTGCAGAAATCATAACTTAGTGTCTGTTCTATTCATTTTGTGCTGTATTTTTGTGCTACACACTTCAGAGCCAAATCATTTCAAAAGAATTTCTCAGAATTTAAAAACTATGAAAAATAGAGTCTTACATGAATCTTGAAAAACTATCACTCACTTTGTTGTTGGACAACAAGGTTACCCAGTTTTTGTGGTAGGTTCATAATCCTAGCAGCTTATTCTTTAGCAGTTTAGACTGAATAAATACTCCACTAATGTAATTCTGCTCATTTGTTTTCATGGTATTGTTGGAAATTAGAATGATTTCATGAAGAAAATTTGCAAAAGGTGATGGACCAAGATAAGGTGGTGCGCAAATAATTGTTAAGTCTTTTGAGGGTAAAATTCCTGTTAAATAGATAAAGCAATAAAGAAGGAGTGGGTTGTTTTGTTTTTGTTTTTGTTTGGCTCCTACCTGTGTGCATGGCCCAGCTCCTGAAAAGTGTGGCATCCCTGTCAATGCTCCAGCCGTGGCGAGCAGCGTGTTTCCAGGGGATTTGAAAGATTTGTGCTGACTGTGGAATCAAACACAATCAAACAGGTTGCATTGTTGTTGCTGTGTCTGTGTTGAAGTCTATGTGTATTTCTGTACATGACAGACAGAAGGGATGTTACCTGATCTAGCCAGCAGACTCCTGGATACCTCCCAGACTGAATTTGCTCCTCCAGCCAAGGCCTCAGCCTCTGCCTCTGTCGACTCTGCTGCTGCTGCTGCATGCTGCAGTCTTAACTTCAGGTGTGCACACAGGTGTTCAGTGAAGATGCTTCCTGGGAAAAAGGTGTGAATTTGTCTGGAGTTGGGATTAAATCAGAGGATCCTCCTCCACTTTTCTCTTCCAATGGTAGACTTCATTGGTATGATAATACTCCTCCTCACTGCCTGTGCAGCTTCTCCTATTACAGGAAATACTCTGCTGCGAGCTTTTGATTATGCCCCTGCTTTCTCTGCACATGATGATTAGACAGATTCAGCAAAATTGAAACTTCTTTCAAATTATTCAAAATCAAACATTTCAAATTGTGTTGCGTTCAGAGTCACCTTGAGTGTAGATATCAGTGCCTCAATATTTTGCAGATCCTGTGAGGTTACACCACACAGTGAAGGTGTTGATTTTTGTTCCATCACCAGGGGGAAGCAGAGGTGAGACTATAGGTGCAATCATAGACAGTCTGTGAGAGAACTGCATGTAGTAACCTGCCCTCAATTTAATATTATTCTTTTTTTCTGTCCTTGTGCTTATTTTTATAATAAATTGTTGAATAAGTATTTTGGACAACCATATAAGGTCTTACCAACTAAACCTGCTGTTCATGTGGTCTGCTGCTAAAATAAGATGTATTGGTTTTAAAGCTTGAGTGAAATAATGATCTAAGGTCTAAGTTATCAATATCACAAACAAGCATTTCTCAATTATATACTCAAGTTTGTTCATTTTTTTAACTAATTATGAACACAGACTTCCAAGTTCTGTAATCACTAGAGGTGTAATAATTCCATGTAACATATATTCAGTGGTTTCTGTAGTTGACATACAAAAACCTGTTTATTGTTTATTGTTTATTGTTTATTTGGATCTTCAGTGGGACCTCCAGGATTTCAGTTTCATTTTCCATTCCAGGTTAGTTTCCTAACATTTGTGTTGTGACACCAGTCCTTGAGAACTGTGGGATGGTGGTTATGAAGTTTTTCTACGTGGGGGTGAATCGGCAGTTCCAGCGAAGGTAAATAAGGAAGTAATTGCAAAACTCCGGACAACAACAGACAAGGGTAAAAGATGTTTGGTTTGTGTTTATATTTTTCTAGAGGCATGGAGAAAAGTTTTCATTTTTTTTTATCTTCAAATATTTGATTTTTCTCTGAAAATTAAAGACATGCAAAAGTAGGTTAAAAAGTTTGTCAAAAATAAAACATAAAAAATTAAGATGTGTGAAAACATATTATGTTTTGAAAAGCATGAAAAGGAAAATTATTTTGGAAATGCCACACACTGCAATTGAATCATTTTTAACATTTTGTTAATTGCGGTTTTTGCTGAAAGTTCATGCACATATAGTCCCTGGAGAGGACATGTTTGTAACTCTCTGGGAAAAAAAAACAACAATAAATATTTGAAAATAACATGGAAAACAGTATTTTAATGCTCTCATTAGAATAAAAACACTTGAGGAAAAAAGCTTGGCATGTGTTTTTCTATTTCATGCATTAGAGCGGTTTAATTGAATTGTCTTACTCAGAAACATGTCCCTTAATAGTTTCTGTTTTATTTTCCTTCTCAAACTAATTGCCCTTAACTTTCATTTCGACACCAGTCCCTTTGAGACCTGAGGGATGGCGGTTATGGCCTGAGAGGGGCTGATGTTTTTCTGTGGAAGTGAATCAGCAGTTCCAGCGAAGGGAAATGAGGAAGTAGTTACAGAACTCTGGATGGCAACAAAAGAGGGCCACAGATGATTGGCTGGAGTCAGATTTCTACTCCAGGCAGCATTCAGTCTGTTTTTTTTTTTTACATTTCTTCACGAAGTTCAGTATTCAAAGCCAAATTTGGTACAGATATGACTCTTCTCTTTTTGTTCTTTTCACTTCAGTCTCAATTACTCAGATGGTAAAAATGTGCTTTGCTCCACACAAAATCTCTGTCTCAACTGATTTGCCATAAAAATATAAACAACAATACATTACATTCAACAACTCAAAAAGTTGTATACATAAAATCCACAATATGTACAACCTCTGACTGAAAGATCAGGAAAAGTCAGAGAAAAAGTTAAAAGGATGTTTCTCATCATCTGAGTCCAACACAGAGGAATCTTGAGGTGTGTCAAAGATGATGAACATTCATGTGTCATCTTCCTCTTTCTCATCATATCAAACATTTCCCAAGATAGCTCAGGATAGAAGAAAAAGAACAACAAACTGTCGCTCTAAACACACTGATAGCCGCTGTCGGTGATAATTGGCACAGACTTGTTGGCAGAGATCAGAGAGAGAAAAGGTCTTTTAATCTCTGGGAGACACTGGTCATTGTTCATGGGACACGAAACAGCTTGGTTGAAAAGAGTTTGAGGCATCTTGGTCAATGGTTCCTCTTGATATTTATTAAAGTTTTCTTCTTTCTCATGAGTGTTTAGCAGAACACCTGGCTGCTCCACTGCCCCACTCCGAAACGGCTGATAGTCAAAATCCACAGTAGGAAAGCTGTGTGAGTCTGCAGGCATGGTGCTGTTATTACAAACAACTACCTGCTCGGTGTTTCCCCTTTCCAAACTCTCATATGCAGCCTCAACTTGAGGCACAAGATCACATGATGCAGCTGTGTTGGTGTCACTAGTGATGGAGGATGAACTTAAATCTTCTGCTAATGAAAATGTGCCAGAGTCTGCGTTGCAGGGCTGATAGGACATGTCTGTGGGCATCGAGGATGGGACCTCTGGTGATAAAGTGATGAGTGGACATGCTGGTGTCTCCTGGTAGGTGGAGACCACAGTGACACCCTCGCTGGGATGGTAGTTGGAGTCACACAGCATTTTATTCTGTACCTGGACCTCAGTCATATTCTGGGAGGGGAAGTTAGGGAGAAGGATGGAGTAGGTTTTATTGAGGAGTCCAAACAATCCTGAGTTCATGTCTTCAGCCATGAAGTCATTTTCATGTGAAGGGCAGAGAAAACTGCTGTCTTTATCCATGTCTGAAGACAGCTTAGTGGTTGATGGTGAAACTGGGCCAATGTTGGCGAAAGCTTTACTGAGGGCCTCCTGAACTTCAGCTATGATGTTAGCTGGTTCTGCGTTAGCGTAGCTGAGACAAGAGGAGCCAGTGCTGATTCCACTGCTTTGCTGAAGGCTACCACTGCTCGAGTCTTTGAGTGATTCTTTCAACCTGAAAAAAGAGAGATAGGTTATTGCAAACTTGGGGTCAAGTAACAAGGAATTCCTCAAGCAGATTGTTGGTGCTTATTGCTCACCACAGTTTTCCATCATCCAACTGGGGTTCGACACAGACAATGGAGATGTCAGGCGGCATAGGCTTCAATATCTAAAACAGAGCAGAAGACCAGTTAAGCTTCAGGCCTGAAACTTCAGTCGAGAAGAAAAATAAGAAAAGCTGTGGAAAATTTCATAAATTTGTCTTAATTCGTTCCCTTATTGTTGCATGTATAGAAAAAAAATCAGATGCAAGAACTAAACCTGCAAGCTTTTGATTTCTGCACAACATCAAAATTACATATCAGTCAGTGCCTCACCTCTTTCTCACTTGTCGGCACAATGACAAGTTTGGGATTGGGACATTTTGCAACTGAGTCCAACCACTTTGTTTTCAACCTAAGAAAAGCACAAATCAATGGAAATAGTGACAAACATGACACAATAACACTACACCTGAGTACAACTTTCCTGTAATTCACTGACAGAAGAAAAAAAATAGAAACATGACTTACTTTACATAACAGCCAAATACAGCTGCAGTGATGAGGACTGCAGTGATACTCAGAGTGACGATGATGACCATGAATAAGGTATCTGAGGACACAGCTGTGAGGAAACATGTATGAAGTCGGTTTATTTTTGAATATACACTACTGAAAAAAATTATTATAACACCTTACAGATCTTAAAATGTTGACTTTCTTTGCCTCCAAATCATGATCATGAAATGTGCAGATGGTTGCTCCAGGCACAGCAAATATAAAAGGAAGTGAGTACTTCTGTTTTTATCTAGTTTGAATAAAACAAAAAAAAAAATACTACAGAAAAATATGGCAGATGAAAGAGGTCCACAAAGTACAGATATGGGTTTGGGGGTATGGGAAGACAGGGAGTTTAACTAACAGATCCCTGAAAGGCTTTCAAGTGCGACATCTACAAAAATCAACATGACAAAGTCTTAACAAAAAATGTTGAGAAATGTTTATACTTTTTATTTTGATGATTTGTTGTTTCTGCCAAGTATGAGGTCATTTAAATGACAACATAATGTAAACAAGAACATGCAAAATAAATACCTGTGCTGCAAAAACAAGAATCTCAGAAAGTGTTTATGCGATTTAGAGCAAAACCTCTTGACTAAACTTAGTATGGCCATAATTTGCCACACAAAAAAAAGAAAAAATGTAACAAACTCAACAGTACACTCTAAAGAGAAAAATAAAAGTTCTCAAAAATATTCTCAGAAAGGCAATATGTGTCTATCAGCTTTCTTAAAAGTTCAAGTGACAGTTGTGCTTCACAAAATACAGTGGTAATGCAAAGCCCGACAGCAGATTTAAAGATGAAGCTTACGAGTTGTGAACTCCCACTCTTCGCTGCTATCACTGTACATTCCACTCCACTTGGTGTAGCTTCTCACGCTGACCAGGTAAGTTGTGCTCGGCTTCAGGTCTTGTAATTCACAGTAATTCCTCCCACCAGTTGGTGTTTGGCTGACATTATGAGGCACCTGCATAAAAAGAAGAAACTTATAAAAAGAGAGCCCAGCATTCAGAGCTTCTTTGCCTTCACAGAAAACTGACTTCTCCTGCTCACATATAACATGTAACAAAACTCAACAACCATGTCCACATCAAAATCTTAACAAACAAATTGATCTGTGACATAGAGCTTCTTTGATACCTTATGAGTGTCTCCTTTCTTGCGGTAAGTCACTTCAGCAGTAAGGCTGTCACCTATAAGTTTCTTTGTGTTTGTCGACCACTCAACTCTGAAGTTGCCGTTGGTTTCAGTGACTGAGACAACAGTTGGAGCTTTTGGCTTGACTGTGAAACAAATGAACAAAGAAACAAATGTTACACTCCAACTGTTATGACTTATCAATCAGGTTCTGGCATTGTTAAAATGAGTGATCATTGAACACAAGTGGACTCACTGGTGTCTGTGACACTGATGAATTTTGACTCCACGCTCTTGCCTTCTTTCCAAACAGTTGCTTTTAATTTCTCCTCTGCAATAAAATACTCCATTTGGATGGAACAACAACACTTCTCACTGTTGCACTGCTTAAAAGTGCAATCCTTGTCCCTGCAGAACACAGGAAAAAAAAACTTAGTACATATAACATGACCCTTCTCAGGCAGTTAGCTGTATTTTTGTTCCATTTATGATATTTACAAATCAACTGAATACAGATAAATGTTTAACTGACTCTGAATTTTACATGCTCTTTACTGAAACACAAAAACAGCAGCTTACCCACGCAAGCCGTTGACCTTTATTGTCATGTTGTATTCAGCGCAGTTTTCCCCTCCAAACTGACAAAACATGAACTCTTCAAAGTCGTTGGTGCAGTCAAGACTTTGGCCTAATCAAGTCAAACATAATAGGAGATATTATGATAGGAGATACTAAGCAGTATAATTCACAGACCTATTATTAAAAAGCTGTGTATGCTAGTTGTACATACCAGAGAGTGTCAATACAGCTGCAATATTTCCTAAAACAAGGATGGCAAAAGTTTTCCTGACGCCAAATGTCCTGAAAGCAAAAACAAAAGTTAAAGGCCACTTCCATTAAAAGTGTTGACTTCAATCCTGTAATGCAGATTACCTCCTGAGCTCCATGATGGAAGTATATTTTCCTCTTGTTTCTATGCGAAACAAATGAACTGAGAGGCAATTAATCCGATTTGAGAGTGAAGACAGTTTCTGCGCGCTGACAGTGCAGTGCCCAGTTCTCGCTCTCTTCCTGATTTGGGAAGCTTGTTCGTACTGGAAATGTTGCGAGAGCAGTTCTCAGGAAGGGCGGTGCACTTCCATGGCTGAAAGCAGACAGGAGGCGATGTTTAACCCATGCTATGACGGCATAAGATATTTTGCAAATGCTTTACATGGTGGGAGAAACAGCGAGATAACACCGGGACTGGGTTAGATAGTAAGCTATATCTCTGTATGGTCAGTTTTAATGTTGGTTAAAGTCAATTAATTTAGAAACAATTTAACAGAATATTAAAAGCTCAATTTATGAGGACAATTCATATACATCCACCACAACAGAATAGACAGTTGAAAATCGTCTTTGAACGTCTCGGCGTCTCAGGCGTACGCACAGTCTTGTTGTCATGGAAACTGAGCCGAGGTCACGTCAACGGTTGCGCCATCTCCGAATTTCTCATCTCCTTCTGCTTTAATCAAAACTGGCCTCAGCGGAAAAAACCGCTAACATTTTAAAAACCTGTAGTTTCACACAGCGCGGAATCACCCGAATTTAAAGATGAAATAAACTCCAAGCTATAATAAATATGTTTTCTTATGTAAATCAAGCAGTCAAAGTTTGTTACTGCGAAATAACACGTGGAAAAATAAAACTCTACTTTTTTTTTCTTTCTTTTTTTTTTTTTTTGCATTTTCACAAAACAATTAATTAGTTTCACTTGTATTTGTCTCAACTTCTCGTTATTTCTCGTTATTATGCTGATGGGTTGATTGATATGTCTCATTATCCCGAGAAAACGAAGTTTGTTTCCTCTAGTATACACTGATACAATTTTCTAGCGATCTAAAACTTTCTCCGTGCTTTGAAATACGCAAAGAGACGTCGGGTTACTTCTTTTAATGTCGATTGTGTAATTATCCATTCTTTAGAAATAAATGAAATTGACTGAATAATTAATTTCATTGCACTTGGTTGCACTAATTTCAAATGAATACCGAGTATTCTGAGTCAATCGTCAAAATTATTGTTAACATTTACAACGCAACACATTCGTTATGCATGTGTGTTGAGTCGCTCTCCGCTGCATCACAATCAACTCTTTGTTCTACAGTCAGTCCAGTAGGGGGCAGTAAGATGACCTCATCCTGACTCAACAAACGTAAGTACTCAAAACAAAACGAAGAAGCGCTAGATGATGGGGAGTTCGGCTCTTTTAGGAGAGCCGGTTATTTTGGCCCAACTCCTAAAGCAGACCCGTCTCTTTCGGCTCTTGAACCAAAGATGCTGTTCTAGTTTCTGCTTTGTTTGCAGCTGCAAAAGCGGAGTGTCTCCCTCTTTGCTATAACTGGATGACACGATCCTACATCCTAATGGCTGCTACGCGTTCAACTGAAAAAAGTTCAGCGAGTTTAGCAAGGAAAGGAAAAAAAAGAGATAGGAGCCGGCTCTCGCTCGCTGGGAGTCGGATCTTATGAGTCACTGAAAAGTATCGGCTCAGAAAGCAGCATCTTTTGAGCATTACACATCACTCCTACTCGGTTGTTGGGTTTCAAAGTTGTATCTCTGCAAGGAGCTGTCGGTATTGACCTGTGTAACTTGTTACATAGTTAAAACTGCTCTCTCACCTCTTATTATAAAAACAGAGGCTCCTGTAGTTACGTTGGAGTTCATATGACCTTTTCGTGTTGTATGAAGTCAGATTATATGTAGCTCCCCGTTGACTGATGTCTGTTAGACCAGCTCTCGTTGACTGCGTGGTTTTGTCCCTGCAAGATGCCTGTGTTTTCTATCCATGCTGTAAAGGCTGTTTCTCCAGGATTCAAGCGGACCAGCAGGACCCAACGAGGTAAACACACATAAACTACCTTCATTTTGTCTGCACGAGTGTATCTCCAAAAGTCCCTCAAACGCGCATAAGTCATTCATCATTTCTATCATGTTTGAGTAAAGTTGACTAAAATCCTTCTGCGGAATAAACACAAGTTCCCTGTTCTGCTTATCCACTACAGATACAGGTGCTCTAAGTGTGGCTACATGTGTCTGAGGGACGATGTCGATCACAGGTATCGTCTCTCTCTGAGGGTGACCCGGGATGAGAGCATATTTGGAGTTACAGTCTTTGGGTCATGCTTGGATCCATTCTTTGGCATTCATGCTACAGGTTTACAGAGGTGAGATTGTGGAAATAACTAATTAAGCTCAACTACTTTTCCATGGACTGTCTTACCAGTGAAGATATAAGTTCTGAAACTTTCTGTTGTCTTGGTAATGTTTTAGGTTGGTTAAGAGCCCAGATGAACCTGGTGAAGAGTCAACCAGATCTACACTGTTGGTGAAGGCTGTCAGAGACTGTTTCATTGGAAGACATGTCATCTTTGGTATTAAGGTACAACTGCACATGAGCATTAGATGTCATTAGATGTCTTAATCAGTCATTCACTGATATACTCTGTAGTTTAAAGATGTAAGTATCGAGACATAGATAGATAGTTAGATGGATGGATGGATCTATCTACCTTATGGCATCAAAGTGACAGATTATTATGGAAGTGCACTGTGTCATCTATGAGGATACAGCAAACCTAGGACATGTTTTCTGTGCTTGAAAAATAAGCAGTATAGGGATGGTTACCTTTCACATCTACCAATGCCCGCTACCTAGGAATAGGTACCAGTGTTCAACAGTACCAATTTTCATTACTACTGAGTTTATGTGGTGATAAATGTTAATTTGTTTAACAATGAAATCTCAAAATGTTTTAATTTTAACGTATTGACTTCTCAATATATACATTTGAAAAAATATATCAAAACCCTTAATTACAGTTAACTACAATTTAATGACTTAGATACACAGTGTTTTTTCTTAATAGTGCACAAATGAAAACCCAACTCCATGTACTCCATGCCCATGCCTGGCATGGAAAATTGCCCACTCTTCCACCCTCTCACAAGGACGCACTAAGGTACTGAAACATGGTGCCATTTGATTATGCGTGAATCTATACTCGGTATTACTGACAGAATTCGGTTTCTACTCAGTACCTGTAAAAGTTGTGAATTTGGCATCCATCCCCAAACCAGCTTGTGTCCTCAGTTGTAATTTGTGTGTTTCCTGCTGTAAAACATCCCTGTTTTTTCCTGTGTACCCCAGGTCACTGAAACTGAACCTAAGCCTTGGCTGGGAAAGCTTGCTGGCTCTGGCAGCAGAGACACAAAAGACACAGTCCAATTAATCGCCAGCCAGATGATTATTCCTAAGGCTTTGAGCCCAGGGGGCTGCACAGTGGTCAGTTATTATCAGGTTCTTCTTCAGAAAGTCGCAGATTGTGTACTGGGAGCTGCTGACCAAAATAAATCTACTGGACAACGAGAAGCCCCCCTGCTGTTGCTTCGTCACCATTCTACTGCCAGCAGCATCAACACTGCTTCACTTTGTGCTTCTGGTCTTTTAAATCAGTCACAGCAAAGGTAATCAGATGAGGATTACTAATCAGTTTATACTGAGTTAAAATCATTTCCAAAAGTCCAACATTTACTGTTAAAATCAGGTATTTTTGATGTAAATCTCTAACATTCATGTGGCTTTTCTTTTGATTGGCTTTGATCTTAGATCACAGTACCAAGACAGCACCCTCACTCCCACACCTCCATGGCAGCAATCACTGGGGCTGGTGACATCATCAGCAGAGCAAGACGACGGCTGCAGCACCCAGGATAGTACAGAGGACGATGCTAGAAAGAGGAGCAAGAACAAAACCCCTAACTGCATCTACAGAGACAAACCAGGCTACCGTTTGGCTGTCGAGGAAAGACAGTTGTCCTGTCTATCCCCACTTCAGAGCAGCTCTCACAGTACTCCTGTGCTTGTCAAGTACTCAACCACGCCTGTTGATAAAGCTGTTGGAAACTCCTCACCTGATCACTTCCCCTCTGAGATGAAGCTTTTATCTACAAGCCATCTGACAAATACATATCTGTCAGACTCTTTAGCTTGGGAGGATTTGCCTTTCTCGGAGAGTCTTACAGAGTTTTTGGGTGTGGAAAACAAAGATGTTATCATGGGTGGTGAATCAGAGCCAAATCCACGAGTGCAAAACCAGAAAGAAACAACAACAACAACAACAACAACGAACAACCTGGTGGTCAGACCTCAAAGCAAGGACTCATCAGTTGAATTGTGTGCCAGTCAAAAATACAGAGAGACAGAAGAATGCAGAAATCCTGTGCACAACAGTCAAGCTGAAACATTGGTTTTTCAGGAGGATGAGAAAACTAATTCTGTTTCTTTTGAAGATGATGAGGAGCAGCTTGAAAGCAGCACTTACAATTGTTCTGCTGACCTTTTTGGTGGCTCACTAACACTCAACACCAACACCAACACATCTAGTATGCACACAGAAACTGTTGCAACATCCCCAGAAGCTTCCATGCTGCTTACAGTGCCAAAAAAACATTGTACCGGTGGAGGAAATTTAAATATCTCACACTCAACACCACATAGACAGAAACTAAGAAGCAATAGATGTATAAATGAAGACTACTTAGTTCTACCAGGCACACAAGATCTTGACTTCATTCCTCCTTCTCAGTCAACTCCTATCGTAAGAGTAGTTTCTAAAACAGGACCTGTCTCAAAGAGAATCAGAGCATTTGGTGATTCACAAACTCACAGTCCAGTTTCTAGCTCTGTTGACAAAAGTCTGTCTAGACTGAATGATAAAAAAATACCCAAAATCTGTTCCCCGTGTCAATCCAAAAGAGTCAGAGGTGATCGGCTGCCTTGTTGTGGGGAGTCAACTAAAGAAAACCTGCTGATAACGACATCCAGCATACACAAAGTGGGCTCAAAGAGGAGATTTTGGAAGCATCATCTGCATGCCCCGAGGGTCCAGAAAGAGGCTCCAAATTTAGGATCACCAAGGAGACTTAATTACTCAAGTTTTTGTGATACGACTGTGCGTGATAACGATGACAACGATACACTTCTTGTTCCTCCTACTCCCGCTGCTAAATCATCACAGAGAGTGAGGCTCAGCACACAAAGTCAGACTGAGAGCTGCATCAGTAAACTGGTTTGTACTGAAGAGAAGCAGGAAGAGGGAGTGAGTGTGACATCGTTACGGAGAGTTCAATCAAGAAACCCTGACAGTGAAACTTATGGGAAAGAGATGCTCGATGGATCCAATTATCACCTCCAGGATGGTGAGAATGAGGCATGTGACTGGTCTAGAGATCTGTTCTCTGACTCCGTCTGAGCAGTTCTGCTGCACATGGACCTGAAACTGTTTTCATATTTGTCATGTTGACATAAATAAGTCTTTATTTATTTTTGAAAAGTAAAACTACTGCTGTCACCAGAAGTGCTTCTTTTGTGTTGTACAACTCTTTACTATCTGTTTAAGTCTCATGTAATGTTTTAAAAGCAGGACAGGATAATTTCACTGTGCAATTCCAGTAGCTCCCTTTTGCTGCAACTTTCAGTATTTCCTGTTTCTCATTACTAACATAAAATAGTTTTGCTTGAATGTTTTTGAGCAGTCATGATTGAAGCTAATGTTTGTGCCACAGTGTCAACACGGAAAGATAGAATATGCCTCGTCGTGTCCAAGTCAAAGAGGCGCCATCATTCATGAACTGCCAGGTACTTCAGTTGGCAGCAGAGCTCTGAGTTTGCAGTGCTGCTACTGTACGATTTTGCCGGGGTGTTAAGGTCAGTATGAGTGTTCACGGAGTCGTGCCCATGAGATGAGAATAGCAGCTACTAGATGTCATGGCTACAATGTTCTGGAAGTGTGAGTCCAGGAGAGCAAGATGAAGATGATGTTACATGATTAAAAATAGAACTGAGACAAGACGTTAACAGCTGGAGCTTTGTACTGCGAGTGTGTAGTAGGAGCAGGGTTGGTAGAGTATGTTGTCAGCTGGGTATGGCATGAAGTGTGGGTGTTTAAAGCATGTAAAGACACACTTTTAGTTTAATCTTTTAATGAGATTTTAAGCCCAATTGCCTTAAGTGCTTTAAGTTTTAATATTCTAGCTTTGCTGAAGTATGACATGATTCTGGCCTCATAACTCCATGTATTCCACTCAACCAACTGAATAAATAGTGCAATAAAGTAGTTTTTCATCTTGTAATGTCCTTGCAGTACTTCTGTTGGTAGAAACACCGTGTTAAATTTCTGCCATGAGCAAAGAGAGACTATACATTGTATTGGACTATACAGTATCAGAGCACAAGTTATGGCAGTACTCAACAACTTCAGACTGAGTGCAATGCAATCATTTTGATATTTGGTTAGTGTGCCAAAGAATTCCTAGCCTTGGTTGCTGCAAAAATAAAAACATTAAATATAACCTTGGGTGTCAGTATATAGTATATTCCAAGTGCCAGCTCACACCCTTTGAAATTCAAGTCATAGTCTCATGCAGATCATTTGATTTGACATGATTTTGACATAAGCCCTGACCTGATATTGGTTTTTTGAAGGTTGAACTTAAGTACTGGAGAAATACTTATTTGTTTGACCTCATTACAGGCCAGATTATCAGTGCTGTCACTTTCTGACATTGTGATTTGATCTCTGTAAAATGGGTGTTTCCAACTGTTTCATCAAAATATCTCCACATACCTGTAGCTATGCATACTTGTAGGCTTGGCTACTTTAACGTATGTAAGTGAATAGGTGGGTGTAGATACCTGTATGTGTACGGATACGTGTATGTATGTACAACTAAACCTACTTGTTTCAATATCGATTGCACTGCTATGTTTGTGTGTCATATGAGTGTGGATGTGTGTGTGTTTGCATCAACTTATGTAAGTGTACAGTTATTATAATGTCTGAACTAAGAAAGAAGAGGATTGAGTAAGGTTTGAGTTGTCGGGCAGGGGGAGAAGATGTTTTTGTATTTGTATTTTTTTGACTATGCTTTTGTTCTGCACCCTTTTGGAAAATAAAAAAAGTTGAAACTTAAAGGCCAGTGCACAGGGTCAAAATTGATACAAAATAATTAAGCAAATTACAAATAAATCCACTTTTTATTAATTACAGTTATTATTTTTCAAAGCTTATGTTTAATACTTCATATACCATATAGGGTAACGAAAATAAGGTTTTACAGACCAAACAAATCAGTTTAAGCCCATTTGATCAAGTGTTTTAACTTCATTGTTTATCTTTGTGTCTCCTAAACATTGAACTTCTTTACATTGATTTCTTTTCTTTGCCCTTATTCTTCAGATGCTTCTTGAAAATGGGAACACTACGTGATTTATGTGCTGTAGTCACAGCTGGGCACCAAGGGAGACCCTCTCTCTGTTTTGCATCATGCCAGTACAGTACGTGAGCTATGTCAGCAGACACTCGGTGAATGGAATCACTTTAAGCCGCTATCTTTCCAGCACGTGCTCCTTTGTGTCTGTCATTAGAAGTATCATTTCTTCTTCAGCCATTGTAGCATATATTCATTACTGAGAGTTACTATTTCTATTTCACTCAGTAACTTTTGGGTGTTAAAATGATTTATGATCAATCAATGAAACTTTGTTTATACAGCACTTCTCATACAAAACATAGTAGAACGGAGTGCATAAACAAAATGTGATGTTAATGAATTAAAGTAAAATGATTATCAGTTGGTAACACCATTGGCCTTTCCACCTCTCAATACATTTACAGTAAAGAAAACTTCATTAAAGACTCAATAGAAACAAAAGCTGAGTGGAGGAAATGCTATCATGAGGTCCTAATGAGGAACCACAAGAGGTCAAATAAAAACTCAAAGATCAAGTTAGAGAGCCAAGACAGCAAAAATTGGGTAAAAATAAAATTAAAACTCAACAAATGAGAAAGTCAGATGTAAAAAGTTGGTCTTGAATTCGCTTTAAAAATGTTTCAGTTCTTGCCTTTCAGGCAAACTGTTTCACGGACATAGATCAAATAATAAAAAGTTGCCTTACTGTGGGTCATTGTCTCGACTTCAGACACAAATAAGAGTCGACAGCCCGAGGGCTCTCACAGACTTAAGTGATAAAAGCAGATCTGATAAATAAGAAGGGGGAAGCCCACTCAGAAATATAAAAAGAACTGTAAAATGAATTCTAAAAGAGAGTGAAAATGCAGAGAGGGAAAGGGAAGATAGTAAAGAATAGAGAGAGAGTATCATGCCTTCATTATTTCTGGTAAGAAATTATCTGAAAATTGTCTCATGTGAGGATGCAAGATTTTGCGTTATATTATTCTGGTATTCTTTGGCCTACATCACATAATATAAAACACTAAAGTACACAATTTTGCAAGATTGAACCACAACTAAAGATAGTTTATCTTAAACATGGATGTGTTTCCATTTAATCTGTACGTTTCATTTTTTAGGAATTCGAAAACTAACAAGTCAGCAAGGTAGTTTTTGATTTAGACAACTCTAAAATAAACTTCAGTTTCAAATAAACTTTTTTTTCTTTTGACAGGCTAGTGCACTCACAAAATCATTTTTTGAAGGTCTTTCAGTTAATGAACATAATTTAAAAACAATGATGCACAACAGTAGCTTGCCATAGTTCTCTGAGATACGTTTTCTTTATTTTTGTTTTGTACCATAGCTGTTTGAAGTCCCGGCTCTCTGTGTTCTGTGTTAGTGTGTTCTGCAGTAGTATTTCCATTGCACAGTTTCCAGTGCAAATGTTCCTCAGTAAGCTCCTGGAGCTGAGGCTGTAACATTAGAGTGCTGTAGAGGCTAAGAGGCGTGACAAGCACATGGTGTGTGAGGGTGGGGAAAGGCCTCAGTATGGAGTTGTCAACAAAGCGTCAGAGAGGAGGCGGCTCACAGTCAGCACACAGAGGAGGCGACACTTTGTAGATTCAAAACAGACAGACGTGTAGATACACCAAATCATGGTCTAGAGCACAGTGTGAATCTCTTAGTAGTGCAGCATCTGACTCTAGCTGAGGCTCAGATATTAACAAAATAAGGCCAAATAATGTGCTAATAACATCTGTAGTCTGAATTGCACAACTTTCATTACTAAGTTCAAAAATGCTGCAGTTTGTGAGTGACCCTTGACCCAAGACCCCCTGACAGAAAAGTCAAACAAACAGGATAAGAGGCTTCTCAAGAAAAATCTGACATGATGTTTGGATCATGAATGACATATACTGATTATACTTATTTCTTTACAAAGTCTAATTTTAATTTATTGAATGTCTGTGCATATTATAAAAGAATACCTCCACATGAACAAGCTTCAGAAAAATGAATGCATGTACCAGATCTATTTGCTTTGTTTCTGTAGTCTCGTGGTTGATCCTCCGTAGACTGGTCTCAGTCACCACTCCAAAACGGGCCATGGAAAGTCTGACGTTGGATGCCAGCACTCCTTATAAGCACCTGTCCTCTCGCGTCACTCCAAGCTCCCAATATGAAAAGTGTGTGATTGTTTTCCACATGAGACAGTGTGCGTAGATAGTAGAGTGAGACTATATAGCCTTCATTGAAGCTCTTTTCTCCATTCAGCTTCAAGAAAGACTCTGAAAGGAGACTTCACAGTGAACTACACAGGATTTGTTCAAGGTAAGATAATATTTAATTCTACCTTGTGCATGTTCTGGAACTCTCTCTACAACTGAGCTTCACTGATATGTTGGTATTGTCAAGATATAGTTTCAAATTGTTTCTTGTGTAAACCAGTTTTGCACATATACTCACTTTAATGCTTAAGCACAGAGGTAAGTCTGAAATAACTGTTGTGTCTTTTATGCAATTTCTCTTCATGACTCAAACTATCTGCTTCATAAAGCAAAGGAGTTTTCTTAGAATTGCATGAGAGTTTACGTAAGAATTAGCATTATGCTTTTATTCCTTTCCAAAATACATAGTCATATTTGTATACAAACTTTACAATAGGTGAGGAAAACATTGTAATCTGTTTGCTTCCAACAACATGAAAAAAAGGACTCTGTGGATTGTCTTTCCACATACTAATAAATGATATTAACTGAGTGTTTATTCTTCAGATGGCAGCCTGCGCCCAAAACATCAGCAGCCATGCAGTAGAACTGATGACAAGTTTGAACCTTCAAAGAGAACGAGCTCTATTCTGCGACTGCGTGGTCATACAGAGACTGAACCCAAGACAGGTCTTTCCTGCTCATAGGTGAGAAACATCAAATGTTTTCATGCATTAACATGTTTAAAGCAGGGGTGGTAATCATTGATAACATTTACTGCGGGTACCGCAGCTTGTTTATATACTTGTACACACTTTTTGTGGGAAACAATGATCTTATAATACATGATATTATATTAAAGTACTAACTGCATTTTGCATCAATTGCAAAAGCAACACACAGCTCGTGCTGAGATTTCAACAAATGCTTTCACAGGTTCATCCTTCTTAGGTCCAAAACTTTTCAGCAATACATAAATTTTGAAAAGCTGTAACTTCTTCTAATCCCAGTCAGGAAAAACGGGACCTAAAACCTGTTTTGATCAGTACAAGCCATCCTGCAAAAGGGACACTTCATAGTGAAATCTTTGCACAACAGGCTGTGACGTGACGTAGTGACTGTCTACAAAGTGTAGATGAAAAAAAATAAAGCAAAAATAAAAACAATGGATGGAGCAGAAGAATTAACTTTGACCTAAACATGTCTGTGTCAGAAACATGTCTGACACAGACATGTTTCTGTTGTACTTGGTTATATTTCAACAATTAGTATAGGGATATATGCTGTAGCATTTTCCCCTTTCCACCCCTGGTTTTTGAAGGGGCAGCCTGATGGTGCAATGGTCAGAAGTTTTGTTCCATGGCAGAGGACTTCTAGTACAAATACCGTACCTGACAGGTCCCTTTCTGTGTGAGGTTTGGATGCACGCATGGGTTCCCTTTGGGTACTCTGGCTTCCTCCCGCAGTCCAAATACATGCCAACCAGGTTCAGGGTGTACCCTGGCTCTAACCCAGCTGGGATAGACTCCAGTCCTGCTTTAACCCCAAAAAGGTCAAGGGGTAAAAACAATGGATGCATAGATGTTTTTTAAGCACTTATACATAGTTGCTTTCTTTACCCCAGGTGTGTCCTCTCCGCCTCTAGTCCAGTGTTGGCATCTATCTTGTCCTCAACTGGAGCCCTCGTGGAGCTGCAGGATCCATGTCTGTCTGATTCTGTACTGGCATTGCTTCTGGATTACATTTACACAGGATCTATGCAACACACACATAGCCAAGAACAGTATGATAATCTGCTCACCGCTGCCACCTACCTGCAGATGGATAAACTACAGGAAACTCTAAAAGCTGGGCAGCACACTGAGAGGGATGCTGCAGGTGGAACAGATGTTTCATGTAGTGCAGCTCTTCATGCTCACAGTTCAAGTTGTTACAGCTTCAGAAAACATACACCCTTGTTCCACTCGTGCAGTGACAACTCATCACAGGGGGAGGATCATTTCGCTGCAACTGATGTGGATACATGTGAAGAAAAGGTCAAGGCCTCCACCAAACGGAAGACTGAGATGAGCAGAGAGGAAAATATGGAGCAACTGGGTTTAAGTAAAATTGAAAGTGATCAAATAAACAGCAAACAGGCAGATGAGGCTCAGATACGTCACTCCCCGTTTCCCCGTCTCTCAACTTCCACCAGTCAGGATGATGTTCCTCACTCACATTGGACCTCCTCATCCTCATCATCGCGTCCATGCTTTGGGGCAGTTTCTGTCATCTGTCACAGCAGTGAAGCTCCCATGTCTGAGGTGAGAGAACTCTCTACAAAACTTCATCAACCATCATTGTTAAAAGCTTCAGTCAGCACATGCTCACTATCAGGAGGCTCAGACAATGTCTCTTATGGAGCTAAAAGTCAGGAGTTGAGTCCTAAATCCAATGGCAGCATTGCAGATTCTGAACATGGTGATGAAGAAGCATCATACCATATTCCTGACCAATATGATCCCAATGCTCATTGTGATTTTGCAAAGTATCAGTCTAATTCAGAGCCCCACGACAGGCTTTGCAGAAATGTTATCAGAGGAGTGAAGAATAAAACTAATAACATATTTGAGGATCCACCCTCAAAATATCAGCGGCTTGACTCCTCTGACAGCCACCATGTCTCAGCAAAGTCTGTCCGCTCACATGGTCTAAGAGCTGGAGTCCCACTTCCTGCACCGGACACAAACACAGACGAAAACTCTCAATGTGAGTACTTGTGTCCCAAAGGAGAAGTGAAAGATGAACATCCTTACTCAAAAGGATTTCCGATCAATGTGGAAAGACAAAACGACAACTGTAACCTCTACAGACCTCAGACTGATACGTGTCCAAATATGCAGAGAGCTGAGACAAGCACAAATGATTATTCATTTGACATTTGTCAGTGTGAACCTGCCACACCAGAATCAAGTCAAGGCAACATTACTAGTAATCCCTCTGTCTCTGAACGCTGCACATCTTTGGACTTTGAAAAGACCATGAGCCAAATGCATGTGGACAGCAACACTTCTGACCATGAATCAAATGTTGTGTGGCAGTCATACCGAGGACATCTTCAATATCACTGCATGCCCCAAGAGGACACCCACATATCAGAAAGAAACTTGGATCACAAACTCCCCGACCCTGATCATTCTGACCAGCACAGCGATGAGGAAGAAGTCAGCACGTATCAAGATGAAGAAGCTCTAAAGCAGCACTTTGCACTACAAACTACAGACAGGGTTGTACTGCTGGATATTAGCGCTGCGCCTGCTGAGCTACTTGTGACCTACAAACACAGATCTGAAGGGGGAGAGAGTCAGATTGCATATGAGCACAAAAGCAGAGAGAACGCTGATAAAGTGCAGAGGGATGAAGCTACACTTGCAGCTGTGGCTCATGACAGAAAATGTCCAGTTTCTGGGAGTTCTGATGGAGCTAAGACAAAATTTTTGTTTGAAGAAGCAAATGTTACAATGAGACATTCTGTTATGAAACACAGAAGCTGCCAAGACCCTGAGGATCGACAAAAAGCAAAGGCTAATGAAGTTGGGAGCCATGCCTCTACTTTCACAGTCTGTACCCAGCCCCCTGATTCAGAATTTGTTCGAGGCCCAATGACACCTACCTCGCCTGACTTCACACCCTTTACACCCTCAGCCACCATGAAAACAAATAAATCAGCTGCCCTGTCAACTCCTGTTGAACACCCCTTTAAATGCTATCTATGTGACCGTTCCTTCAGTCAGCGAGGCTCTCTTAATAGACATGTGAGAAGCCACCTTGGCGTTCGCCCCTTCCCTTGCCCCAACTGCCCTATGACTTTTTCACGGCAGTACCGTGTCACAGAGCACATGCGTGTTCACCAGCGTTGTTCCCTCGGGACTGACTTTGTGAAGCCTTCAGCTTCACCAACATGAGACACTGCTGAGAGGTCATGGAGATGAAGTTTATTGTCCTGTCACTGTCTGACAGTTTGTCATGTGGACAAGGATACGTGGAGGAAGGTCCTCCACACATTTCAAGGAGAATACTAACTGCTTTTTGATCACTAATCTACGAAATGTTTTAGAATTCGTGAGTGTGCTTTCCCTCCAGATGCGACTATAGTGCTTCTCCAAATAATGAGAAAAGGTAGACATGATGCAAACACTGAACCTGTCTGTATGTAAAAGAGGTTCACAGTGATAAAACTTAGCCTATCGTGTCATTCCTCTCTTACCAGAGAGCTTTGAGCTCCATTTCAGTCTACAGTTAGATATTGTGGAAACATAATACAAAGCTAGCACTACCCCACCTGTTAAAAATTAAATTAAAAAAATTCATATTGGACATATCCTTAAGGCAGATGTTTATATGCAACCCTTTGCACGAAAGTTGATCTTTGGTCAATACTGAATTCATTGTAAAATTGTTTTTGAGTACTCCAAACATCAAACAGTTGTTTATCTTAAGTTGAAGAAAACTGTGAAAACAGTCACTTCTTGTGGTAGAAACATGTTGATGCAAGATGGTGGCCTGTGTAAAAGGGGAGCACCTCTTTTTGAAGATACAACAGGGACAAAACAACTTGATCATACACAAAAGTGATCATACACTTACCTCAAGGGCTTGTGAGGGCTATCTGGAAAAGTTCTCAGAAAAAAAAATACTCTTTCCCGTGAGAACCAGCACCCACTGTTGTGAAGACATGACTTTTGCCGAAGTATGCCTTTGTTTTGAAGCAAATAAATGAAGCACAGATCTTTTAATGCTACTTTTATTTAAGACAATTTTTGCCATATACAAAGAGATGAGGTAATGTGTTCATTAATAACAATGTAACGCTATTGTTTAAAATGTAACAACAAGCAAACTTAAGAAACTCGGTTTAAACTGTAGTTTAGTAACTAGTTAATTTTGGTGCTAATCACACCTAGGTGCTCTGTGTAAAGCTACTGAATCATGGTTATTTCCTACCAGTGTTAATCTACAAACTACAACCTCACCAGGCAGAGCAAACAAAATCTGACTTTTCATCTTATTGATTGACTCTCAAGTTTAAGACCACTGCTGTGAAACTGCATCATGTGTGTTGGGATGCACAGTATCACAAAAATTGTAGCCTGTGTTTTAGCCTCTAGCCTGTGCTCTGTCGTTCTCCTGTTTACGTTTCATCCTTCCTTTTTATTTTCGCCAGTCCAGCTCCAATGTCAGTACTATAAAATCCTGGCATGGTGTTGCCACAGGGACTTCTAAGTGCCATCTGGTCCTCAATGGCCTGACCATGAATACTGGAAAAGCATTTAGACATAACCTATTTTGGTGCAGGTAATATGATTTCAAATCTTGGACAGGATCAGGCTTAAAGAGGTGAGACTTTTTTTCAAGGTCACTATGACAGTCCTCAAAGGAGCTGTAAACATATTTGGATTATATTCCATTGGAAGCTCAACTAAACATAGGTCATTTTTCTTAGAGCTGACATTTTGAATCCATTCCACTTGGTTTCCATATCAGAAGTTCCCAAACTTTTCAGGCCCCGAAACAGCGAATCTGAAGACCATTAACTCCCTGTCGTCCCTGCTTTGGGACAACAAAAAAGAGCCAATACACAAACAGACAAAAATGAACAGAAAAGGCACAAGATACTTAATTTAACTTGATTTGATCTGTGTTCCCTCAATGAATCTCTAGACACTGATTTGTCAGTGGGTAAGCTTAGTAACCTCGGGAGATCTTGTGGCAACAAAGAAACATGGAAAATAAATCAAACATTGTCTTTTTGCAGGGTTTGGGATAAAATTTAACCCTTTTTGTTTTTATTTTCATAACAGAATAATGACGTAACGAGCTTTGGATTTTGGAAGGCATTTGTTGCCAGTGGGTTTTTTTTTGTGAACCACTGTTTTAGACAACCTTTGCTCTTTTTTCAAAATGAGGATTCTTCAAGATAAGTTATTCACTGCAGTAACTGTCATAAATACTTTGTGTAACAATCATTTATTTCATTAACTTGAACCCTCTCCCCCATGAGGACATTCATATGGTTTTCATTAAGTTGCTGTGATAGAAACAAACTGGTAATCAACCATGAAGAACTCAAAGTCCTTTATTTGAGCGTTACAGTGTTGTTCATCGTCTGGAACTTTTACCGATGTGTCTTTTTTTCAGCTTTCATGAATACCGTTGCAAATGTTCTCTATTTTGACAGGTTTTAATATCTTTAAATGTGATGGGCAATTACAGTCTGAAACAGATGTAAAATAACAAGCTTCATGTGGTTTTGATTAGTGCCCAGAACAACCAGTATCCCACTTTGTTACCACTGTTTGTACATAACTATCATGTCATGTTCATTCTTGTCTGAAGTAACAAAAACCCTTATTCATACTGGCACTTAAAGAACAGGTTCTGTGCACCATGGCTTTAAATACAGTGCACTGTCTGCTCTTTCAGGTAGAAAAATTTATCAGAGACTTGTCTCACATGCTGTCCTCAGAGGATGGCACTTTGAGTGCTGCAAAGTTCTTACTTAATACTGGTGCTGCTGAAACATGAGCCGTCATGGTTAGTAAAAAGTATCAAGGACAGCCATGAGTCTCTGTGCCGACTCTCTCTTCTCTCTGCCAAACTTCATGTGTGAGGGACATGGGGACGTAGAACAAACACCACTATTCTTTGTTCAACACTTCATTAAAAACAGAACCAACAGGAAAACCAAGATGACCTGTTTATGGTTGGGCTTGTCAACATCACATTGCAGTTATAATGTGTAACAGATGTTCTCGTATTGAAAACAACCCTCCTCAAATGTTTTATATTAAATATGGTCCCTATCGGTAATACATCAGTCGACATTCAACCATTTAATAAATACTGAAAATAAACTCAGCTTTGTAACTGTTACAGATCTACATGCTATTAACTCATTAATGGTGAGCAATTAATGGTGTCTAACAAACATTAACTGCACTTTTGTCAGTGCATTTGTCATAATTGAATCCTAGAGCATAAATTCTAGTATGGAAAGAAAAAGTGGTAAAAACAGATCAGCACACACACTTTTGCATTTTCTTGTATCATACTTCAAGCACTGAGAGAGTTACACGTGTGAAGTGACTCAGAGCTCTGTAATCAAACCGGTCAAAGGCCATTTGGGAAGCCTTGCTGTTGAATTTGACCTCAAAAAGTGAGCAAATAGTTTTATTCTGGCAGAATAACAGCCTCTCAACCCCAGAATCTGTCTTCTCAATAGTAAATAACTTGTTTTGATGTGACTATTTACACTTGATTCTAAAAGATTCATCATCAATAAGTGAGATGTTTTTACCTTAATTGACTTTTTCTGGGAAATAGTTTATTTTCAGTACCTCAGAAAGACATTGGTTACACCCAGACCTTTGTCCTGTGATACAGCAGTGCAAACATAGTGTGCAGACAGTGAGTACAGCATAATTACCTACAGAGTGGTCCTGGTGGTGGCAATGCTTAAAATGTCAGGAACATTGAAATGGTAATACTTGAGAATCATTTATCCAGTTGTGCCTTGTTGAGGAAGCACTTCACTTCACGGATGCTACTATTCATCCATTTTCTCACAATTTAGACTTCCTTCTTCTTGTGCTTGTTGGTCGTCTTGTGTTTCAGCTTGCGGTGAGGTCATCACAACTATTGTCTTGAGAAAAGAGAGGGAACAGTGCTTTAAAAGGTGCAGAGAAGATACTCAAAGTTAGTCTGAGCATGTGAAACACACACAGCTCTGAGAGCAGTCAAACAGAGGAGTTTTGCAGGCCTTTTGCCTTTACCTGGCTTTTTGTTGATCGTAGGGCAGCTCCAGCCATAATTGACATGACAATGAAGATAATTGCACCCACAAAACTGTGAACCAGGAAAATCACTTCCAATGATAGTCCCATTGCCTGGGGAACACACATGATTACAGTTTTATTTAAAAAACATTCACAAAGACAAACAATGAAACAACTGACAGATGTTTCTCACAAAAAAAACACTCTTAGCTGCAGACCAATTAAAACTTGTAGACACTCACAGCTAATCTTATTGTCACACAAAGCTACTTCATATAAAAGACTTATTTTGAAGTCTTCCAAGGCAAGAGTTATGTGTTTCAGCCAAGACAGTAAATCAATATCAAATCAGTAAATCAAATACTCCACTATGACACAGTTGTAATACAACGGAAGCCATGTAAAGATTTTTTTTTTTGTATTCGTCCCTCCTTGATTTAGGTGGCACAGCCTTTATAACTTTTATGTGTTTCTGTAGAATTCAGTTATGGTAATTGTCAGTCATTTCTTGACTTTATTTGTAAACTAATGTAAGACATGGCATGTCTCTTCTGCAACTGTTCAATTCTTAAGAAGCTGTGCCAATGATATGCAAATTGTCCGCAAGAGCTAAAACAAGCACAGATGTTCTTCGTGACATGACAGTCTTGAGCCATTTTGGCTGGTACTGCTTACTGTTAACACTGTCAGGGAGCTCAGGACACTGAGGGGATCACTTTTTTTTCTGTGAAAATAATTTGCCCCTGTCCTACATTCAGACCCAGGGAGTTTGGTCAGGTCCGTCTCTTTCTTAGATGCAAAAAAGATTCTTGTGCGTTTTTTATATTCAAAACAGATGTTCTCAGTGTTACTCTAAGTGCCTTTTACAGTCAAGCTTCAAAAGTTCTTCTTGAAAATATTTTGGCGATTCATAACAATCATAAAGCCAATTGACATGCAGTATAATTCATTTTACATAAGCATTTATTCCAATATATACAACAAGCAAAAAGAAACTAAAGCTTTGCCTTTTTCAGTTTATACAAGCAGTCCCACCACATGCTGGAATAAACCAATGAACATGTTCACTGCTCACTCTTTCTCTAAGTATGTGAAATATAAAATCATTGAAATCAACACCATGATCATCATAGCATTAGTAATTGTTAAAAAAAAATAGTTACAGTAGTAATAGTAGTAATAATCACCTCAAAATAGGACTGCCAGATAGCTTCATCATTATCTGTGGTGTTTTCTTCCGAGTATTCATAATATCTGTAGTAGTATTGGTGATGTACTATGTCCGGCACCATGTACAGGATAGTCCAACAGGCCCAAAGTATGGTCACAATGCTCAGAGCCAATGATATGGTTACCTTCACATGGACATAAATAAAGAGATAAAAAGGGAACAAAGTCATTAGAGAAGAATATCAATACAAAGATATCTTAGAGATCAAATGTGAAGATGTTTTTGGAAAAATGATCTGAATTTCTTCAGAGCATTACAACAGAACTCACTGTTTTCTTGGTTGGGTTGTGCTCTGTCAAAATATACAGAATGCCACAAATCATAAACTGTAGGAGAGAAAAGACAGAGTTGCTTGTGGTTTAAAAGATTTTTGATTTTTTTCCATTTGATGATAAAAAAAACCTCAAAACCAACAAATCACAATGATCTGATCAATAATGATTTTCGTGTTACCAACCAGTAAACCCATCAAGATGCCAGGTGGGATGACTGCCCAAATGTGATGCACTATCGGGCTCCCAAATGTGATGGAAAGGGTAAATATACCACAGCCCATGACCAGCACTATGATCTGGAGGAAAAACATTGAAAGGATCAGATGCAGTTGAATATGAGTTTATTATTTCAGCCAAATGCCATAAAATAGTCAATGAATGTTTGTGTCTTACACCAATTATCTTTGGTTGTCCCTTAATGAAACGGTGCAAAGGTTTGGTTCCTCCCACTGTGGTGCCCTGAAGACTTGCATTATTTGCACTTGCAGAGTAGAGCACAGCCGACATCTTACAGGCAAACATACACGAGACAGAGAAAAGGTAGGAGAACGTCAATATTGATATGGACGTTCAAGAAATGATGTTACAATTGAAGCAGTCCAGTTCACATTCCTTTTATTCTGGCTTCTTGAGTCTAATGGTGTTGAAGGACTTAATCTATTAGAAAACTCATATTTTTCTTAAATCATTCAGTGGCAGCTCTCACAATAACCTCGCACACAGAATCTGGCAGGAAAATGAATGAATGTATGTTACAGCACAGTTTATGGGCTCTTTGATGAAAAAGGATTTTTGCATAGTCAGGTTCAGTAAGTTAAGGGCTTCATGTTATACAGAGCCCTAGAGTGTAAACACCATGAAAATCTCAGGTTATTCTGTTTGTCAGCCCAGCTCTGTGACGCACAATATACTTCAAACTCTTCCATGCACATCATCTATTATTTGCCTACAAAACTCTGATTCATTGGGTGATTTTTCAAATCAGCTTCATACTATTCTTCATATCTATATTAACAGCAGCTGCGTGCATAGCTTCATCATCAGCAGGTCTGTAGATTGCATGACAACTCCTGCAGCAACATGTGCAAGGCCACAGTTTCAAAAGGCAGCAGTAGTCATCCAAAATATAACAAATCCAAGTTAATCCAGCTTCTTGGGATCATCATATCAATCAAATAAAATCAAAAGCTGAAACCAAGCATTTAACGTTACCAGCTGTGTTGCAAAGACACAAGAAACTTCCCAGTGATGTTTTGTTACTGTGAAAAGTCCCAGGGAAGGTTCTTGAAACATATTGTTTGGATGAGCAACCCCTGCAAGTAATAAAAAAGAGGAATTCCACCATCTGGTTAAACACTTGGATCAGTTTACGATCAAGTAAATATTTTTCTGACACTGACACTCTGCCTGAACTGCATCAGAAAGTGTGTCAGTACTTATCAGTCAGTTATGAAGATTTACCTCCCTAATGCAGATGTTGTTAAATTACATCAATAAATAATGATTCAGCCTGTTTAAATAAAGATCTATCATTGTGGTGCACAAAGTGGCAAAAACTAGAGGTTGCCAAAATAGACTTCCTAATCTCATCCTCACACTGAGGACTGCAGTACATGAAGTCTAAAAAAGTTGGATGAGGTCATCCTTTTTTTACCAAATGAAAAATAAATTAAAACATTGAACTTTAACCTGTAGACATTAGGTTAAAAATAAAGCATAAAAGTCAGAAACACAGTTATTTTTGATGAAGCCGAACCATCAATGTTTTGGATATTAAGCCATTATAAATCATAAACTGTTTATAGTTTTTTATTATACTGGCCTAATGTGCAAGAAGTCATTTGTAGTCATTAACCCCCTGATGAGGGTTTCTAATGATCTTTTTCGGACTCACGTCATTGTGTTGTTTTGGTTCTGTTGGACCTAACAGATCCTTCTTTCTCCTCTTGAGACCTTAGTAGGCATTCAGTGGTGTTCTTAAGCTTGGGTCAGATCCTGTCTGACAGGTAGAAATTTTTCTGTCTGCATTAGAGTCAATAAGTTCCATGTATCACCTCTCACATGTGGAGTGCCTCGAGGCTCTACTCTAATATTTTTTTCTCCCTCTATTTGCTTCCTCTGGCATTTATCCTTAAAAAACATGACGTCGCCCTCCATTTTTGTGCAGATGACGGCCAAATCTACATGTCCCTTTAACAGGAAAATGGGTACTCTTGTGGCCAACTGTGAAGGTGCATGGCAGAAATTAAAGCATGGATGTTGCTAAATCTCCTACATATGAACGATGAAAAGACAGAGGTCATGTGGTTTGAGCCTAGTGATGCCTCCAACATCAAAGTTGACCTGGTTTCTCTACCTCAACATCTGTCACAGACCTCAACAAACCAAGGTTTTAGACTGGACAGTGATTTTGACCTTGGGGTGCAGATAAAATCAGTGGTCAGGCCCAGCTTTTTTCATCAGAGGGTTTTTTCAACAGTTAAGCATTTCCTTTCTTGTTGTCACTTTGAGACTTTAATCAATGCTTTTGTAACACCTTGTCTTGAACGAGTGTAATGCCCTGTACGCTGGCCTTAGTCAACAAAAGTCTGTCCTATCCTGCAAAATGCTGCTGCAGTTCATTTTCTGATTGATTTCAAAAATCTTTTTTTTTTTTTGCTTTTAAATGTCTTCATGGCCTTGCTCCATGATATCTGTCTGAGCTGCTTGAGCCCAACGCTTGCTCAGGTCAGCAGATCAAACTCTCTTGGTGCCGAGGGGTGACCGTCCAGCACATCTTTTCCGCCTTGCATTTAGCTCTGTTTTATGTGTCCGCTTTCACTGCTTTAACTGTTTTATTCATTCATATTTTTTTTTTGTTTTTATTGTTTGACACCTCCTGTTTTTTTCTTACTTTCAGTTATTGTAACTGTTTATTATTTTTACTTTAGGATTATGTACAGCACTTTGACCAACATTGTTGCATTTTAAAGTGTATTATAAAGTGCTTTCTCATAGGTCATGGCCATTCAGTCTGTCTTTATAGTGCAGAAAACACTGGGGGTAGCATAGAAAATTCGTATAACTTTGATAGTCATTCAAAGACTTGTAAAAAAATTCCTTACTTTTTTCTTAAACTGGATAAAACTGGTTTAAAAGTTCAAACTGCCTTTAAAGCCTCAAAGAATAATTTACTCCCGTGTCCCTAGTCCATGCTGCTCACTACAAAGTTGATCTTGGCATTGGCAGAGCAAATAATTTGAAAAATCAATAGTCAGTGAGTGTCAGAAGCATGTTCTTATTTTTTAAAAGATATTTTAAAAGTATTTTTAAATTACAAAATGCAATGAAGTAATGCTTATTTTCCATATAACTAGTAAAAAAATGCTTTAAAAAAATGCTTTTTTAAAAAAAAGGGAAAAAAAGAAAACCTTTAGAGTTGCACACCTAACGTGAGAGAGAACAGAGCAGCTGAACTTCGAGAGTCAAGACTTGAAACGTCTGTGAGAACATTAAATACCTCCAACATGTCGCGCGAATACAGCTGTAGACAGGGAGCATCATCAAAAATGAAATAATAAAAAATGCCACTCATTCGTATCGAGCAAAGCTTCTGGTTTTCTCAAACCGGGGAAAGTTACATCGATGCAAAACGCTCCTGTGTGGAGTGAAACAGTAAACCACTCTGTCAGTTCTTTTTTAATATAAAGTGAGTAAGACGGGATTTTTTTTATCCCTCTAAACCTGTTACGAGGAAGAGATGTAAGAAAACAAAAGGAGAGACAAACCTTAGGGAGTCCTGCAGCTCAGTGTTTCCACTAGAAGTGACTGACATCACGTCTAACATCTGGAACTACCCTGTGGGCGATGTGTGGACGAGCGGTACATTTTGAGTGCGAAAAAAGCCTGTCTGCTGTGCACGCACTTACTCCTGTCTTACTTTGACTGTTCCCCCCTTTGTGTTACATTTTTATCAAAACAGAAAGTTATTTGTCAGTTATTGTTAGGTAATTAATCTAGTTCTTTGTAAAAACGCTTTTGCTTGTCAGGGTTTTAAGATCCAGGGGTTATCAAACTGTATAAAGGCAAACTACCATATTCCTAGAAGAGTTCTTCAAATGTGGAGCGATGCCCTCTACTCATCTGCTCTATCCTTTGTTTTCCAATCAGATTTATTTCCAAAGCTAATTTGTTTGAAAACTTGTACACTGTTGCGCTGTTGTCAGTGTTATTATCTCCTTCAGTTGTATAAACATCCAAACCTTCACATTAGAGAGTAGGTTAAGTGACGTCACAGAGGAAATTGACCTCTGATAATAAAAGAGCAGTTTAGGTAGACATTTAAAGTGCTCTGTTATGATTTAGCTTGTATTTTTAGGGCTCGAGCGACCGCAGGCGGGCGAAGGCCCTCTTGTTATAGTTGGTACCTCAATATCATTCAGAAATGAACTCTGAAAGAATAACTAACTTGTGTCACATTAAGAGGACATATCAGATGAAGCATTTTTCTACTTTCATTGTTTGTCACAACCCAAGGGAGTCATTAGCCCACAGTAGGATGTGAGGGAAGCTGAATTCAAATGGTGGGATCTTAAAAGAGATTCAAACTTTCCTTCACTCCAGCATAAACACAGGGGGAAGGGAGGAGGAAGGATGAGCTGAGCCTGTGTAGATGTTTTAAGCCAGCCCTATGCATATGGGGTAGCAAAGGGGTAGAGCTGAAATGGAGAAGTAGAAGGAATGTGATGAAATCGTTTGAGAGAGGAAAAGAAAGAGAGGAAAGATTTCCTGTTTTTGTTCAAAACTGTGTGCTTTAGTCTTGCTACATCAATAGAGTAGAGGGAAAGTGAAGAAGTCTGTGAAAAAAGAGAACAGCCAGGGTGGGGGACAGTAGAAACGCATAGAAAAGGGGGAGGTAGGTATTAAATATGAAACAGCTGCCGTATTTCAAGCAAACAGGGGAGGATAGATTCAATTTTCTTCTCACTATTTCAACCATGGGCATCACATAAAAACTTTTGACTGTTCTTGGATATGGGCCTCTCTCAACATCAACAGTTTATTAATTCCCCTGCTCAGCAGTCAGGCTTAGCAGTCAAGTATGACCTTTCAACAAGAGGAAGATCTGAAATACAAGTTGGCAGCATGCACATATTATGATGTACTTTTATGTACTATTTCTAAGGACTCCAGCAGAGCCAAAAAGGTTTAGTTTGGAAAAGCATGAGAGCATTCTGATCCTGTTCCCCCCAGTGAGGGGATTCAGATCCTTGGGGCAGCTGCGGCTCAGTGGTGGAGTGGTTGCTTTTCAATCAGAAGGCCAAGAGCTTGATCACAGGTCCTGTCGCCCTCACGCCAAACTGTCCTTGGCAAGACGAGTCCCCAGGACTGGGATTAGATAACAGTGGTGGGCACGGAAGCCTCTGCCACCAGTGTGTGAATGAGGTGTGAAAGAATGAAAGTGAGATGGGATGTTAATGTCAAAAAACAACAACAACAACAACAAAAAGTCTATTTGTCCAACACTAAAGTGAGCATGTGCTCACATAATGGTCTGAATAGAGCTTTGGTATTAGTAAAACTCATGCAGAAGTACTCAGAAGTATATAAAAAAGGTTGGATAACAACAACAAACTTTAAGACCAATATTTAACATGTGAATGATGTCACATTTGTGTGGTGTGTGCAATGGCCTCAACCAAAAGGACTAAAACAAGTTACTATACAACAATATACAACAATACAATCATTAGTTGTCCTCTGTGTAATCAAAGATTTGTTGAAGTATTTTTAAGTGGGTTTAAAGCTGAATGCACCACAGTTGAAAAAGCACGTGTTTGTGTGTGTGTGCATCCTTTGCAAGAAGTACCAAAAAAATAAGGGGGCTTCCTGATGGCAAATTAAAATGCTGAAAAAATTCTCAGTTGAGCGTACACTTAAATCAAGACGAGCGCTTGGGTCAGCTTTCTCAAAATAAGCTAAATTATTTCCTCTGCAGGGTGGCCAGCTCAGTCTTAAACATAGAAGAAGGTTAGACACTGAGAGGGACCTTGGAGGGGAACCCCTGCTTTTCCCCATAAAAGACAGATAAGATAGTTTTGGTATTCGATGAGGAGGCCTCCTGGGAGCCTCCCTGTGGAAGTAAGCGCGTGCTGTTGAATACTGTTTGGGAGAAGGGGGAAGTGGGCTATAGTACACAGGCTGAAGATATACACACTGGTTAGTATTCATAACTAGCTGCATCAATAATATGTTACAAATAGTATCTACAAATAACACTACAAAATAGGATGAACTGAGTGAAATGTGGTTGCATGGCTCTGTGCTGGGAGCTCCCTACTCTTCCACATACTTACTTCTGCTAAAAAGGACACAAACCAACTGCACCCTGTTGAATATCAAGTGAACTGAATCTAGCACAACTAGCTTACAACAAGGGATTGGGGTTGGTCAGTTCTGCAGAGCCCAGAGAGTAAATTAAGACATGGGATACAATCCAAAAACAGCTAACAGCAAAAGGCAATGATTATGTGTAGATATTTGTAATGAAGGAGAACAAGGAAGTAACAACAAGAGCCAGAGTTCTCGAGAAGCAATCACCTCTGAGTTTATTGAAAAATGTGTCCATTGTACAGATGCTGTTCATCATAGCTTACGCTGCACACTGCTTGTAGGCTGCCGTTTTACATGGGGTGACAAACTAGATCAATATCCATGTCAACACAAAGAGGGACTGGATAACTGGTCCAGAGCTTAAATAAATCTTTCACAGAAAGAATTTGATGCTAAACATCTAAAAGATGATTCACATTAAAAGACAGGAACAAGCATGGTTACATTACAGGTAGAAAGCATCTCTGTTTTTGACTCCTTTAAAAAGATTGTACCATTTTGAGATCTTTATACTTTTTCACACAGTGTTGGAAGGAAGATGAAATGAACTGACCCTGATTTCATAACTGATTAAAAATGTGGTTTGGGGCTGGATAAATATAAGACCCCTGCAAGTTTCATCTCCTTAAAACAAAAACATATGATGCCAAGCTGTTTAGTCGTAGCTTCAGATTGTTTTCTAAACAGACTAAATACTTTTTTCAAAGAGTGGGATGTGTTAGCCAAAAAACTTCAATCTCTTTTTCTCTTTTGTTGAACTGAGGTACATGTGGCAAAAGATCTAGTGATAGGACAGTGATCACAACATCATGTAGATATGCATCTCCACGTTACAACAGCATGCATCCTTTTCATTTCCTCCTCTCAAACCTCTCTTTCCAACAGCATGTCAACATTGATAGCTTAAGATCTAATTCAAGATTAATTCCTGATTAGCTTTTTTTCTTTAGAGAAAGTCGTTCACAGCACAGTTTCAAACAGATATACACAAAGAGTATATAACATTAGAACATAGTCAGTCACAATCAGACAACTCATTGACTGTTCTCCTTTTTCCATTTGTTCATTTTTTATATGATTTATATATATTAAATTCAGAGGACAAATATCCTCAATCAGGTGATTTAATATGAGAACTTTTCACCGTTTTTCTGTCTTTTCATAAGAATTTCTTGAAACTTTTGCATTCCAAGTTTCTTGCAAGATTTCTGCAATAACATGAACAGAGGTGGCTTTTATGTGAGGTGTTAATGCTCTGGCTGTTGACAAAGGTAAAGGTATCATCGAGCATAAAATTTTAAATGAAAAAAAATGCAATGTGCGGGTCAAAAGTTATTTGACCCACTGGTTTACGTAAAATACTGCATGCTGACCTCTTGCTTTAAGGGTCACAATGTTGTGAAACTTCCACTTCTGAGTAAAACCGGAGGCAGTTGGTTTGCAAGACATTGCAAGAAAAAGCAGTGTATGGCTGCAAGTGCATTAAGGAAGCACCAGTAACAAAGTCTCTCAAATATCAACAAACTACTTTGTTTTTGTTTGTTTTTTTCAAAGAAAGTTCACTTCATATATTCCAAAAATGTATAATAATGAATATTTACAGTAGTATCCCCATTTAAAGTTATACGAGTCATTACGACAAAAGTTGGCATAGAAATGAAGAACAGTAGATTTTCAATGATCAATGAGTAAAAACATTAGAATTTGATGAATGATAAAACACAAATATGCACAACCAACAACCAAAAAGTAGTTGTGTTAAGAACAGAATTAGTATCTGAATGAACATTATTTCCACTATAATACAGATAAGTGCTGTAAAAGTATAATGATCCGTACGTGACAACATACAAAATGGAAGATAATTAACTGTATGTCCTATAAGGGCTTAAACAGTATTTGCATTGAAAAGCATTAGTCGTTAGACTATCAGAAACGCTGAGTGATTTCTACATTTATACATTCTAGTATTTCACTGGAGTTAATACGTAAAAACAGACTAAACCTTGTTTGCATTGTGCTGCATTTGTCTTGAGTATTGTCACTGTACCCTGGTAAGAAAATGTGCTGGTCACATTTTTCACAGTAGCACGGTCAGGAGACCACACACATTTAGCACAGGAGATGACTGGTTACATTTTCTGTGCTATTTTTGCATGATCTGAGTGATCCAATGGCGATACAATGTGCTGTTTGTGAGCTGTTTAACAGCTGTTACCACACCTGAGGTCAGTAAAGCAACCTTGAAGTAAGGAAAAGTTTAAGCCAGAGTCCCTACTTTTCAGTGAAATTGTTGTAACTAGTGAGAGAACAGCTAAAACTTTGTCTTAGAAAATATTCTAATAAGTAATGAGACAACAGGTCCACGAGATGTGACTTGAACTTGTATTTTAAGGGTGTTTTAAATGTCAGTTGTTGAAGCCAAGTGTTTGACTAACCTTTCAGTGAAACGTGTCTTGTTACATAACACAACATCCAAAAAAGTTACAGTATCTTAACCACTATTGGTCCAAACTTAAAATCTGATTTCAGTCCCTCAATCCACCTTCATAAATGAGTGTTTTAATAATTGAGTAATAAATCCTGCATTATACCGAGCTGTTTTTATTATGTTTTGATTTCCTTTACAGGTTTATTATTGTGCGTGTCCCTGTATGTGCTGTATGAATCAGTGCACTCAAACATGAGTTATGCGTTAGTTCCTGTTTTAACCTCAAGAGGAATCATTAGTTGACCTCACTCCTAAGCAGCTGCTGATTGTTATTGACATTTTCTAAGTTGATGTCTATTTTGTTCTGTGAAAATTTTTTCTTCCTTGTCATTTTTTCCAGCAGTGCTATTTGCAATGGAGCCACATTCTGCTGTTTGGACTGACACGAGAAACTTATGGCAACATGAATTGTAAAAGACATTCATCTACTTTGAGTCAGGTATCTCACTTGCTTGTAAGAAGTATCTCTCATAATAGCTCAGTGTAGCCTGATGGCTGAGTTCCCTGGTTAATCTCTGATTTGTGAAAGAATCAGCATGTTCAGTCCTAATCGTGACAGCCAGCTTTCCCCTAAATCCATGAGAAAAGCTGTATCCCCCGTGCTGAACTTATCTGGGTTTCATAAATTTTGGGTTTCCTCAGCGCGTTTCGAAGGGCTGTGGGTCTTCAGCTGGATGTGTGCCATCAGAAATCTGTTCGCTCCAGTAGTTGCACCCGTCTAAGGTGTCATCACAGGGAAGGTCTGCTCCCTCATCTTGATCCAGGATGGGGAAAACATGATCAACCACCTCACACAGACCACCAAAGCTGAGAAAGACACAAAGCAATATTCATTGACTATGACAGCACAGACATAGGGTCAGTTTACAAGAATGAAAATCTGACAAAGAATCAGCTTACGAGGAGATGCTGGTTTTGGCGTGCTCCTGAACCAGCTCCCCTTTGGGATTGACAGTAAAAATCCTGTTCAGAGGAACTCCCACCTCCTTATAGGAATACACATCCTGCAAACACACAAATACACATAGTGAGTATTACAAAAAAAAAGAAGAAATTTCACAGAGAAGAAACACTCTTGTTCATTACAGAGATCTCACCGTAGCTCTGTTGCCGAAAGCAGCGTAGAAAGGTTCGGTGTTTGGGTAGAAAAGGTGCTTTATGTCAGAGAGACACTCGATCTTAAACTTCTCTGGTTTCTTCTCAATCACCTCCCTACAAAAAAGTGAATTTAAGACATCAGGGTGAAAGACTTCAAGGTTTTCTCTCTCTGCTGTAGCTTTTCCATGTTGCAGAGTATTATCAGATTCTTTTCAAAGTACAAAGATAAACAGATTACTGACCTGTGCAACGCAGAGAAAAGGCTGCTGGGACTTAAAAGCACGGGGCCCATTGGTAGCATGGTTCCTCTCTCATTGACCCAGTGCAGGTAGCCTCGGGTCATATCAGCCATGCCGATGGCCCTGGCTGAGCAGTACATGAATTTATAGCCATTCCTTTGATATAAAAAGGGGGGAGAGCAAAAGCATTAGCTGTTCATGCTGATTTAAATGATAAAGCACTGAACCTGATGCCTTAAGTAAGAAAAACAAATACAAAATGAAATAAAAGGTCATAATTCCATCCATCAAAACTGAACAAAACTGAGCAGATTAAAAGGAAGCGCTCACTGGCTGACTTTGTGGTAGAGACGTGCGATGCCCTGGTGTGTCCAGTCTTTACCCAGTGTGGGGAGGATGTGACCCAGTGTGTCTGACCTGGAGGCGACATCACAATCAATTCAGCTCCATCAAAGTCAATCATTCTCAAATGTAAAACCTGACACCTACTGGTCAAAATATGAACTGCCTTCTGTTATTTTTTTAAAAGGGATTAAAAAAAACAACAAAACTTGGTTTTCCTTACCTGGTGATTGTCCCATCAATATCTGAGATAACTATCTTGTCATCCCAGTTCCAAAGATAGATGGTCCCATTGCAACGGCAGGTTCCCTGATACTGTGTGGTCACGCTGAACACCACCTCATTGGGACCCTCCTTTAGCTGCAAGCTAGCCTACAAACACACACACATAGTGTTTATCAATGAGCACAATGCATGAAAAAGCTGCTGAGCCACAAATGCTTGAAAAAATAAACCAGACATTGTTTTCTCGTCGGCGTTAAGATTATAATATACTCCATGAACAAACTTTTTAGTAAAATGAAACTTAGAGCAGTACAAATCTCAGGGACGACTTTTGTACTGTCATTTGTCTTGTCATTGACACGATTGTGGAACAACAGATTCCCGTAAGCACATATCAAAATTTTGCAGTAATAGGGAATTGCTGGAAACACCACATGTTGAGATTTAAAACCTGAGTCTGGCTGAAGGGAACATTTTGTGTACGTGATTGTTATGTTAGTGGAAATGCTGCTTTGCCAACATTCTTGCTTTGCTGCAGTGAACCATTTGCACAATATAGGCAGCCCCTGCAGAGCTTGATTGCAAATGTGTCTCACCCTGTCAAGGTCAAAACCAACTGCGGAAATGCATACCAGCTGCTCTGAGGTGAGCCGAAGAGTCTTCTTAAAGCAAACGCTGGCTGAACTCATGAGGGGATCAGACAGGCAGGACCCTGACGCCTGATTGGATAACCTATGGTCTTCATCACTGGAGGACGACTCATCCTTGGCTCTGATTAATCAAAGACAGTCAGTTAGGTACAAGTAAATAAAATGGTGTATGGAGAAAAATGTGATTTCAGAGAAAGTAAAGAACAGTTAAGGCGTAGTCACACTGGTCATCTGTACCTCACCCAAGCACGAGGTACTGTGCTCAAGCTTGGTACACTTCTTGGGCTTTTTGCTCACTGTGGAGTAATGAACTCTGGCACCCTACCATAGACTGTATAATGTAGTGGATGTAGTTTCCACGGTGTCACCCGTCTGTGAGCTTTGATTTCTCAATATCTTCTTAACTGCAGCGTTAGAAAAAAATTCACCCCCCTGTACAGTGTGTGCTGATAGAGAGATTGGCTATGCAAACAGGAGAAGATTTTCGTATCTGGCCGTAAACGTTTTTTTTCGTCTGCTGTGGTTTGTGTTACTGTGGGCTGTATCAGCCAGTGAGAGAATGGCGCTGCAGGGGGCCAATCATGCATCAAGGTACAGATGGCTAGTGTGACCATGCTCTTTTCGGCTTGTTTGATGTTACCTATTCACTGAAGTCAGGGGTAGTGAGCTCTCTACTTGGTCTCCATTTCCGTCCATCACTGATTCCTGTGGTGTACAAGGTCAGCATCATTTGAGTTAATAAAACAATACTTTCTTGTGAATACTTATATTCCAAAGTGTTCTTCTGTGAACTTACTGATTTGGAGTCACTGTTCCTGCTCCTCCATGAAAACCACCAGCGTCCTCCTTTTTTCGGCATCTTGTCCTTCATAATGTTCTCCACTGAGGCCTGGAGACAATCATGTACATACAACCAAAACTGACTGAAAGTGTGACACAAAACTGATGAAAATTAACTCAAAGCAAATCAAGATTGAGAACACAAGTAAAAAAAAAAACACGGAGGAATTAATTGAAAACACAAAAAAATAACAACTTGAAATGTTGTAAATAAAAAACAACACAGTTTTACTCCATTCTGTTGTGAAACTGAACTGCCAAAATAGAGGCAGTTACAGGTGAATGGTATGCAAGCAAATAGCAAACAATACAAAGTAAAACCTGAAGGGAAGAAATGTTTGAAAGTTCACACATGGCAGCAGTTTGGAAACTCATGGGGGAAAATGAATGAGAACATCAAAAGGAAAAGAAAGAGACAAGCAGGGCATATCAAGATGGATCAGAAAAGGCTGGAAATGGATACAAAATTAATAAAGAAATACAAACTCATGCAAGGCAATCAATGCCAAGCAAAGAGTGAAAACATCATACAGGCTGGGGAGGGCTGGAGCCAAAAAGACCAGGGAGGCAGTATGAGAAGAGGCCAAAAGCAGAAAACACATAACTCAAACACCAACACTTAGCACATGCAAACATGGAATGGATTATGGGAGAAGGCAATGTAAATAAAAACATAAAAAATTAAGAGGGGAACAAGAACATTATTAAAGTGTTAGGAAAAAGATTTAAAGTCATATTTCACTGTGGTGATATAACATGTGGAGGAGCCTCGCTGTGAGTGTTCATTAAAAGCCAATTTCAGTCACAGAGTTACTCATTGATAGCACAGTCCAAATGGAGTCATAAAACAGTACTAATACAAAAACCCATTACCTTCAAGTATTTACATGACCTAATGAGTGGACTCTTGCAAATAAAGAACAGTGAACCAGAGTGAAACATCACATTAAGTCATTCGCAAAATGTAAGAAGTGCACAGGAGAAAGTGATGTGAGGGGTTGCAGAAAACTAAAAGGGAGCAAACACAGTCTTACAAATATAGTGAAATATATTTGAAGTTAAGATTATGCAAGTCATAAAATTGTCATTACTACTTCTGCTGAAAAACTTTTAAGGCTCAGAGAGCTGTGAAAAACAGTTTGCCTCTCGCCATTTTAACAGATCTTTGAACTATGCTTTGATTTTCAAACTGCTACTTTTTAAGGACACCTTACAAACGATGGCATTACTTAGACAGATGTTCAAGATACACCGTGTACCTTAAAAGAAAAACTTTAAGGACAGTACCACAGTAATTGTTTGCATTACTATCTTTCAAAGAGAAACTTTGTTAATTTTACGCCACTCCATGTCTCAGACTGTTATTTTTATGAGTCTGATTTCAAAGACTAAATAAATGTTCAGTGACAGAATATGATGCAGTCATTGGAGATGACTCAGACAGTACACTAAATAATCAACCTAAGTATGTTGGATACAAATTATTACATGAATAGTTATTGCAATATGGTTGAACAGAAATCCCACAAAACTAATGGAGCCCACACAGTCACACAGAAGGTGTCTTTGTGGACCCTCATACTGGTTACCTTACTTCACAGCCCAGTACATTTCTACCACTGATGCCAGAAACAGAGGCATTGCACTGATTTATATATCACTGTGGTGTTCTTACCTGCGGCAGTGGTTTCTGATAGACCTGCATGGCCAACATGACGGGAGCTGCTGTGTTCCAGTTGTAGTACCTAAATCATATGAGAGAGGGCGCTATTAGCACTTCTTTACACCTGAGCCTTGTCAAACATAAAGCTGACATTTCATCTTGAATCAAAACGCTTAACAGTTGAGACACTTAATTAGAAAATCAGAAAATCAGGGACTGATTTTGAAGATAAAATTTGGAAAATATAATACTTTTGGAAAACAAAAAAAAAAAAAGTTTGTGTGTTAAAGTTTGCATATAGCTGGAAAAGAAAAATGAGCATGTTATCCAGTCCAAATACTTTCTTCACTTTTCTAAATGTGCACCCCTCAAAGTAAATAAAGTTAAGTAGCACGTACTTGTTTCCTATCTTAACCACCAGGTTAGGATCATCAATAATGGAGGGGTTTTCAGAAAACTGCTGGTAAGAAACTGCTCTTTCCTGGAACTGTTCTGTTGCACAAAAAATACGCACAAACAAGATTACACACAAAGGCTGACAGGAAAACGTTCAACAGGCAAAACCTTTAAAGCTTCATTTGTTTATTCATAACAGGTAAAAGCTCCATGAGTGTCTCACACACTCTGCGTCCTACCTCTCGTGATCTCTCTGTTGTCTGTGAGTCCTCCACATAAAGAAATAGCTACATGAGGCATGTCCCCCATCTGGTCTGACAAACTGTCAACGCCGCTGTCCATCCCGCTGCTGCCCACTGACTGTGGGGACTGGTTAGCGCTCCGCACTCCCATCATCATCATCTCTGAGTCCAGCTTCATCGAGCTGCTGCCTCCATCACTAAGGGGGAGAGAGACCCTGCTATTGCACTTCTGTTTGGAAATGTCATTAAACTTTAAAATCCCCAGAAACCATTATTAGAGGGTTATCTCAAAATTATGCTACTATTTCAATATTTTTTTATGTTTGTATCCTGTGTACAGTGTTTCTTAAATGCATATTACTATATTACTAAATTATTATTTTTAGAAAATCAGTGTTGAGTCAAAAGTACAGGCTGGACCAACTCTTATAGTAAAGCATTCTGGGATAAAATTTTATACAAATGAATCTATTTCACTGATGAGACAAATGTGGCCAAAGACAGTCTTAATTCCTCAAGGAACCTCAGTGACTGACACCAAATTATATATTACACTCAGTAAAGCACCTTGGTACAGTTGGTATGAAGCAGTTTGAAGGCATGAACAAACACATTTGATGCGTGAACAAATGTTTCCCCAAACCTTTTAGGGAAGTAGAGGGCGGCAACTTCAGGCTCCAGCTCTGTAATGTCATCAAGGTAGATGCCATCTTCACCCAAATGTTGGCTTCTCTTTTCTAATAAGTGGCAAAATCATGCAGACATAAATCAGTCAGGAGCAGACTCAAATGATGATTTTGAAACTCAAAGACAATATGGTAACAAGAAAAGCCTTTCCGTCATTTTTACAGCGAACGTCTACCTTTCTTCTTGGATGGTGAATCAGTTCTTCTGATTGGGCTTCCTCTGTTTCTACCTTCATCCAGGTGATCAAGGAGCATCCTCTGAGATGCTGAGCCTGCGGATATACTCTCCATCTCTGCACACAATGGCCCAATGCTATCCACTGGAAAACAAAGCAGCGGGTCAACAGGAAGAACTTAAGAGTTCCTACAATGATCACACAATTCCCAATACACACTAATGCGGATATACTATGAAAAACAGTTTTGTTCTCTTGTGATTACCTTGCTCTCCTCCAAATCTGTCCACAGTCTTTGTGTTCTTGTCTCCATACTGGGGAGGGGTCTCTCTTGACTGGGGAGCATACAGAGCAAGAGAGGGGGGTCCAGTGTCGTTGATGGCTCTGAAGTGTGTGCTGGTGGACACTGGGATGGAGACTTTTGTGGCTTGATCCTGCTTCTGGTGGGCAGTGAGGAAGGATGGCTGTGAAAGAAAAGGAGACAGAAAAAAGACAAATTTCAGGATTTTCACCAATAACATACAAATTAAGTTTTCATTGTTATCATAACAAAGTATGTTAAAAAGTATGCTCGTTCTAGATCAATAATACCTGTAGATATCATCATTATCTGTGCTGCAAGGGTAAAATTTCCCACCCTATGGTTGGCCGAGTGTCCCTGGCTTTGACTTTATGTAGAGAGGATTGAACAGTTATTCTCTGTCTTCATGCTAACAGCTCCCCCTAGTGAGAGCTGCAGTGTTAGTCTGTCTCCTAAGAGGAAGCTTGTGCTACACTGGAAAATTAATGTGTGTTACTTACATGTTTCTGTCAGAGCAGTGACATCTTTCATGCTGATGTTTTTTTAAGCAGTAATTTATCAAAGCAGTATCATATTAATTGGTTATTTGATGTTAAAAATATGATTGATTGACAGTTCTGTTGATAAATGTGGTTCCTGAAGTGTTCTGTATCAGAGCTGGACACAATACTCTTATACTGTTGTTGGACTTCGTGGTACAAATTTATATGTTAAATTAGTCCGACAACTTTTCACTCTGCATTAAATCAATCTCAAATAACAAACATGATAAAAAAAGCCTTATTTTAACTTTCCTGTTACTCAGCTCTAATTTTTGTTCAGCATCTGGCAGCAGCAGTTAGGCTGAGCTTAGCTTTGCCTTATTGTAGGAAATTTTTACACCTCATGCCCTCTTTCTGTTCTTAAACAGAGCAAACCTTTGTGTACTAGGTTTCATGAGGTGAGCTTTCAGTGAGGTAGCACAAAGATTTTGCCACTGCTAAACTGAGTCAAGCAAGCTGATTTCATGTCTTCATTTAAAACTGTTGCAATGATTTTATTCTGCTACTTTCTCAAAGAAAAAAGAAAGCATCTGCATTTAAGTCTGATTTTTTTTTGACAAACTCTGGTTCAACATACATGAGCTCATTAAATCTGAAGGAAATTCATAATTACCTGTGCAGCCTGTGGCAACTCCCCCCAAGTCCACAGCATCTCAGGGTTGTCTTTGTTCTGATTGTTCAGCTCTGAGTCGCTCTTTGGTGTTGATGATCGAGAATCATCTGGACTACTGCAGTAAAGATGCTTGAATTAGATCAGATGATAATCCTTATCAAACATTTACTAGTTATTAATACCTTGGTATTTAAAATTGACATTAAACCTCAAAAGAAAAATGAGCCAGCATAGAGAACAAAAGCACAAACACATTGAAAATCATTTTAATTCATACATTTAGATAATTTTTCAGTGCATCAGAGAAGCTCAAATTAAAGGTGATACCTAACAGAGGAAGAGAAGTGAGAGGTCTGCTGAGGACAAGAGATGGACAGACCACATGGTGGAGGGATGGAGAGAGTCTCCCGAGTCCCTTTACTACAGGCGGGAAAAAGACAGACAGATGTACAGAAAGAAGAAAGGTGGAGAAGCAAATGGAGAGAGGTGGTGCATCAGATCAACATGTAGATATTGTGAGCACAAGGCATGTGTTAAAGGCGAAGCACAATTTAAACAGANTTTCTGACCATCATACATAATTATTTTATTTTTTACTTTTTTACTTTTTGAATAAAAAAGGTTTTTGTATCACTACCCTTTTAATGCACAACATGGGTCCAAAATGACCCATATTCATTTTCTATGCTATTTCATGTATGGCTGAGTGTTTTTATGATATAACTTTGAAATAAATTAATTTAATAGTTAGTACAGATAAAGATCATTCTGGCATAGCTTGGACTTCTGTTTTGGGTCATTATCTTGCTGTAAGATGAACCCCTGACCAACTAGACTCATACCAGAGGGTATTACATGGTGCTGCAGGATGCTGTGGTAGCTGTTTTGGTTCAGGGTGCCTCTCACTCTGAACAAGTCACCAACCCTGGATCCAGCAAAACAAGCCCAGACCATCACACTTCCTCCTCCATGTTTGACAGTTGAAGCCACACACTATGGAAGCATCCTTTCACCTACTCCAAGCCGTACAAAGATCCTGCCTGATGAACCCAAGATTTCACATTTTGATTCATCAGCCCATAATACCTTTTTCCAGTCTCCAGTCGTCCAATGGCAGTGTTTCTTGGCCCAGGCAAGCCTCTTTGTCTTTTTCTGACGTCTTAGCAATGGTTTTCTTGCTGCAACGGGTCCAGTCAAACCCACAGCTCCAAGTCTTCTCTTCACAGTAGAAACAGAGACTTTCTTACTACGACCACTATTAAGCTGTGCTTGAAGCTGTTGTCCTGTGAGCCGCCTATCACGCAAACTGTTGACTCTCAGAAACTTGTCCTCTGATTCAGTTGTGGCTTTGGGTCTGCCAGACCTCTTCCTGCCAAAAGCCTAGTTTCCACCAGGTAGTCTGGTACGGGTCAGATCGGTAAAGCCTGATCCTGTGCGCGTTTCCACAGCCAACCGTGCCCTGCTTAAAAGGCTGGATGGCGAGAGCCACGTCAGCTACGTAACAGCGTGACATCACTGCAGAACAACCAGCGCTACACAGTGTACCCCGCAAATAAATGCAATGAAGAAGAAATTAGCGGCATTGTAAACAAAGAGCAACGATGGAGGACATCCAGCAACTCTTCTACTATGTGATCAACATGTGGCTCTTTATTCCATAAAGAAATTAAGCTTTGTTTCAGGACAGGCGGCGTGCGGGGTTGTGTGTTGTTCTTTATTGCCACTGTCACACGGGAAGTTACCGATCTTTTGACCTATCAACGTACTGCAGTGATTATACCCCCACCCCTGGGGCCGGTTTGGAGCGGCTTGGGTACTGAAAGTGGAGCGGTCCAGGTCGCATATTAGGGGACCCGTCCCGGTTTTAGTCTATGGAAACGCCACAAAATGCGTGCCGTACCGAGATGAACTGAACCGATCCACTTGATGGAAACGCTAAAGTTTGCCCCAGTTTCTGACTTCCTTTTGATGGTGAGGGAAACTACTCATTGATACCTTGGCTTCCTTTGTAGTTTCTCTGTAGGAAAGACCTACATTTTTCAGTGTTATGATGGTCTGCCTCTCTTCCACTGTTAATTGCCTTTTTCTTGCCATTTCTGTAGCAACACACTACTTTCTGCAGTACAATACTGTTCAACTGATGCTCACGAGGGTATGGTACCACATTGTGTTCAAACACTGCTTTTATGCTGACAGAGGGGCTTGATAGTCATCAAGAAAACCTGGAACACCTGTAGGAATTAGTAGCACCAGCTTTTTAAGGCTTGGTCACCCTCCGTTGCTGCAGGACAGCTATCAGTTGTTAACCCATTTTGTGTTATTGTTCTGAAATGTTCTCTGTTTTTCAGTTTTGGGTAACCTTACTTTTTATTTTACCCTCTGGTAGTTCACCACTTACTGTTGTATCATTTCAAGCTACTGATTGGACTTGAGTGACTTGAATTGCAATAAATAACTGGAAAAATTGGGGTGTTCTAAAACTTTTGACCGGTAGTGTATGCAGCCATGTTATGTTAGCTGAGGTGTGTGTATGTGTGACAAAATTACAAATAAATGTGCTGCAAATGTTAAATAAGTCAATGTTTGGCCCCCATTCACTAAAGTGATTACTTGAAAGAAATTATTGTTAAAGTATTACATCTTTTAATCACACTTGGATGAATGGGTCGATTTTGACCCATGTGTGTAAATTTGATGAAGTAATAAAAAAACTATTTTTGTTCATGAAGAATAAACGCAAGAATGGAAACAATGATTAGTCTTAATCAAAAACAAGATATTTAAAGAATACTTGAAATATTCAATCCTAAAAACAATATATTTCCAAAGATAGAACAAAGATAAACTCAATCAGCATGAAATAACATGGAAAATAAATACGGGTCATTTTTGACCCATGTTGTGCATTAGAAGGGGTGTGCATATGTTGTGCATCAAAGGGTTAAAGTATTTACATGACCTAATGAGTGGACTCTTGCAAATAAAGAACAGTGAACCAGAGTGAAACATCACATTAAGTCATTCGCAAAATGTAAGAAGTGCACAGGAGAAAGTGATGTGAGGGGTTGCAGAAAACTAAAAGGCAGCAAACACAGTCTTACAAATATAGTGAAATATATTTGAAGTTAAGATTATGCAAGTCATAAAAATGTCATTACTACTTCTGCTGAAAGACTTTTAAGGCTCAGAGAGCTGTGAAAAACAGTTTGCCTCTTGCCATTTTAACAGATCTTTGAACTATGCTTTGATTTTCAAACTGCTACTTTTTAAGGACAGCTTACAAACGATGGCATTACTTAGACAGATGTTCAAGATACACCGTGTACCTTAAAAGAAAAACTTTAAGGACAGTACCACAGTAATTGTTTGCATTACTATCTTTCAAAGAGAAACTTTGTTAATTTTACACCACTCCATGTCTCAGACTGTTATTTTTATGGGTCTGATTTCAAAGACTAAATAAATGTTCAGTGACAGAATATGATGCAGTCATTGGAGATGACTCAGACAGTACACTAAATAATCAACCTAAGTATGTTGGATACAAATTATTACATGAATAGTTATTGCAATATGGTTGAACAGAAATCCCACAAAACTAATGGAGCCCACACAGTCACACTGAAGGTGTCTTTGTGGACCCTCGCAGGTCATACTGGTTACCTTACTTCACATCCCAGTACATTTCTACCACTGATGCCAGAAACAGAGGCATTGCACTGATTTATATATCACTGTGGTGTTCTTACCTGCGGCAGTGGTTTCTGATAGACCTGCATGGCCAACATGACGGGAGCTGCTGTGTTCCAGTTGTAGTACCTAAATCATATGAGAGAGGGCGCTATTAGCACTTCTTTACACCTGAGCCTTGTCAAACATAAAGCTGACATTTCATCTTGAATCAAAACGCTTAACAGTTGTGACACTTAATTAGAAAATCAGAAAATCAGGGACTGATTTTGAAGATAAAATTTGGAAAATATAATACTTTTGGAATACAAAAAAAAAAGTTTGTGTGTTAAAGTTTGCATATAGCTGGAAAAGAAAAATGAGCATGTTATCCAGTCCAAATACTTTCTTCACTTTTCTAAATGTGCACCCCTCAAAGTAAATAAAGTTAAGTAGCACGTACTTGTTTCCTATCTTAACCACCAGGTTAGGATCGTCAATAATGGAGGGATTTTCAGAAAACTGCTGGTAAGAAACTGCTCTTTCCTGGAACTGTTCTGTTGCACAAAACATATGCACAAACAAGATTACACACAAAGGCTGACAGGAAAACGTTCAACAGGCAAAACCTTTAAAGCTTCATTTGTTTATTCATAACAGGTAAAAGCTCCATGAGTGTCTCACACACTCTGCGTCCTACCTCTCGTGATCTCTCTGTTGTCTGTGAGTCCTCCACATAAAGAAATAGCTACATGAGGCATGTCCCCCATCTGGTCTGACAAACTGTCAACGCCGCTGTCCATCCCGCTGCTGCCCACTGACTGTGGGGACTGGTTAGCGCTCCGCACTCCCATCATCATCATCTCTGAGTCCAGCTTCATCGAGCTGCTGCCTCCATCACTAAGGAGGAGAGAGACCCTGCTATTGCACTTCTGTTTGGAAATGTCATTAAACTTTAAAATCCCCAGAAACCATCATTAGAGGGTTATCTCAAAATTATGCTACTATTTCAATATTTTTTTATGTTTGTATCCTGTGTACAGTGTTTCTTAAATGCATATTACTATATTACTAAATCATTATTTTTAGAAAATCAGTGTTGAGTCAAAAGTACAGGCTGGACCAACTCTTATAGTAAAGCATTCTGGGATAAAATTTTATACAAATGAATCTATTTCACTGATGAGACAAATATGGCCAAAGACAGTCTTAATTCCTCAAGGAACCTCAGTGACTGACACCAAATTATATATTACACTCAGTAAAGCACCTTGGTACAGTTGGTATGAAGCAGTTTGAAGGCATGAACAAACACATTTGATGCGTGAACAAATGTTTCCCCAAACCTTTTAGGGAAGTAGAGGGCGGCAACTTCAGGCTCCAGCTCTGTAATGTCATCAAGGTAGATGCCATCTTCACCCAAATGTTGGCTTCTCTTTTCTAATAAGTGGCAAAATCATGCAGACATAAATCAGTCAGGAGCAGACTCAAATGATGATTTTGAAACTCAAAGACAATATGGTAACAAGAAAAGCCTTTCTGTCATTTTTACAGCGAACGTCTACCTTTCTTCTTGGATGGTGAATCAGTTCTTCTGATTGGGCTTCCTCTGTTTCTACCTTCATCCAGGTGATCAAGGAGCATCCTCTGAGATGCTGAGCCTGCGGATATACTCTCCATCTCTGCACACAATGGCCCAATGCTATCCACTGGAAAACAAAGCAACGGGTCAACAGGAAGAACTTAAGAGTTCCTACAATGATCACACAATTCCCAATACATACTAATGCGGATATACTATGAAAAACAGTTTTGTTCTCTTGTGATTACCTTGCTCTCCTCCAAATCTGTCCACAGTCTTTGTGTTCTTGTCTCCATACTGGGGAGGGGTCTCTCTTGACTGGGGAGCATACAGAGCAAGAGAGGGGGGTCCAGTGTCGTTGATGGCTCTGAAGTGTGTGCTGGTGGACACTGGGATGGAGACTTTTGTGGCTTGATCCTGCTTCTGGTGGGCAGTGAGGAAGGATGGCTGCGAAAGAAAAGGAGACAGAAAAAAGACAAATTTCAGGATTTTCACCAATAACATACAAATTAAGTTTTCATTGTTATCATAACAAAGTATGTTAAAAAGTATGCTCGTTCTAGATCAATAATACCTGTAGATATCATCATTATCTGTGCTGCAAGGGTAAAATTTCCCACCCTATGGTTGGCCGAGTGTCCCTGGCTTTGACTTTATGTAGAGAGGATTGAACAGTTATTCTCTGTCTTCATGCTAACAGCTCCCCCTAGTGAGAGCTGCAGTGTGAGTCTGTCTCCTAAGAGGAAGCTTGTGCTACACTGGAAAATTAATGTGTGTTACTTACATGTTTCTGTCAGAGCAGTGACATCTTTCATGCTGATGTTTTTTTAAGCAGTAATTTATCAAAGCAGTATCATATTAATTGGTTATTTGATGTTAAAAATATGATTGATGGACAGTTCTGTTGATAAATGTGGTTCCTGAAGTGTTCTGTATCAGAGCTGGACACAATACTCTTATACTGTTGTTGGACTTCGTGGTACAAATTTATGTTAAATTAGTCCGACAACTTTTCACTCTGCATTAAATCAATCTCAAATAACAAACATGATAAAAAAAGCCTTATTTTAACTTTCCTGTTACTCAGCTCTAATTTTTGTTCAGCATCTGGCAGCAGCAGTTAGGCTGAGCTTAGCTTTGCCTTATTGTAGGAAATTTTTACACCTCGTGCCCTCTTTCTGTTCTTAAACAGAGCAAACCTTTGTGTACTAGGTTTCATGAGGTGAGCTTTCAGTGAGGTAGCACAAAGATTTTGCCACTGCTAAACTGAGTCAAGCAAGCTGATTTCATGTCTTCATTTAAAACTGTTGCAATGATTTTATTCTGCTACTTTCTCAAAGAAAAAAGAAAGCATCTGCATTTAAGTCTGATTTTTTTTTTTGACAAACTCTGGTTCAACATACATGAGCTCATTAAATCTGAAGGAAATTCATAATTACCTGTGCAGCCTGTGGCAACTCCCCCCAAGTCCACAGCATCTCAGGGTTGTCTTTGTTCTGATTGTTCAGCTCTGAGTCGCTCTTTGGTGTTGATGATCGAGAATCATCTGGACTACTGCAGTAAAGATGCTTGAATTAGATCAGATGATAATCCTTATCAAACATTTACTAGTTATTAATACCTTGGTATTTAACATTGACATTAAACCTCAAAAGAAAAATGAGCCAGCATAGAGAACAAAAGCACAAACACATTGAAAATCATTTTAATTATAATTCATACATTTAGATAATTTTTCAGTGCATCAGAGAAGCTCAAATTAAAGGTGATACCTAACAGAGGAAGAGAAGTGAGAGGTCTGCTGAGGACAAGAGATGGACAGACCACATGGTGGAGGGATGGAGAGAGTCTCCCGAGTCCCTTTACTACAGGCGGGAAAAAGACAGACAGATGTACAGAAAGAAGAAAGGTGGAGAAGCAAATGGAGAGAGGTGGTGCATCAGATCAACATGTAGATATTGTGAGCACAAGGCATGTGTTAAAGGCGAAGCACAATTTAAACAGATCAAAAGTCTCTAGAGGAACTAAGTAAGAATAGTTTAAGACAGATGATTGAGTAGAGAATTACTGTTAAATCATGACACATTGAACTGGATGTGTTAAGCTTTAGTGTTAAGATACCTCTGTGAGCGGATCCAATCTGTGCTGGGGCGTGTGTTGACTGCAGACCCCTGATCCCCGAAAACAGGTCTGATGAACACACACACACACACACACACACACACACACACACACATAAACACACACAGAAGGTAATTCACACCAATTATTTAACATCCTGACCACAAATGTAAAAAAATATCTTTGCAATTCAGTATGTAAAACAGATGTTCTGATGTTCTGAGCTTGAAACACAAAATTACTTGCTTGATTCAACTTTGAAGAGCACATAAGAGACATTCTCAGTATGTTTCTAATCATACATCACAAACAGCATTAAATCAAGGAAAGCACCAAGCCTAACCTTTCAGCTCCTGGGAGCAACTTTCTGTTTGTTCTGGTTTTAGGGCCTATAAAAGGCTCTCAAGGTAGAAAGCAGTCAATCAAGTTGTGCCACCCCTACGCCCCAGATCTCTTTTGCTTTGCTAGTCATAAAGGGACAACAATATTTATTTCTGTCTATATCATACAAGAGCTTCAAGCAGAGACACATTCCTACATGTCTTGTGGGGTTTCAGGAATTTTCCCACTCTTCCATGTGGGTCAACTTCCTAAAAAGCTTCTGAACCCCTACAGTCAGGATTCACTGTGAGACGTTGTTTCAAAGAAACGAGTGTGGGAACAGGATGAATCCCTGGGGAGTATATGAAAAACTGGGTAATAAATAGTTTTCTCCCAAAGGAGGAGACATTTTTGGTAATGTCACCTGGAAAAAAAACGTAACATTTTCCTGTCATCTCCTCTTTTTGGTTCATGATTGACGACCAGAATAAGGCAAAATTTAAGTGTTAGCATATTTACAATAATTTAAATTACAGCCAAAGACTCAATTAGGGAGGTTGGCTCTGTGTGTTAAAATTCTCAAAATACCACTTAATGTTTTTTGTTTGCCATGTCTGATAATTGTTGGGTAAATTTATACCTTAAACTCCTCTATTTCTTCATTAAGACCAATACAAAATTCCTTACCAAGTTGAAAGTCATGCTTGCAGCTTGATGGCAGTGCACTTTTCTTTGAGCAGAAAAGGCGCTTATAGTGACCATAAAGTGTTACAGATTTCTAATGATCAACATGTTTCATCAAGTTCTGAAATTGTTACCTCAGGTCAAAATCTGTTGGCACATCCATTCACAGAGCCTCACACAGCACGACTCAAAATGGACTCATTACAGTTTGAGCACAAACAGAACGTCCTCATTTTCAGAAATGCATTTGTTCTTGTTTTTCTCTCTCACATGGTGCTAATGCACAAGCTCTGTTTCAAACAACTGGAAAATCAATCTCACACCCAGCTCAGTAAGACAAACAGCAGATAACTGTCTCCTGGCTTCAGGCAACAAGGAATCATTGGCAACACTTCATCTTATTCACGAACAACATTGTGACTGCTGACGAAAGCTGTTTACCGCAGGAATAGAATAGACTAACCTCCAATAACCTCTCTGTCTCTCCCCATGTCCTTCTCTCTGTCTCTCATTCACAGACAGGAATTCACACACACACACAAATACACACGTACAGAAATATGAAACAGAAAAGCGACACAATCAAAAAATATCACAAAAACTACAATCTACGGACACACACCTGCTGCTGTCCCCATCCTTTTCCTCATCCGAGCTCAAGTCAATGGTGAACATGTCCTCTTCGTCTGAGAACTCTTCTCCGCTCTCTTCTCTCCTTCCCCCTCCTACACCTGCATCTGGCCGTGCCTTCCTCCTCCTCTTCCTCCTCTTCTTGCTCATCCCGCTGTCACTTTGCTGAGGTCCCAGGCTCTGGATGGGTAGCGAACCACATGGGATTGTGTCTGTGTAGTGACATGAAACAGTGAGACAACCAACCTTAGTAAAGACAATGGGTGATATAATCCAAAAAAATTTTTTTTTCCTTTTTCTTTCTCTGTTTAATGACAGGGCCTACCATGGTGACGTACAGCGCCCCGGCCCAGCTGGGACTCCATTAACTGCTCTCCTATTGTCATGATGGGTGAGGTAGCGAGGTAGGACGGAACTACTTCCTGTCATGGGAGGAGAACAACTTAACAATTAATGTCATTTATTAAAAAAAAAAACAATCAAAAATAGAGAAGGTTTAGTTAATGTTTACACTGGAATTAATAAAACTCACGTTACAAATTGTGTTGATGCTTGATGATTTGGGTTTGCAAGTTTCATTTTCATTTTTTTTTAATTGTCAATAAAATAGGTAGACAGTAGTGTAAAGCTTCATGCTTTAAAAGGAAGAAAAGTGCAGCCATGCCTTCAGCTCAATGTTAATGTCAACATGCTTACAGTAACAATTCAATCACATGTTTACCTTGCATAGTGTTAACCATGTGCATCTAAGTTTAGCCCCCAAACATACCCACATGGGCCAATCAGTGCCCATCACAAAACACACGCCACGGCTAATTTGAGTAATCCGGCTTGGAAGGTGTTAATTATCAACCATATAAATAAGATAAATTTGAGTATCAGCACCATAAAGACCCCTCGTCCTGACAGGACACATGAATCTGTGCTGCATATCGAGATGCTTCCATGCTACACCAAGAAATCCAGAGTAGCTGATACAAATCTGAATTTCACTGATTGATGAGTCAGAAAAGCTTTTCTCTGTGTGTTTTCTTAATCTGGAAAATCACACAGATTGGCTTGCCTCCCTCCCACCAAAATGACTGCCAGAAAGAGAAATACTTCAAAGAGGGACACACACACATTAAGATAAACAGGGAGAGAGGGGAGAAGATAAAGAGATGATCTGAGCAGTGCAAGCAAGCACATGCCCTGCACAGCACGTGTCTCATACACAGTCCAACATGGCCCCATTCATTTAATGGGGGAGAAAAAAGAGCAGGTCATCTACTCTGAGCTTCAGCCACACTGTAAACATCCACGTCCCACTTTGGTGTTTAAGTGTTTGAATGCTTCAGTCTGGGTCTGTTGTGCTTTAGTCAATAATTACAGGTCTTTTTGATGTTATCTCTGTGAATGATATGATCTGACCTGCATTCAAAAATTATGTCAACAATGAATCCTGGAGTAAATAGCCACCTTGCAAAGAACAAGTAAAACAGCAAAAATATCTCCACATGGTGCAACTCTTATGAATACTACAGATCTTGAGATTGTACACACTGAATTAGAAACAGATTTACAGCCAAAAGATGAAACAATTAAGACATATTTTTTCCCTGTTATTGTCAGTCAAGGCCATAAAACATAACCACATCAAGGCTGATTGCACCATATCTGTTTTTCTTTAACCTCAGTTATTCAGGAATTCCTGTTTTTCAGCCTGAGGAGTAATTTCTAAAGGAACCTTTCATCAACATTTCATGAGCAAGATATACGATTTACCAGAAAACAAGCTTCGACTGATCCTCCGTGTATATGACTTTACAGCCAGAGGAAAAACAAAGAACAGAAAAAAGGTGGATTGAGTGAGAGAAAAAGAGAAGACCTGGTCCATTGCCAAGTACTTGTTGAAAAATATTTTTGGGTTTCTTTTTGCAGATCTGTTCTTTTTTTTCCCAAACAGGTTGTAACAACTAGGGATAACAAACACTAACAAAAAATATCCGTCCTATGGAAATCTTATTGCTACATTATCTAGTAGTGTTTGAATGTTCATGTGTAGAAATGAACACTGAGCTTTAGTGCTGTACAGTGCTGTAAGTGTCCTTGGTCTATTCTTGCCTCTGTTCCCTCTGTTTTCCTCTTTCAGCGAGTTTTTTTTTATCTGACCCCTTTTGCTGCCTCCTTGTCTGTATGCACGGCACATAGATAAGTGACAGTCAGTTTCTGTTTGCAGTCTGTGTGCGACAGACTGTAGATGAGGATGAATTTGGCAGAGCTATAAATAGCCCTGTGGTGCTTTTCCCCTCTGCAGAGGGAGAGTTGGGTCAAGGAGGGGATTTGAAAAGCGGCCCAAACACCATGACAGGCAGAGTCAAACAGAGTAAGCACTTAATTCTCAGATTTTGTGTTTGAATTTGAGAAATCCCTAAGGGATTATTTATTTTCAGATACAATGCTGTTTTAGAAACCTCCGACCTTATGGTACATTTTAAGATATAAAAAGCCCCACCATTTCTGATGGAATAATTAATGAAAGCAGAATTAGACTGCAGATGTAATCCTATGGATTAGGAATTAGCTTTAGGGTATTTCCCTTCCAACTCTAGTCTGGAGACATATTCATTTGTCACCAGGCTTCCTACACTAGCGCATGCTTCCACCCTCACCAGCCCTCTCCCTCCAATCACCCCTGCATCTTCCCATGACTCCTCACCTTTAACTTTACACAATCAGTTGTCAAAACAGAAGGAAATGTTCTTTGGTCAGATTACTTTCTGATATATTTGTACTTGTGCAGAACAAACTGTCATTTAACCATCATAGCATCATCTTGCATGTAAAGATACATAACAACAACTTGGCTACTGTTTTGACATTTACACTATTTTTATTTGTATTTGGCAGATAAGTGGTTTAGAACTAGCTTTTCACAACCCTTAGAACTGAGTGCTGATATGATGACACAACCAAAGCCCTGCATATTTAACGGTGCCTCTAGTGTCTTGCGCCTCTCCTTTCTGTCCTGCTATTTTCTGTATAGATATTGATACATAGCCCACTTCACATATAGTGACTCACATCAAGAATGCCTCTCTCATAATTGTCCTTTGGTGCTGTTATTACATGTATATTATTACTTTTGTGTGACAAAATGTATTAACAGCTGGCTATTCCTTTATGCAGGTCTTCAAACAAATCTCTACATACACATAAAGCTAATGTAAACTCTCAGATGTCATTTTTTTTACACTTAATCAAGTTCTTGCTTCTCCAGATACCAGCTGGACTGCGCGGAAAAGGTTTTGACAGTCATATGCTCATTTATTTATCAGGATAGTGAAACAGAGAAAATAACTATTGAGTAACCAACACATTAAAAGATGACATATGACCTGATTCTCAAACAACAGGCCAAAACTTGTTTTCTTAACCACAGATTCACTTGCCAAACAGCCTCCCAAGTTTGTGTACACACTGATCAGAATCTGCTCTCACTGTCTGTCTCTCTTCGTGGTTTATTTCCAGGAAACTTAAGTCATGCTGGTTCACAGGATGCCACTCAAGGACAGACGCTTCTGTTCCTTTCTGATGTCCAGCTTGTATTTCTGCTGATGTGCTCACGTCCACATTTGTTATTGTCCAAACTAACTCTTAGATCAGCACATTGTTATGCCGTTATGTTTTCTATTTAAGATAGCACTGTGAGGAGCACTGGGACTCTGTTAACCACCTCATGGGTAGGATCATCCAAATCATATCTTGATTATAACAGTGTTTGAAGTTTATATTCCATCATATTTTCTAACTTTGCTTTTTTTTGCATCTTTACACTAAAGTCCTGATCCCTGTACTTTTTCCTGAATTGTGTCTTGCTTGTCTTACTGCACTGGAGCTTAATCTTTAGTAAAGTTGGTTTTCTCAACATGAGCTTGCATTAATATGGTTTAATTTTGAGGTTTGCAGCATCTACCAATTTTAATACACACAGCATACACTGTTTTTTTCTACCCTCTGGTGTCTATTTAAATAAAACAGCCACCATGCATGACCTATTTCCCCAGGGTTGTCATGTCTATGACATAAAGAAAGTTTTACAAGCTTTTAAACTGAACGTACTGTCATATTTAATCAAATGTCTGTCCATGTAATGGTTTTGAACTGTTAAAGTATGGTTATAACAGGCAATTTACTGTGAAGTAGATTTTGAAGCCTCTTCCAGCAGCTGCCTCCTTCAGCAGCTGTTGGGCAAAACATAATCGCATGTAGCTTTTCAGACTACAGTAGAGGAGGGGCACATTTCTGCCTTCTTTAAACTTGTCTCAGCAGGAAAATTTCTAAGATCTTGACACATGTTTGTAGTAATTGAAGAAGTCTGTCAGAACTGTCACATTACAGATGGCGTGTTTTCCCAGTCCAATCTGAACGATGCCCGCACTTCACCAATGCATGTCAGCTATGTTGTGACCTATATTTGTGTGTTTACAAAGTCGGGGTAACGACACTGTCAAACATAACTCACCAGAGTATTCTCGGTCTCTTTGACGAAGAAGGCCTCACCGTTCTCCCCCAGCTTCATGTGCAAACTCACCGGCTCTCCATTAATCTCTATGTCCACCTGCAGAAAATAAAAAAAAGACTCAAGATGATTTTTCTCCTCTCCTTAAACTGAGCTGAATCTTCCCCTGTAAAATATTATTTAATTAGTGTAATGTATGAAGACGAAAACATCATTATATATTATCTGACAGGTGCATGATTTGTTTTCTAATTGCTGCTGAGTCTTTGTTTAGTGACACTTCTTGTTTTGCTTTGTTGCATGTCACAGGAAAATCTGCTGCAGTCTCTGATTATAGAGCAGTAAAGAGAGTGAGTGCATGAGAATGGGTAAACCCCATAATCTTACCACTTTCTCACGAGACCGCAGCACACCCATCTTGCCGAAGCGGACGTGGAAGGGGGAGCACTGCAGGGAGCCATCAGGCTGTCTCACCACGATGACATCTATACATCCAGACAGGGTTGCAGGGTTGAGTCCCCTGTATAGCTCCTTGACCTGCACGAACACCTGACCCGCCAACTGACCCACATAGTTCATGGTCTGTAACTGGAAGTAAACAGAAGAGAGGAGAGAGCTGTTTCATACTTTCCTGCAAAAAAAGCCTCTACTCATCTATTCTTTTTGATTTTTTTTATTTTGTATCTCAGTTAATTAGCTCAAACTAAAGAGAAAATATATACATATGCCGCTATACTTAGTTTCACTGCACAGATGTAAACATATTACTCTTTTCTGTTAAAAGCTAAATCAACATCCAAAATCAGATTCCCTCTGCCAAAGCAAATCCATTCCATCAGGGATGAGAGTAATCGTGTGGTGCTGTGCCAGTCTTTCTGATTTACAGCCTCTAATGCTCTCAGTCTATTTGCCAAACATGACCAGAGAGACACACAGACAGAGGACATGTATTATTCACAAAATGGGTGTTTGTTGGTACCACGTTAAGACAGACAGCAGAGGGACAGGGCAAATAAAAAAGGAAAAAGGTCTGAATATGATGCAAACCAATCCGTTATTTGTAAGATCACACCAAATTTGTGTCTGTATTTAAACTTCTGTGAAAAGTTTTCCCTGGTTATAAAACTGACTGAAACCTTCACAGGTTCATCTTCATTACTAACCACACAATTATTTCTGAAAACAAATATTATTTTTGTACACAGTCGCTCTTTTAAATGACTGTCACTGTTGCTGTTGTACTTGTACTTTGTACAACTAAAATGAAACACAAAATAAAAGAGAAGCTTTGAGTACTGAATCTACTGTTTCTGATTTGTGGGTTTCTTATGATTGACAGCAGTTCCATACTAATACATAAGAATCTAATAAACAACGTGGATATATTTGAGGGATTTGGAAGATAACAGTAAAAAGAGGATAAGAAGAGTTTTAGGAGGATAGGAAGATTCAAGTAATGAGACTGTGTGACTAAATGCCCTGCGTTATCTCCACTTGTTTGTGCTGACTCAGATAACACCATCCAACACACACACACACACACACACACACACACACACACACACACACACACACACTCAAATTGTTACAGCCTGCCAAACAGATGGCCCATTTTTCTGGCAGGCCGTGTCAGAACCTCTAATGACGAGGACGATTTGTTAACGTCCATTCCTGTGAATCACAGATTAGGGCTCCTCTGTTTTAATGACCAGGCATCTGACCCATGTGAGAGTTGTTCCTACCAGCCTAGTATAACAACATTTAACACAGCACCTTCCCTGTTTGTGCAGCCAGACAGAGCCTCATGGTTGTGCTGAAATCAAATAACATGAAAATGTCTTGGGCATAAACTAATCATGCTGCTTCTTGAGTCTGCTGGACTTCTCTTCTCACTTGAGGTTGAATTAATTTGATATAGAAAGAGATACATTTTCCAAAATAGGCAATATTTTCCATTCATAATTCATTACCCACACTCATACTTTCAACTTCAGAATGAAGCTGCTCAAAGAGAGAGCCTGAGGATTATCCTTCATACTATTTTTAGGCCTTTTCTGTTGAATAAAACTGTTGATTTCACTCCAAAGGAGTGATCTTAGACACTGGTATCCCAAAACTGAAAATAAAATAGAGCATCCAGTATAACCTGATGCTGATGTGATCAGTGTGTTTAGGTTTCAGCAACTAAAATGACCCTTAAACAAGTGGGAGTGAGACTATTTGCTCAAGAACCAGGAGTGAGATTGTGTGACGATGGTTACATAATGATTTTAATCTTTAGTCCCACTTTTCCTTTTGTGCACATGGTGTCGAACACACACACACACACATTCTTATAAAAACCATTTACTAAATACCACAGACCTAATATTACTGTCAATACTGACCATGTGTGGACTATTTACATCCACACACACACATATAAACATACAACCAAAGCCTTGCCCACTCTTTCATTAATTCTCAGCTTGGCAGCCAATCACAATGCTTCCCCATTATGTAATAAAACCAATCATGAATCAGCTCTGTGGGTCATTCAGTGTCAAGCTGTACCATTGCTACAGATGCCCATATCAATAATATTATGCAATGTTTGCAGATTTGTCCGACAAGAGTGTTTCTACATCAACTTCAGTCCTGATGTATGAACCGACAAACATTAGGAAGGCTTTTCTGTGAAACCTAAACAGGAGTGTCTATGTCAGTTCAGCACACAGGGTGATACCAGCACACACACACACACACACAGAGGCAGAGACAGACAGAAGTGACAGAGGCTGAGGGATTAACAAACAGATGATGATGTTAAGGATTATCCAATTAAAGTTAATGTGACAAGAGCATCAGTGTCACACTCTGGGATTACCAACCAACACAGCTATATGTCTGATTTTCAATATTTCACTCTGCTTCTAAACAAATGTAGATGCAGTCTCATCTATTCTGACTGAGGTAATAAATGGAATATTATTTTTGTTGAGGTGAAATCTGTACCTACAATGGGGCTGGAAGAACTACTAAAATAGGCCAGAAGAGAAGGGTAGCAGATCTATGAAATGAAAACACTCCGTGCATGATCATGTATGTCGTATCATGTAGTATTTGGCCTGTGAGGCGACATGTAAACATCTGCACACGGGGTGAGGCTCGGTCTGCACCAGCTCCTTCATTCATCTGCACATTACAGCCCCTGATAAAAACACACAACAACAACAACAAACACCAAGGAGGACGCTCGAGCCCAAACATGAGGTCATTACTGCATATATCTTCAAGTATGATGCGTATGTTGTTTTTTTAGTCCCTTACGCAGTGATATTGAAGCTCACGGTCCAGCAGCGCTACTTACATTATTTAGTATTTCGCTTTTCGTTCAGGTATATTTCCGCCATCCAAATGTTTTCACCAAACGTCCTTTTCACAGTCATGTGTTAGTCCCCAATCACATATTGTCGGTAGATCCTTCAACACATCTGATCTTTGAGCTTCAGCTGAAGAGTGCTTCGCTATTTAAACCAGAGCGAAAATATTCCTCCCACTACCACCGGACCGCAGTGACAGAGGCCGTTGATTGGCTGAGCCGGTCATGACGTCACGGATTGTTGACTGAATTATTCCCTCTTAAAATGATTTTGTTGAGGTTTTTCCCCTTTTTTGTCTGGTGATTTTATTCGTTCAATTTATTTACCTTAAACTATGGAGGTTTCTGTTGTCTGATACAATTTTTCACTCTGTTGCCTTTCCAAACTATTTATTTAGCCTTCTTTTAAATCTCATTGAATAGTTTTGTTTTTTGATTTTTATCCGTCAAAACCATGTTTTTTTTCTTACACTTCCTTTGCTTCTCTTTTAAAGAGACATTTGTCAATTTTATGGTTTTGAATGTAGCTTATCTGGCAGACACTCACACCGACCCATGACATTTGACCTTCGAAGGAAAAAAGCTGGAGGGTGTGAAAAACCATGAATGATTATTTGAATCATTTTGGTGTCATCAGCCGTGTCATTGAAAGGACATACACCACTACTACTACTGATACTACTATTACTAGCAATAATAATAATAATAATAATAATAATAATAATAATAATAATAATAATAATAATAATAATAATAATTTTATTATCATAATTACTATAAAATTATTATTATTATTATTATTATTATTATTATTATTATTATTATTATTATTATTATTATTATTATTATTATTATACAATACATTGAAAATATTACACTGATTTATCATAATGGCAAATGACTTAGAATAGATGCTCTAAAATGCAGTATTTATCACTCATGTTGTCAGTCAGATATTTTATTCACATCGTATTTCTTTTAAAAACTTATAACAAGCCTTTTTCAAGTATAGCAGCAGTTAAACATGAGATATCAGAAAAGCTGTGGGAAAGAGCAGCTTTTTTCTTTTCTTTATTTCATCTGGGTTTTAATTCCCTGTTAAATGAGATATTATGATCATGGAAATTTTCATCATTCCAGAAGAAAAGTATCTTTGCATTAGTCTCCAAGATGAGAGCTATTGAATGTTTCAGAAAGTCAGACAATAATTTTAACAGCAATTTATTTATCTCCAGGGTAGGCAAGGTTTTATTGATGTTTGCTGCTGAATTGGTAAAGTATGATTTAAGCATGATATTTGTTACAGTGTTGATGATTTTCTCTCTATTTTTACTCTAGCAATGAGAAAAAGATCAATATTTTGAAACATAGCAAAAAAAAAAGAAAAACTAAGTGCGAGTGGTTTATATTAGAAGCTCAATCATAAAAAATAACTGGAGAACAATAAATTTAAGGGCATACGTTTCCCTCAGAAGGACTAAAAGACATGAGTATACAGGATCTTGTTCATATTCCCAAGAATTACAAGTATTAAATGTGACACTGAACAGTCAAGAATAGCACTGACATTCAGGAGACTGGAAGGTATGTGTTTCTGTGCCGTGCTTTGAATGTGTCTCAGTTTTCAAAATGTAATTATGCTCACCTGCCCTGACACTCAAGGCCGGTCCAAGACATTGTCAGATCAGTGAGATCATTTTCCTCTGTGGGTTTTATTATTAGCAGCAGACTCTAACAGATCAAGAGTTTAATGCTTGTGTGTTTCCTTCTTCAGTACAATCTAACAGGCAAAAAAAAATAAAAATGAAATGCTCAGTCAATAAAGACCCTGTAATAGCGACACTGGAACTACAACTGGATGAATACTCCAGCTTTTTTAGAAGCCTCAGGTTAACATGCAGAGAGAAAATACCCAGCCGAGTGCAAATTCTATGGATTAAAAAAAAAATATTTCTAGTATTTTTTAAATAGTAGATTAAGTCATTTCTTCATCGTATAAACTTAGGTTAGTAGAAAGGTTGCTTAAAGTGGTAAATAACTTGCTGGCTATTGTCTAAAGACTCCAAAATCCCCCACCTGTAGCCTCTGTAACTCACCACTGAACACGTTTTTGTCTCATTTGAATCACAATTTTTCAGATATGATGCTCTTGCTTCGACAACTCCATATCAAACTTTTGTCTGGATATTAATAAACTTAAAGTTAAGAGCCTGGCTTAAATAATGTAATGTTCCAGTTTAACTGTTTTCCCTCGCTTCTGTACATCCTTTATCTCTATAATCAGGTTAAAGTGAGGTTATGTAAGGTGATATGGCCTGACCTCAGAGTCAAGTCCAGATATAATAGTTTTGCCCCCCTCCCCACCAAGTTTCCTTTCATTGGGTCTCACGGGGCTTATTGTTGCTCAATGTTTCTAAGAACCAGACAACCAAGTCACATTCAGATCCAACCGTTCCCGCGTGTAAGAAAGTGGTGACACAGCTACACTCACAGCATGCAAATAAGGTTTTCTCAACATGTGGAAGAGGAATAAGAACAACCTAGAGGAGAGCAGAGAGAAAGAGAGAAAACAGAGAGAGAGAGCAGATTTTGGAGTTTGTTTTGTTTCCTTTCAAAAGGCCTCAGTCAAAACATGTCACTCACTCTGCGGTCACTCAACCTGTTCAAGTATTTGTGCTGTGTAACTAACATGTGATTACTCACTTCCTTATTGTTACTGATACACAAAGTACTCATACACACTAAAAGCACTCAGCAGCGGGAGAGGGAACAAAGACACACGTGCTCGGTCTTCCAAGAACTCAGTCATTCAGAGGGAGTAAGAAGAAGCCAGCGAGAGGAGGAGAAAGAGGGAGGGGAGAGGAGGAGTGACAGACAGAGTGTGCATGGAATTGGAGATTAGGCCAGGGTGGGAATTTGCAGAATGTCAAAGTTTGTGCCAAATAAAAGGGCAAAAGAGGAGAAGAACTGGTTATTCACTCCACCGTGCCAAATCATTTCTTAGCGAGGCTCTCAACCACAACATCAATTTATTTGATTGTGTACAGATATGTTTAAAGGTGCTGTGAAATCTTAATCTAGGGCGACCAAACTTCCTCTTTTGCCTGGACATGTCCTCCTTTCTGGTGGCAAAATTATGAGAGGGGTTTTATAAAATTCCCCAGACTATGGCCCCCTTATCTTAAATCACAGCAAAAAATTCACCTAGCCTCTTCGTTTATGTTTATCAAAAGCCCGTCCTGACGCTTTGAAAGGATTGTCATTATTATTATTTTATTATATCGTGAATAGGAGGGCAACATGTTTCACAAAAACTTAGCTTGATGCAGCATAAAGAGAAACAGTCCTCCTGGCTCAAGCCAAACAGTGAAAATCCACCTCTGAAGCTCATCGCTTAACACTTGTTTTATCAGATCAAGAACCAGAGTAAAGAAAAACTGTTTCCGCATATGCAGCATTAAGGCTAAGCTAAGCTGACTGTCCACGGCTGTGCAGACATGAAAGCAAAGTCTTTGGATTTTCTTGGAAAAGAAGCCAAACGTCACAGTTCTCAAATGTATGTAATTAAAGAAAACAAATGTGTAATTTCAGGAATTTCATTCATTATAGCGCGTGTGTGACCAGGCCATGTGCTTGTTTGTTTATGTGTACAGGTTAATGTTTGCTCTCTGCATGCACGAGGAGTATGTGTTTATGAGAGTGAGTGTGTGACTGTTTATGGTGGTTTGTGTCATGGTTGGCTGTTTACTGCTCTCTATCTCTCCAACTATCAGCATGCAGTGTCGTTTTCATGCCAGACACGTGAGAGAGAGACAGAGGGAGAGCTGCGGCAGGGGAAGCCACAGCCTCGCTCCCAGGAACTCTCTCTGAGGTCAAGAATACATTCATTTCATCACCACAGCGACAGGGGTGTTTTCGGGGGATGGGCTTCGTGAGCCAATCAGAAGGCTGCTCGCACCACACTTGCAGCTGAATTATTCAAGCCGCCTTTGAGTCCAAGCAGGAATGCTGTACACAGACTTACATTGGGTTGGTTTCCAGGCTCAGACATGACCAGGAGTAGCTTTTCTATAAATCCTGTTTTGACTTCAACAGCCATATCTGACTCATGGTGGACCAAATATCTACGCTTACAGCAAATAAGACAGCCTCTCATTCAGTGTTACAACAAGATATATCTGCACCAAACTTCAACTATAAGGTCAAAGCACATGTTGTCAGCAAGACCACCAGCTGACCTTAAATAACAGAGGAGAGAAGAAATAAATCCTCTTACATAATGAACAGTAGCTGTTAGATTCCTGGGTTAATCAGTACAATAAATAAGTTACCCTTTTGTAAAGATACAACAGGTTATTAGAGACGCATCTTACAGGAAAGGATGGAGTTTTATCAAAAGCTGCAGAGCAAAATTAGTTGAAATAATTTAAATGTTTCATTTTTGGTCCATTTTTATGTTTATACTTTCTTACTTTGTCCTCAATAAGCATGAATACTTGCATGAGCAACACTGAAAAAGATGTGGTTTATCTTATCAGGAGATTGATCAAGTTTTCTTTGACATTACTATGGGCTGGGTCTTAAATACTCTCTTTTGTTATCTTAATTGTATGTTGTTGGTTTTATCCTTCTACACTTTTATCTCTCTTCCACTCCTTTTCATATTTCTCTTTATTTCTCTCTAACTTCTATTTTATACATTCTCTTTAATTTCTTTATAATGTTCATTTTTATTCTGTACATCACTTTGTAACATTGTTTTGAAATGTAATATATTAACAAAGTTATTATTTTTGGCTTGATTAAATTTTGCTTTTAGACCTGAGACTAACATGGATCAAAACTATGAATAGGATAAATACAGGGCGATACGATATGATACAAAACTGTGGGATGTAATATGATACAATAAGATAAAACTGGTCAAGTTTGAGCGCTGTGCACATTTACAGTAGCTTCTTCCAGAATGAAACATCTCATGTGGACAGAAAGACACAAACTGATGAAAGTCATGAACAAATACTGTTTGCACATTATCCATATATTTTACATTTCTCACATAAAACACAGCATAGATAAGTCGAACAGAGATTAAAACACCCATTTTATAACTCAAATCAAAAAATGGGTAAGGTAAAAACATTCACTAACAGTAAGACAAAACAATGGTTTAGACTTGAAGCCAAAGATAAAGTTTGATCAGATATGATCTAAAGAAGGAAAGGTGTTTTGTGATTCCACACAGCTTCTTTCAGGCTCGGCACACAGCATGGCTATTATATAACAGGTCCTCTAACTGTGGTGTAATGTGCCTTTATAAGTACCTGTGTGGGCTTGAGGTCATGCTTGGAGGTGTGAGCTGTTGATCAAGCACATGGTTTCACTGCACACAAACAGAGGAAAGCTCACATGCTCCACTCACAGAAGCAGCATCCACACTGAGAATAGTGGACAAGAGGATGAGCGTGTCATGTGATCAGCGTTCTTAAGGACACAAGATCTCCTGCTAGTTCAGATGGTCTGTTTCTTCACCTTTTCCCTCCATTTTGCATCTCCTATCCATCCATTATCTTACCCAGTCCATTGCTAAGAATTATTCACGCCTCTTGGTTCACATATTCTGCTTTCTATTTCCAACAATTCCTATTTTCTGTTATTTCTGCTTTTAAACACTTTAAAAGTGTGTCAATAATCTCTGTGCGAATTATCTCACCACCACCTTGTCTACATTTCTGTGATGGCCAAAGAAGTAGTCTAGAAAAAGCACTTTTAAATATTAACATCAAATAAGTAGCCAATCTTATTTACAACTGTTCAATATAAAAATAAAATAATGAACACACAGTTTCAGCCTCTCTCTTGTGAGGATTTGCTTCTGAATCTCCAGGGTTTGACAGTTATCTCAACACTACAAGACATTAACAACTTTTCTTTGGAAAGATTGTTTTCACTTTTTAAAACTAGATAATCAGCATTGAAAAAGGAGAAAACGTTACCCAGGACCAGCTGTATCTGGGGCTGTCATCTTCAGAGAAGCTGCTGAAGTCTCGCTCTCCATCCTCCACATGTCTTAAGGCTGCATGTCGCATGGTTCACAGTCCTGAGCTGCTCTGCAGACTCCTGTTGTGAAGAATTCAGAACATAACGAAATAATCTGAGGGGGTCCCTCTAAGCGGTCAGAGCAGAAATCTTTTGAAAGTTTGCAGGAGTTAGGCTGAACAGGAGCAGCTCAGGAGTCAGAGATGTGTTAAAAATCTTTTTCCTCTTTCCCAGGTGGCTGTCTCTTCAATTTCCTGTCTTAGTTGAATGTAGATGGAGAATGTTTTATGATGGGTGGTCTTTGCTGAGCTCTGAGACTAAGCGTTGACCTCACTAGTTTGATTGTATCTCTTCGACATGGTGCAAAAGCCCTTTGAGACTGCTTTGGTCAAGTCTTTTGACTCTTAAATCAGTGAGACTCTACCAATGACTAACCAGTGCAACACGTAGTAAACAGATTACATTCAAGTTCTGAGAACAGGCTACTAGGAGGAAATCTGAGAGGGTCTGAGGTGGATGGACAGTACTGACCGCTTGACACTGCAGTCTTCACGCACGTGCATGAAAACATACACTCGTATACACATACGCACACAAACAGTAAATGTGAGGTATCGTTCTAATGCTCTCTATGCAAATAAAATCTCCACAGTGACATTGTGCTTGTGTTGGAGAAAACACCAGAGTTCAGATTAATGTTAAAAAACGTTGGTGTCCCTGCGTCACACATAGGCACACACAGACACACTGATCCTCCCAGTGGGAACACAAGGTGTATTTAAGGGCAGCAGCGTGTTCTGTCACCACAGCGTAATGTTTGCCGCTTGACTCTCCTCATGTGATCCTTCTACTAACAGACATTTGAACTGTTTGAGGCCCTGCTTGTAGTGTCATGTATCAAATACACACTTTGTGCACTTGGAAAACTGTTTTTAAGCAAAGCACTATCTCTTGTTGAATGCTGATGCCTCTGTAAAAATTAAATGCTTCATTAATCTGCCTTAGCAGAAAATGAAGCAGAATGAGTTTTGACTATTAAATTGAAAAACTAAAAGCAATCATTGATCTAATCCAACAAATCAATGATGAGTTTGAACTTGTTAAGCATATCAAATGTGTTTAATCTGAACACAAAAACATACAAACACACAAAAGAATTGTAAAACATCTGTACATTTATACAAACTGAGGCATACAACGTGTAAATGGAGAAGCTGCCAACACATTGAATTCCTATTACAAATACAGTTTACCAAACAAGCATAAGATGTAACAAAAACTCATCTTACAAGAAATGTTTTCTGGTTAACATGGTTAATAAGCACTTTTTTACATTTAAAACGGTCTTTAAAAAAAAATGATATTAAAAAGCAATAATAAAAACTTGATTGTTGCCAAGAACTGGCTATAATATGGCCCAAATGATTGTGTCAACCTTTCTTTAGAGTGTCTCGAGCTGTGTGCAAAACCCTGTAATACTGCAATAAAAACTCAGACATGCAAAGACACATGGAGATATAAAGACGCAGATATACAAAAATGCAACTACAATTACAGTCAAGGAGGCTTTTTTAAATACAATAACTTGTTCTGTCATTCAGCTGTTCATGAAAAAAGAACATTGTTAGGCTACAATTGTGGATTTTCACAGTTGAAGCAACACCTTTACGATTGTTTTTTATTATTTCTGCAAGAACAAAACATTTCAAGTAACCTGTAAAACACAACTAAAAATCACCCAGAAAAGGCCACATAAAGAAAAATAATGTAACATTAAAAAAACAAAAAATGAAATGGAAGGATTTCCTCTTATAAAAAATAACACACTTTTTTTCCCAAAACCATAACCTTGTGACGCAACTGTCCATTTTTTCCATTAGCAGCCAAGAACTGGACATCACGTCTAAGTCCTTTCAGTGCGCATATCTGTGCAGTGACCAGTCGTCATTACTGAGTTTTATTTTCTAACCATGTTTCAGTTAATCTCACAGGTCCACTTCTCCTGTCTCTTTGGCTTATCTCAGGTTGTGTTGCACAGTGAAGCTTTGCAAACATCCTGAAATGTTTTTCATCCTTCCTTGTGGATCCGGATGCAGTCCAAGGAAACATGAGATACATAATCCTTCTACTTGGTTATTGGACCAGCCTGGAGTCTTCTTCCCTTCTCTGGTGACTCCCTCAGACTAGGATCTCTGCTGTAGCGACAGGTGCATGTCCATGTAGGTCTGTGCTTACTGTCATGCTGGAGAAACACACCGGTGCTTTAGTCTTACAACCCTGAACACAAGTCTTTGAGAACCTGCTTCATTCATGTTTTTCATTTATATGTGTTTTCCAGTCAGAAAGAAGAGCGGGCGATCCTCTTTGGCGTTGGCAGTCTGGAACTCGTCACTTAGCCTGAACCTCCACTCCTCCTCGAGCTCCAGCCTGCCCACCGTCTGCCTCAAGGAGCTACGATCTGCACCGATGACACACAGAGTCGCACCTACAGGGGGCAGACAGGAGGGAGAAGCACAGACACTTTAGATCAGCCTCTTTATCTTATCTGGTGGCTATGCTTTTTGGGGATCTGACATGAAACATCTTCAGCTGGGATTGATTCATCAGCCTTGTAACCTTAATTTTTCAATACTGAAAATGTATGGATAAAATGAGAATGAGGAAAACCACATGTATCCGAGGTTAACCCTGTACAGTTGTTTCTTGTTACCTAAAAAAGCATGGGCTACCCTCTCTCCATCTGCCCTAAGTACCTTTAAGGAAGCTGAACTTTTTGAGGAACCCTGCTGTCACAAAGGAGTCTGCGAAACAGAGCAGGAGACCACTGAAGAGCAGCCCTGTGGTCGGGATGTTGACAGAGTGAGGTCTCGAACTCACAAAACACACGGTGACCTGTAAGGGAGAAAGGTGGGACTTAAATTCAGAACAATGTCCATATCATGGTTACACCCTGAGCCAATGTCTTTTATCATATGTGTGTACTGTACGTGGTGAGCTGCGTACCTCAGGTCCCAGGTTCAGGAAACAGTCCACAGACAGCACTGGATGTGTGTAGTTCTTGGTGCTGAGTGGAAACAGTTTCTGGCTTGTGTGTTGGAGGTATTTTTCCAGGAGCAGCTGAGCTGGTGTGGCCAAGAAAAGGTGTTTGCTGTCTGGGGCACAGACGTACTGTGATGGTCCCACAGATGTGGGAACATCAGTCATCTAGAGACAATTCAAATTCAAATTTAATGATACATCTTCAGATTGTTTCATGCCTTTGTAGCTTTCCACTGTGGAACTGACTCAATGATCATTTCTGTAACCCAGAAATGAACTTTAACACTTTTCATCAAAAGATTTTTTTTAAATGGTGTAATATTACATGTATCTTACTACATGAGTTAGGGCGTGAACATGTTTCTGTACTCTGAGTAACATCTAGTTTTGTCTTCGTAGTTGCTTTACCTTTGTCTTGATGATGAATGTTCGGTATCCTCCAATTGCGATCTGCTTCTTCATGACGCTAAAACTGTTAAACCTGCAGACCAGCAGTCCTGCACTGTGCAGTCTCAGAGTGAAGTCCACATCTTGACAGGTGAAGCGGTTCTGGTCGTACTGAATGTTCTGACTCCGGTCAACATTGAGGAGAAGGAAATCATGAAGGTGTCCTCTGGAGAAGGGCTCTCTCTTCAGATTACCTGGTAAAATGGAAAACATTTCGAATTTGAGTTCAAATTGTCTCAGTTATAAACCAAAGACTCTGTTTTGCTCTTTGTCAGTCTTGAATTAATGCTGATTATCATCTCGACACGTCATGTAGGGCCCCTCAAAAGTTGAGCATATGACTTAAACTATGTGTAAAGACTAAATCTTGTCAAAGTATTGACCTGCAAGTCCACGGCTGCTCCACTTCCTGATCCCGCAGAGTCCATAATGTGCCAGATCTGGACAGGCCTCCATGTGCTGTAAGACCTGCTTCAATGACACCGCGTGCTCCACTGGACCGCTATAAAATGCAAGAGAAAAAAACAGCACCAATGTTGGTCATGTTTAAAATTCTTATTGATGAATGCATTTTTTTCCTCGACAGAAGAACTTTTTTCTCCCCCTCTGAAATGTTTATTGGTATGAATTAAGTGTCTGTATGTACCTGCGTGAGTCGAGATCCACAGCGTTCCACATGACACAGGAGTCATCGGCCAGTATGATGAAGGGCCACACATCACCTGCTGGGCCCCCTCCCTCCAAACGTCGGCTTCGCTCCAGCTCTAAGTTGTGATATGAGAGCTCTTTAATGAGGAAGTGAGCAGCACCTGTAAGAGTGAGAAGAAGTCATGAGACAAGAGTCAACCGACTATTTTAAGTGCCAGCATTAAAAATCTGATCAGTGCTGACATGTCCACTTGCAGCTGTAGTGACGTACCTATTCCAGCTCCATTGAAGACAGTGGGTAACACCAGCATGATGTGGTTGGGCCAGTATTTCTTATACACAGCCATCTCATACTCTTTGACCACCAGGATATGTAGATGTGAAGCTCCATCCATAGCGTGGTACAGGTTAAAGAGACCGTGCTCATGACGACCAGTGGTCGGGGTGAAGATTGGACTCTTGATGCAATCTGGGCTCTAAGACGGAAAAAGATGGAAAACATTATTCTCAACCAATGACATTATGTGTCATCATATACAAAAGGTCAATAAGAGAGTTTAAGACAGTTGATTTCTCAAGCTTTAGTCCGTGCTTTGACCTGTGTATTTAATCAAGGACCTGAGGTCGTCTTGGTGGAGTGTGGTGATACAGAGGCAGGACAGTTTTCACTGGATTTATTTACAATTCTACAATTTTGTTAAGCAGATGCTTTTGTCCAAAGCAAAGTACAACAAAAGCAAAACTTTAGACTTGAGGAGAAAACCTTCATATGTGCAAAAAAGTTTTTCATGTTGATTGGCTGCAGGTACCACCTTCTAGTGCAAGAAGAAATGCTATTTTTAAATGTATTCTAGTCACTTCATCAACCAAGCATTCTTTCTTACAGAAAACAGTGGTTCACGTATTTTAAATGAACAAAAACAGGAACCAAGCGGGCCACAGTGACACGTACAGAAACATTGAGTGTGAGGCACCATCTAGTGGTCTTAAAACAAACTACCATTGTACTGCAAAAGTGGAATTTTGTCCTGCTGATCTACTATTTTCCACTCCATCTACAACATCAGATAAAAGTAAAAGGCTATCGCTTGAGATTGTGACTTAGGTTTTACCGAGGGTGAACGTACCCAGTCAGAGGTAAGAGGCAGCCTCATGCTCTCCAGCTGACCCCCAGGCTGGCTGAAGCTGAAGTGGTGCTCTTTAGACTTGGGGATGATGAAGTAGAGCTGAATTTCTTCCCCGAGCAGTATGTGGGTGAATGTGAAGGCATGAAGAGTTGACTCATACATCTGAGGTTTTGGAGAACACAGAAGATCACAGCTGATGTTTACAAACAAAAGTTAGTGGTTTGGTGTCATTTAACGTGTTGTGTTTTTCTGCTGACCTGGTATCTGGGGTTGAAACCCAGGTACTGATGACACTGTTCACAGTGGTGATAGGTGTTATAGGCTGCATATTTGGACAGCTTAATCCTCGATGTTCGCCTTCGGAGGTACACCTCCTCCTGACGCACAGGGTTTCCTGGGATAGGCAACAGGGGCAGAGACAACTTAGGAAAAATACTCAACACTGGTCGTCTCCTGAGGAGTGTCTGGATCCTCTTTGTTAGCAGCAAACATCAAAACAATTGTTGTTTAAGCATGATCGCAGATAAATGAATACCTACCCTCAGCACTTGGTTTATATTCAGGGCAATAGATGGAGCTAATGTCATCATATTTTGGATCATGGATAGTGTAGTCAAAGGGGATTGTCTTCATGATGTCTGGGCTGGGCCAGCGAGCATTTGGTGGGTGGTAGTGCGTCCCCTCTGCCTGGGCACCTGAATAAAAAACACATTTAAAATGTTTGCATTAAACATAAGTTTCAAACATCAGAAGTATTGATGATGCAATGATAAAAGGACACATCCTGTGAAATTGCACAACATGGTCTTTGTGGTAAGAGAAATGTAAAATGAAAAAATGAAAAAGGTGAAAAACAGGGCCAAAATGAAAAATGAATTAGAGTAATCTTGTAGGCTTAGTGTCCTGAATCACTATTAATGCAAGCGTGAAATAGGAGCTGCTGCTGTGGAGAGTACGCACAGTAGTTGATGTCCTCTTCATCGTAGATATCCACCTCCATGAGCCTGATCAGCATCCGAGACAGTATGCCCAAAAAGTGAAGGTATGCTCCTGTTTTTCCAACCTGACAGTATGAAACAAGCACATATATGTAAAAATGCAGCAATGGATGACGTTTTAGTTCAAAGGAAAAGCAAATAGGACTGAGAGTACCTGTGGGGGTCCGCTGAGCAGCAGTCTGCGGGGGTGAAAGTTGTCACTCCGTCCTTCAGAGCGATTGCTGCAGTCCATGTGGTAGGAGCGAGGGACGGTCCACTGGCGATAGTATAACGACTGCTCTGTGCACGTCATCATCTTACTCAGCAAAGGCCTAAGCACAAAGATAAAGTTTTCAATAAAATGATCAAAATGAGACCTCAGTGTCAGATAAGAATTTAGAAATGGTTCCTTACACAGGAAAACAGGATTAACTTGTGTCATAAAGCTGGACTGAAGCTATGTGAGTTTGAGTTTGACTCTATGCCTGACTTTTGTCCCTGAATATAAATTAATCATTTGCATCTACTTGTATTTACTAATGAAGTTACTCATCCTTTCAATTGCTTATTGATTTGTTTCAGCTCTAATATGTAATAATGTCACTCTATTTTACTTTTGTGTAGGTTATATCCTAAAAGAGATGAGGCAACCTACAACAATGCCAACCAGTAATTCCCTGTCATTTTTAAATCTCGCTCTGTGTTCATGTTTGCGATCATTGAGTGCACCTGTAAAGCTCATCCTTGAAGAGTGCAACCAGATTCTTTTTACCTGTCAAGTTCTGAAAACATCCCAATCTGCTGGTCAATCATTTTTTAGTCTTTCTGGACCATTTTTTGTAAATGGGGAAAAGTGCACAAATGGGAGTCAGGTAAATAACTGTAAGTATAGTTTTCAGGCCCTTTTTTTGAACCATTTCACTTAAAATAGCAGCAGCAGTTCATGAAAGTACAGAACAGTGTCAGGGAAGTAACCTGCAGAAGTGTGGCTTGATGATAATGAATACGTTTTCATGTATATTTAACATTGCTCTTTGTGCAGTGTTTTGTAAGAAGAGTGTCTCTCACCTGAAGCTGCTGGCCCATGCGACGGACATGTGTGGTAGGAATGACGTACATCGTGGAAGCCCGCTGCTGTCGCTGGCTGTGATGACATCATAAAGAGCACGGGGGAGGAGCACAGAGGGCGGACGGCTCACTCCTCGTGCCCAGGAGCAGCTCAGATGTGGAGAGGAGGCTCGCGGGGACAAAGAGCCAGAGGAAGTGGACTTGGAGTGTTGGCGGCGAGACTGGGCAGGGGCCGGCAGTTGTGGTTGAGAGTGAGGTAGCTGCATGTGAGAGGTGGAGTGATGCTGAGGGGCTGTTTGAGTGCATTGAGAATTAGTTTGAGATTGGGGCTGCAGCTGCAGCTGGGACATCGATGGAGGCTGAGAGTAACTCTGCACATGAGGATGGGTTTGGTGGTGCTGTGCAGCTTGAGGATACAGTAAAGCTACAGACTGAGATGAAGGTTGAGGTGGAAACTGAGTCTGTGACGGTGAAGGAGACTTAATGGTGTCGTTGGTCCCTTTCTGGACATTTGAAGAGGTGGTGCTTTGAGCGGGGAAGGAATCAGCACCACTGTCTGGGCCTGACCGAAGCTGCTGACTTGTGGACAGAGGGGAGTCCCCTGAATATGGGGAGGAAAAATAAAATAGATAAACAATTAGACATCTATCAAACAGCGAGTTTGAACATTTTAAAGCACATCGTAGAATCTCACTGAACAGCCCAGTTTCATGATATCTTACCATGTTCCTGTCCCTCCTCCTCCTCGTTGTCAGTACTGCTGAGTTTCTCTGCATCACTCTCCAGTTGGTCACTTCCTGGTCCAGGGTTGTGTGGGGGTCTAGACTCTGCTTTCACCAGATAAGCAGCCAGTCCTAGTTCTTGTTCAAGTGTCGTTCTCTGAAGGTAGGAGCAGCTTATCACTCGAAGGTCACAGTACTTTAATGACCTGTGAACACAATAAAGTCACTGTCAAAATCTAAGATCCCATTTGTTTTGACCTCAGCTCCATTCTACCTGATTGAAATCATTACTTCTCAATATGATTTTATATTCACACATGACCTGGATGTTGAAACTAGGCTGTACAACCACAACCCAGGAAGTGAGTGGAAAGGATGAAGAAGTTACGATCAGGGCTCAGGGTGAGTGTACCTTGGTAGGGATTCCCCCAGCGGCTCTGCTCCAGATAATATCAATATGCAAGGTAGTGCCTCCAGTTCCAGGTATGTCCGAGGAACCCAGTTAGCATCATGGATCTTCAGCCATGTCTACAGGATATACAACATAAACACATAACAGTCTTTTCATAAAAGCTAAAATTATTTGCTAATTCACTTTAAACTTTTTATCCTTTCAAACTGTAAATTAAAAGTGGACACAACTTCTTGTTTTCCAAATGCAATGTGTGGAAATGTTTGAAAAAAGATGCATTCCTTCAAGTGCCCAGCAGGGGGAGACTCCCTTGGTTCCAAGAAGAAGTGGAATGACACCAGCTCAGGTAATAACTTAAAAATTCTGGAGAGTCTGTGGTCATGCTAACCTGCCATTAGTGTCCCTAAACACAGAACTGTTCATGATGAAAACAATAACAGGGGTAGCAAGATGATGACAGATTTCATGTTGGCTGAATGTATTTTGATCAACAGTGTTTATTTCATGATAACAGACAATGAACCCACCTTGATCTGATCAGTGAAGCTCTGCCCAATAATCAGAGCTTGGTTTGGATTCCCCATTATGATTTCAAAGCTCTCCTCCAGACCAAGCTGCCTCCTGACTCTGGACAGCCTTCGGTGGGCCCAGGCAGCCAGAGCCAGGGACGGGATCCGCAACAAGACCATGTGACCATGGTGGGCGGGGCATTGTTGGGCAGCAGTGAGCAGGGATTGTACGATCTCCAGGGTCTCTACAGACGTGTGCTTATGTAGATTTTCAGAGCTGCTGATTCTGCCAGATGCAGCCATCAGAGCCACACAGTAGTGTTGGACCAGGACTGTAGTCCGGATGACAGCACTGTGGAGCTTTGGGAACCTGTGAGAGGCATTACGCTTCAATATTTCTGTAGGCTTGCAAAAATTCAAAACTTGATTTTACAGGACACATGTAGCATTCCTGAATTTGAGTTACCTCTCTTCCAGAGCAGACGCCATGCTTTCAAAGGACAAATCACACCGCATCAGGGGCAAACTGCTTCCTGAGCGTGTCGACTCTAACAGCTCTGACACACCAAAGTACCGCGTCCTTTCATGGTACAGGTCCACATCCTACACATACAAATACAAACATACAAAGAACTCCGTATATTTAAGGTTTCTCTACCTCCAGATCTGTTTCACTGATGTAAAAAATGTAAAACAGTGTTTTGAATACAAAGTCCTGTCATACATTACTGAATGCAGAGGGCCAATGGATCTCATTGTAGGGACTGATGCGAGTGTACTGTGTCTGCAGACTGAAGGGGAAGGACGTAACATGGAGGATTAGGATGTTTGGGGCATCCTTGACCTGCCTGGAGTTTAACAGCTGGTCCACCAGGCCCAAACTACTGTCTGGGCTGCTGCAAGTTGCACTACATGAGCAAAAGATGCAGAGAAAGGGACTTTAAGAACAAAAAGTCATCAGAAATTTTCTATACATATGTGAAACTTTGATACAGTGGATGGAAAATAAAAGTAAGAGCAGTGATCATTCTGCATCACTTCTCCTCTCTGATCTCTTTCACGCACCTGTTTATGTCTCGATGAGCATGGTCATGGACCAGGATATGAAGTGTGTAAGAATTGCTGTGTGCTTCTTGGATTAGACTGTCAATCCGTGTCTGAGCGCTTTGATCCATCTTGACCACATAACGCTCAGCTTCCTGATGAGACACTGTCTCTTGATCTAAACCCCCGAGCTCCTGAAGGACACCTAAGTAAAAAAGAGGGGAAGCAATATTCAAGACATTACATGATGGTGTTCAAGTTTGAAACAATTTTGGTTTCTTTTAAACATAAAAACGACAACCAAAGCTGACAAAAGATGCTCATGTTACTGACCAGAGCTCCACAGGTGGAGAACTGTCTGCTGAAATGTCACCTCAGAGGGTGGGACCAGTATGAGGAAGCTGACTCTGTCGAAAGAGCCAAGGTCCAGGTTTTGTGTACTGGAATCTGCTATTGCACAAACATGGGACAACAGCTTTCTGGCCACTGCCAGCTGAATGGGACGCACCTCACACCAATCCACAGAGTATTCTGCACACAAAGAAACAAAACATATTACGTCAAACATGCTTGTTGAACAGAATATTATGACTGATGTTAGCTGTGCACATTTTCACAACAAAACAAGAAAGGGGGAGAGGAAATATACACTTTAATCTGTCTTTGTCTTACCAGTACAGGTGTCTTTGGGACTCAAAGCTCCCCCTTTAGTGCTGGGTGAGTCTTTGGCTCCCTGTGTCTTTGAAGACTGGGCGTCTTTAGGGCTACTTTTGGATTTTGGATTTCTCTCCTCAGCTGACTCCTGACAACTGGACAAAGGAGACAGCTCACTGTTGTCCACAGTGGCACTATCCAGCAGGGAATCCAAATCACCATCTGTAAAACAAGAATGGCAATATGCATGTTTGTGACTCAGCGTACGCCATTTTTGTACAGCGCACAAATAGATGAGTGCAAAAGGAGGCAGAAAGTCAGACAAACCTTGACCAAGGGAGTTGCAGAAGTGAATGAGTTCCTGGGCAACACCAGTGGAGAGCTGATGATTGATTTCTTTCAGTCCCTCACTGGGAGAGTACATGCTCTCTGCTAAGGCACGACACTGGTGTTTACCTGCAAAAAGCGTACAAAAATACACAATCTAAATTTGTCAATCACTCTTTCCATGACTAATCAGGACAACTCATTTTCAAAATTCACTAGTGAAAATATTATAACAGATGACCCTTACCTGTAACTATCACACAGGATTGTGTTTCCTGTCCTGGCACAGTGACAATGATGACAACATAGTTGGTGTTTTCAAGCCGTCGTTCGATTAACCTGCTGAAAGTTTGCTGGATTCCCTGAGCCAGAGATCCAATCTGTTCCCCTAAAACCACCACACCCTCTCCGCAGGATGAAGCAGCCAGCTGGGCGAGCCAAGGCAGCTGGCTGGGAGTCAGAGGCTGCTGGCTCTGAGGAGGCAAGGAGAGGTGCTGGGGGAGGCCAGGCAGGGTGGACAGGGCCTGGAGACAAGTTAGAGAGAAAACAAGTTCTTTCTTTACGACACATCACACATCACCATAGATGAACTGTCAAACAGAGCCCAAGGTGGAAGGCCTGAGTAAAAGTTTGCCTGACACACCATGTTCTCACTTAAAGCTTAAACTTAAAATACAGTCTGACACTTCTGTCTCACCTCTAAACCATAGTGTCTCCCCTGGGTGGCAGTTGTTTGAGGCTGCTGGTACTGTCTGATCTCACTGAGGTGAGACTCTCTCCATGACCTCATGAATATCTGCTCTAAGTCCTCAATGAGGGGCACCTGGTCAGGACCTGGAAGGGAAATATTGGGGAGATAAAAAGAAACAATGATAAACAAATAAAGCAGTTTCACAGAGCTAGTTTTACTTATGGGATTAAAAAAGGAAAACTAGCATGGATAAGCTCATGTTAAATGTGTACCCTGCCCCCTAGTGGCAATAACAAGGCACAGCATTGATACCAAGGACAACCACTTTTATTCTCTCTGCAATTCTTCTGAGCTGTGTGCAACTATTACAGCTGTTCTTTTGGAGGAAGTATAGAACTAACCAAGCTGAACAAGGTAGTAGACCGTGAGTAAAATCTGCATCTCAGTTGACAAAGGCTGAATGGGTGATGGTCCATAGTGTTGGTAGACCCTGGGGAGCGTCTGGGAACTCAGATAACAGCTCTGGAGCAGTGAACTGATGAGCACTTCACTGATGTTTCCAGTCATCTGAGGCAGAGGACCATGACCTGTGTCAATGTGAAGTGGACAGAGAGAAAGGTGAAACGTTATTACTTTAATCAACAAACATTACAGAGATCCTGTTGACTCCTCTCCTTCTTTATAAATCATGTGACATCTATGATTTCTTTTAACAGTCACAAAATGTTCCTCCATTAAAAAAATGAATAAAAAATAAAACTGGCCCCATCATCAGCCTGTGTTTCTCATGAAGGACTAATGGTTGGAGGATTACCCAGACCTCCCTAATACTAAAAGAGTTTCTAGTGTCTTCAAAGATGGTGATGAGGTCTGATTGGGCATTGGGACGTTGTCAGGAGGTTTTTACTGTGTGAGAGTTAAAGTGTGTAAATGTTACTCTGAACTGATGTCATTTCTTATTGTTACCTGCCCACTCATATGTTTTGAGCCTCCCAGATGTATTAACTTAAATTCCCCCTGATACAGCAGATAAAACTTATACATTTACAATACATAGAGAAGTCGCAGCAGAGGAAGTGTTGGTGAGAAAGGGGATGTAGATGACACGACAGGTAGAACAAAGTGGCTAAAAAGAGCTAAGAGGAGGGGATTAGGGGAGGACAAACAGGCTGAGAAACAGCCTTGGGTGTTGGCTGACCTCTGACCTAAGAGGAAGAGCGAGCTAAATGACCATCTGTCGGGTGGTTAGTGGAAACCTTACCTGTACACCTACTTTTGAAAGAGTGAAAAATGTTACTACAAGTTGTCTGAAATAAGGAAAATCTTTGGAAAACAGAACAGCAAGTACAGTGTCATAATTCATGAGAAAGTGTAATGTATCATGACAAATAACTGATATATTCATCGGTCTGACCTTTAAAGATGACAGGTTGCAGTCTGCAGGTATGTAGCAGCTGATCAGGAATTGTTACAGACAGTCCTGGGGGAGAAACTGGGGTCAAGGATCCCTGTGATGAACTCAGCGGGGCAGCAGTTTCTGAGGAAAGCAAAGAAAAAAATGCATCTTTTGACACAATACAAGAAACAAACACTCACAGAAAAGTTTGACGATTTGTAATCTCAATAGGTTGGGTTACTTTATTTGTACCAGTAGGTAGATTTGTTGTGCAGCAAGATCATGATGACATCTGCTTTGATATTCAGTCACAAAAAAGCAGCACCATAACAAAAACATACAAAAGAGTAAGAATTGACGCACTACTGAAACACTATAACACTGAAAAGTACTCCGGTTCCACCGACCATTAATAAAATGAAAGAGCATATCTTTAAAAGACACTTCTATGGAAACTATTACGATTATAGGGAAGAATAAAACCCACAAGAAAGACCAAGATGAAAGCAATAGCTAAAATAATATGAACATATTTTCCCCCGTACGTCTCCTCTGCTGTGTACCTGATCTGACTCCATTGGCTGGGGCAGATAACACAGGTACTGCCGTTAAGGTGGATGAAGATGGCGATGTTTTGGCAACACTCTCTGGGAGACTGCTGGCAGATGAATCAGGGGACCAGCCCTTGTGCCTCTTTTTTGGAGGTCCAGCATTTGCAGGGGGGCCTGCATGATTGAAAAAAAACAAGATTCAATAGTTACACCTCTGATTTTTAAACGTAGCTGTGAAAATATCCATTTGTTGTTTACATTGCAATTTAGGTCAGGAGCAAATTCAATAGTCCCAGTATCTTCTCAGGGTAAATACTTTATCTATGCTCAATTTATTCCTCGTCTTTTTTCTTTTCTCACTGCTATATTCACTAAAATTATGTTTCACTTATTTGAATTCTGTTTTTAATAGCTGGCTCTTTATACTGTAGTAAGGGTCACTTTTTTGTCATGGTAATCCCTAATTTGATGGAGAACACCATCGATTAGCTCCAGATTGAGCCATTGGTACAGTCATGAAAAATACTGGCTTTAGTCACACATTAACCCATCTCTTCTTCTTCTTCTTCCCCTAAATGTTGAAATACAGGCACAGGGAGACACATAAAAGGTCTACTGGTTAAAAAAAGCCATGAAACCAACAACATAAACAGGAAGGAAGCTTTTCATTCAGACAGAAGGAGAAAAAAGACGAGACAGAGGGAGAATTTTACAACCTGAGTTTATGGAAGTGACAGACAGAGGAAGAGGGCGGAAGAGAGGCAGAAAGACAAAGGACATCCCCCCAACTCACAATACAGCTGGCTGGGTGTAATCACACACACACACACACACACACACACACACACACACACACACACACACACACACACACTGACTGGGCTGGTGGTGGTAGGAGCTGTCTCTTTCAGGGGTGTGAAGAAACCACCCAGCAAAGTGCAGTAACTAAAACAATTCTAACATCAAGCTTAAACAAAGAGTTTTGGTTAGAGTTGGCTGAAATGAGCTAAATTATGGCAGAGCTGACCCCGTCTGTAGCAGCTCATAGCTCTAACTTAGTTTCTTCAACCACACTGTTAGTAAATAGACCAAACTGGCTGCTACCCCTGAAGCTGATTCACTTTTTGACATGTATCTCAAACAACACCAGGAAAAAAAATCTGAACTATCCCTTTAAGGCAAGGATAGAGCTGAAGTCATTACTGTCCCAGTCCGTACCGGTCACTGAGGGTCTCCCTGGTCCTGACTGATTCAAAGGTGGCTGTGTGATGGAGGAGGGAACAGCATGGTTGCCATTCGTGAGTGAAGGAGGGACGTCTGATGTTATCGGCAGAGAAGTTGAGTCCACCGGTGGTCCAGCTGTTTTCAGATAAACAGAAAAAAGTGAGTAAAATCATTAAAACTGCTCACCTCTTTTTCATTTTTAGTCTCTAAAGTTTAGAGTCTTGTCTCTGTTTTTAGTGTTGGACTTGGAAAAAACACAGCAGTGTGGTAAATGTGTTTGTTAAGGCTGCATCTTCAGTCATTTTGTAGGGTTTAAAATATTTTTAAGGACTAATAACAAATACAATAAATATCAAAGACATTAGACAATTATTCGTAAAATAGAAGAAACCAATTTATTCATTTCATCTGTAGCAGAAGTATCCATATTTCTGTATGTTTGGGTGTTACCTGTGTAGCCTCCAGGAGGGTGAGATGGGGGAGTCAGTGTCATGTTTGGTGGTTGGTCATCTGCTGTCACATGACCCTCTGAAAGGCTGGACACTATTCGTCTCATCCTGCCATCTAAAACACACATTAACATAAAATAGGTGAGTTGATAAATAGTTACCTTGCAGTAGCTGAGTTACTGCAACAGTACTTCATTGGGTATTCAAAAAGTTAATTTCAAATATTTCACAAATTCTAAAAACAACAACAACAGAGCAGTAAAAGATATTTAAAGGTGTGAGGAAACTAAGAAACGAGCAGAAAAAAAGAGATTAAAGGAGACACTGTAGAATAAAACATCTAAAGGGTAACTCTCCTGTCTATCAGGGCTTTCACACAGGGACCATTATAACTAGGTGCATTATCCTTATGCTGTAGCTGCTGTGTTCACTCTGTAGTGTCACCTTTCACCTGTCCTCGAGGCTTCACGACCTGCCCATCTGGCCACACATATATGAGCTCAAAGCCTACCAGTCAATACACAGTATTTACTGCAAAGCTCCTGATCATGTTCACTTCTCTGACAGGAAATGCATCAACATGAAAGATGGAGAAGACGACTCTCTAATCCAAGGGAGAAATGATTAAAGCCTGACACCCACATTACATGCATGTAATGTGTGTATTTACAAAGTCTTCCTTCTCTTTTGCTCACATATGCACCTCACCTTTTGTTATGCTGTACCTTCAACGGGCAAAATGTGAAGCTAAGAACCATATAGGCTGGACCCACATTAGTTTTCATCTTTTTAAAACCTTGGATTTATTATTAATTAAGTGAAGGTTTTTTCCTTTTTAAAAATCAAGTGAAAAATTTTGATTCATTTTTTTTCATCACAGTTGCAAAACACACATGCACAAACACACACACACACACACACACACACACACACACACAATCACATATACTTAGAGTAAAAGTATGATTTTTACCATGTGCTCTCCAGAAGATGGGAGCTCCTTTGACCAGCAGACCCTGGTTGTTTCTGTACAGATGATACTTCAAGTGCTTCTGTTTCTTTGGCTGTGTACTTAGCTTCAGGTTTATGTGGTTGGAGAACTCTGTGAAATATCGAAAGCCTTTCTCTCCACAACCCATACAGTTCCCTAAGAAGCCTGGAGAAAAAAACAGACACAGAAAAGATATGGGAGATTGTTAATTTAGGTGCTCTGCTTGCGTCACCTGTAAACACTAAATTTGCTGTAATCAGAGACATTGAGCTGAAGAGTTATAGTTGATATGTGCTTGGAAGAAATGTAGTGATGTGTGTAAAGGGCTGAAGGCAGCAGAGGTTGTCTTGAAGCCTAACATTTCCTCATCTCCCTTTGTACCTATCACACAGATTTCAGTAGCCACATTTGGAAAAGTAACACAGAGGCTGACCTCTTCAGGGAGGTTCACTTTTTAACACAAGATTATACTACTTTTACTGGGCTCCTATGAGTGTTCAGGCTCACCCAGCAGTGCATTGTGGCCCCGCTCATCTGGCAGGAAGCGGCGGTCCACGGCACAGACCAGCAGGGTCTCAGGAAGAGAGGGGGACTTCACCCCAACCAGTATGAACCCAGAGGGAACTTCAAAGGGATCTGATGCCAGCGAGGACAGCCGCAGATCTCTGCCTGCCTGACAGAAGCCTGAGGAAGAAAAGATAGAGAGGGATGTGGTTTATTTTTTAAAGGATTAGTATTCACAGGATCCTCCTTTAACTTGACCACTTTATGCATCTCAGTTACTGTATCACAGGGAAACTGAAATTTATGTTTATATTTTATTATTAACCATCAGTGGTGCAGCATCCTTCAGGTGGGGGCTTCATCTGATAGGGTATTGGAGGACTGTTTGACTCTGAGCCATCTTCATCATCTTCTTCCTCATTTTCTGCACGGCCTGTTTAGGACATTCAAGACAAAAACAAACGAACAAAAAAAACCCTTTACAGGATGCTCAAAAATGACAGGAATCCTGGTTTATTATTCCTTCTCCTCTGCATCCTTGAAACCCACCATCCTGAGCCAGTGACTGCTCGGTCTCCAGGTACAGCTGTGAGAAAACAGGTCGAGGCACCACCGTGTTGGACCTCAGAGATGCCTCGATGGAGTTGTGCAGAACCTCCTCAAAGCGTGTGGTCCGCAGCTGGCCCGCATACGAATTCCCCATTGGTGTCCTGCAGAAACACAGTGACCTTGTGTTGGACAAAAGAAAGATATTTGCCAGCTGACAACAAGTGTTTGCTTTTTTTGATTGCATTTAGAGTTGCATGAACCAAGACTAGTTTTGTGTTGTGTTGTGTAACTTCTACTGCATCGCTTTTCATAATTCATGAGTCCCTTCTGAAGCAATAAAATTATGTTTCGCAGCATAATGTAACAAATATTTATGACAGTGAAACATGACTATCTTAGTCCTTTGAAACTCCTCTGTTTATATTTGTTGAAAGTCTCTGACAACAAGAAAAAATGTGCAGCTAAATAACAGAGCCAAGAGAAAGCCAAACACACACCCAACACACACACACACACACAAGCACATCCTATAAACACTGAAAAACACATTCATATTTATATAATTAAGAAAAGAAACAAATTCTAAAATCCAGGAACTCATCCACTCACACACACATAAACACAAAGAGAAACACACACCCACACACACACAGTAGTCACTGTTGGATGGCATCCGTCCAGACAGCATACCATTAAATCAGCCGCACTGACAGAGTCAGGGCACCCTGACCTAGACTCTCCTCCTCTCTCTGTTTTTCTACTTTCCCTCTCTGAGCATCTCTCTCTCTTTCTCTCTCGCTCTCTCTCTCTGTCCTTTCATTCCTTTTCACTCTCTGGCTTGATGCCTTCATCTGCTCTCCAACAGATGAGAAAAGCTCCAAGAAAGTAATAGTTCTTGCATGAGCAAAATGTGAGCTAAAATCACAATCCTGTTTTCAATCATCTTGAAGGTTTTTACATTGAAATAAACAAAACAGTGGGAGAAATTTTGTTGTACTGTTGAATTGATTTGTGAGAAAAGCTTGAAAAGCCTGTGTTAAAAAGATTTAAGACATTGCTCACTCATAAACAAGTTGCTGAAAAAAGGTGAAATAAGCAGTTAGAGAAGTTTGAAATCAGAGGAAGGATTCAGTCAAAGCAAAAAGATTCAGTGAGGAAAACAAACTGGGTCACTTGAAAGGTGAACTACAAGCTGTAAACACCAGCTCTATCCCCCTACTCTAAACCTCTCCATATGCTGGCTACTTCTCACACACACACACACACACACACACACACACACACACACACACACACACACACTCACTCTCGTGTACATGTGACAGACGGACAAACCTCGATTCACTGTCATGCTTCATTTGACACTCACAACCACGCAACCGGCAGAGCAGATTAATGAGATACAAGTCTGACACGTCACAGACTTTGAGCTGTTTGTGTTTTACACCTCAGTTTAGGAAAACAAAAGCTTCATGATCCACTGACTGTTTAAAGAAAAGAGTGATTCTTGTATGAAGAGGACAGATCAAGCAGCCAACTTTAATGTTTATTTCAGTATAAGAACAAAACGGTTCATCCTTTTGCTAACACATTTTCAGATCTCTGGACAGCAGAAACAACACTTGTTGAGAGTGAATACTCAAAATGTAAATTTCTCCTAAAACCAACAATACTGCTGTGTTTTCGGAGTAATATCAAAGCCAACTATGCCACTCATAATGATGAAAAGATGCGTGATGAAAACTGCTTATTCACGGTCAAACTCAGCTTGCAGATTTTTCTTTCAGGGAGCGTTTTTCCCTTTATATAGATCAGTTAGCTCAACAGAAACTAGGGATGGGTTTTGATAAAATTTTATTGATACTCGTGCCTTTATTGATTCGGTTTATCAATCTGATTCTTTTTCAATTCATCCTGTAAATTTTCTGTGTATAAAAGTAGCTTTTCAGGTTTTTGGTGTCAACATTTATTTAGGTTAGGAGTGAATACATATGGAATTGGACAATGGATTTAGATGGAATGCAAATTTTAAAAAAAAGAAGAATTGCACATCAGGTGATGTTAATGTATTGTTTTGTTGTATATCATGACTGAAATAGCCCACCAATGCTTTTAGTTGTATGAAACCTTAAGCTCGCCATAGTCATGTTGAAATCAGCCATTAGCCTTCACTCCTTATGTGGCAAATATTTCACTGTTAGTATTTTGTCAATTTTGAATTTTAAGTGTTGCTCACAAAAAGTTATTGTGATGTTTCTGTTATGAAAGTTGAAATTCTGACACTTTATTTTTTATTTAAATGGGACTACACAAGGGGGCTCTGCCACTAAAATGACATCATTTGTCTGCACCGAGCAATGCAAACCTCGCAGACGTGCCAAGCATAAATCAAGCTTTTCAGGAGCCTACGTTAGTGCGGAAATGTGCCAAATAAAACAGCTTCAACTTTATACACGGTGTCAGTTATTGTTTCCCAGTTTTAACCAGCTATCAGAAAATTTTCATACCAGGATGCAAACCCAAGAAAGACGCAGCCCAGTCTCCTCTTGAAAACAATCCCACAAACAAACACACACACATTCTCTCTCTCTCTCTCTGTCTTTCTCGCGCACACATATTCGAACACCTTACGAGGCCACCTTCTGCTTCCACACTTTCATATGCAAAGAAGCAGCGCAGACTTTCAAAGCCTTACACCACTTTGTAGAATGACAGAGGATGCAGGACAAAGAGCCCTGTCATAACACAGCCGGCAGTGAGAGGAAGTAATCACACCTTCCACCAAAGAGCACACTGATCTTTTTACAGCTAGAGACAGAGGAGACAGGGAGGGAAACAAGCACAGAGGAGATGAAAGCAAATCTCACTTTTATTGAATCTGACCAAAATCCCCAACGTCAGACCAACTGGTGATCAAATGAGCAAGAGCTGGGGCTGCAAGAAAAGACTCTTTTTAGATAAAATTTCAACAAATCCAAGGCTTTTTCTTTAAGCAATGACACAGGGGCCAGTGTTATATGTATAATAAGTTACATGACCAAAAATTCACGATGAAGTTAATAAGTATCACTCAAGGTATCTGACGGTTTCAGCAAGTCAAATTTAAGACTTTTTCAAACCTTTTTAATTTCACCTTGAAGAAATCTACAACCAAAAACACTAAAAACAATGGTGATAGTTGGGGGATCGCATGTGTGTGGATCAATGAGACTAATTCAAGTTTACTTTTTGTCTGTTTATTGAACATTAAGTGATACTCAGTGCTCTGGTTCAACAGCTGTATGTACAAGTGCAGCATTAGTGCAAATGTATTGAGACTGGCTAGCTAACACACAGATAACAATTTATATCAGCAGCTGGTCCCCTGACAAATTCAAGACCTATGAGAGGGGTAATGAAGACCAGGCAATCATATGACATTTCAATTATTTAGGACATTTTGAGGCCTTAGTTTTTAGATACATGAATTTAAGACTTTAAGAATGCACAGACACCCTGTTAGTGCTCTGATAAGAACTATCCAGATACAGATTCACTCTTCCCTTATTCTTCAGATTTTAAGACCGTATCTCACTCAAACAAGCTGAGGTGTATAAAGAGAAGCCAAACAGCATATTTGATGAAAATGAGCAGAATGTCAACCCTGCACAAACTTCTTGGTCTTCCCCCCTCCTTCCTCTCTCCTCACGCAGGAGTGTTGGATCCTTTCATCACCCCCACCCCCTCCTCTTGTTCTTTTGCTCTGTCTTTTTTCACCCTGGGAAGAGAGACACTATTGTGGTGTTTTATGACCCCTTGGACCCTCTTCCCACCATCACCCTCAAACACCAAACTCACACCATAGTTAGGATCCCTTTGAGGCTCCATGCAATCCACAGATTATACTCTATCACCCCAGCCTTTAACTACCTTTGCATCGCAGCACCTTTCAGGTGTTTCAAAGATAGTTTTTAGGACATTACTGATGGAGAACACAGAGAGGACAGAGAGGAGGGAGGATATTCATCATTTATAAATGAGTGCAACACTGGGAAACTTGATGCCCAAAGGTTTATTTTTTGTTCAGAAAGTGTTAGAAAGACATGTAATGTTCAGTTTTGGCTTGCTCCACCAGATCCACACGGAACATCTTGCTCAGCATTCTGCTAATGTATGCAAACTCCCATAAACGTTCCCCGCTCTGAGGGCATGGATGTATTCATTTCAGGGATGTCTCATGACCCAAAGGTCAAAGGTGAGCCTAGATAACAATGTTTAAGTAAGACTTTGATGTGGCCCTTTACTTCTCCCACACATGCACCCAAACTTATGTGGAAGCACGCACAAAAAACGCATACGCACCGCACACACGCTCTCCCATGGGCTCAGGCTCAGTGGACACAAAGGGCTTGCCTTGAGGGGTGAAAGGTCATCCTGGGAGGGGTCAGATAAGAACCCCAGGCTCTTTTTTGTTAGACAGGCCCACATACCAGTTGGAGGAACACACAAACACACACACACACACACACAGCATCCCTGCTATTCTTTTTTTCTGCTCAGTCTTACAAGAAAGGTTGTAGTTTCCAACCTCCACTCTGCCAAACCTTCAATCGTTGATCATGTTACACACACACACACACACACACACACACACACACACACTAGTGCTGCCTTTTCTCTGCATTTTGTGTGTGTGTGTCTGTGCATGAGTCAGTTTGTGTTTGTGTTAGAGTCAGAGGGACAGAGAGAGGGGGAAGTCACAGATAAGGCAGAGAAGCGTCAGCTGGCCAGTGCTGCAGTCCTTTCAGCCCCGAACTGAAGCACTGAGAAAAAAGAAAAGAAAAAACACAACAGTGCAGCTCTGCAGATGCTCTGTGATCACTGACCCACTGCAGCACATATGCAAAGGGATGTTTGCTGCACACACATGCACAAACACCCTCAGATGGACTCATCACTGACCACTGACCCACAACAAACGCTCTCATTCACAGTTTGCTCAACAGACACTGGATCGATGGCCTGCCAGCAAACCGGCCAACTGCTTAGGAAAAGCCCTGCAGGCACTCAGCTAAACATCCACACAAACTGAACTGACCAGCCAAACTAACATGGTGGCTCTGTAAAAGTACACGTTTCAAACCACCTTCCTGCAGGCATGCTTTGAATAACATTTGCTATGCTTTTTTTCTTTACATTGTCTATGCAAAGGTATGACTGGAAGCCACTAAGCTCCCGTTCCCTCAGTCTGTACTCTGTCTGTCCATTCACTATCATGCTTCACGTCCTTGAGCAGTTTTCCTTTCTTCCTCTCACTCTATCTTACATAGCTCCAGGAAAGCTTGTGGTGTCTACAGGCTTCAAATCTGGCATATGGGGGTGGTGGTTAAAGTTGGTTTCAGCCCCAATAACACAAAACTCAGGATCATGAGCTAAGGGTTTCCTCATGTGTCAGTGGCATCATGAGGTCTTTCGAAAAGTTTGAAAGTTTAAGATTTATAATAGAAGGGAGAAATGAAATGCTAACACATGCAACCTAAATCTTTGCAGTGTCAGGAGTTGATACAAAATTCTTGTAGAGGCTTAACAAAAACTGCAGTAGCTCTCTATATCTCTGTATATTTTTTAAATACAACCAATAAAATATGCTTATAATGTTATCAATACAGCACCTGTAACCTGAGCCATTTTTTAAAATCTATTTACTGAAATATGAAATTGTATCCTATTTAAATAATCCAAAACCATAGTCTTTTTCTGCTTTATCACCATCTATCTATCTATCTATCTATCTATCTATCTATCTATCTATCTATCAGGACACTATATATCCAGATGGAATTTTATTTTTAGACAAATCTAGAAAAAAAAACTCTTTTCTTCTAATTGAGACAACATGACATGACATTATTAGCAATCTGATGTGCAACATTCAAGACAAACTGTTCCAGTACATAAAGCCTTGTTTTAATTGTGAGTAACTGCTGATCATTACACATATTTGACAGCTGCTGTTTGCAAGCAGGCCTAAGGCCTGTGTAAAGTTTTTACAAAATATCAGACGTGGCACTGAGAAAAAAAAAGAGGTACTGTGGTTAGAATAAAATGGAGGAAAGCTCAATATACAAGGCTAAAATAGGTATAACCTGTTAACAAAGACTTTATAAAGACTTCTAAGGGTGAGAGAAAGTGTGCTGGAGTAAGAGTTCAGCTAAGAGAAAGTAAAACATTTGGGGGCTGACATTTAACAAAGCCTCTATGACATTATACTGAGGCACAAATTTAAAAAAAAAAAAATCATTTTTTTAATAAAGTCGGATTTTATCTCTAAAATTCCTGTTTCATACCCTCTTCTAATATTATCATCAGGTATTACCTTCTTTTCCCTAACACCATTATCAACAACGGAGCAGCAGTTGAGGTCTGTTTCTAATTAGAGTTGAGGTCAGAGAGGATATTAAACCTTACCTGATAAAATAGTGCGACATAACCAAGAATTCAAAAACTCGGTAAAGGTTATTACCTCTACAGTCCAGCGGGAGCAGCTCGGTAACTATTCCTCGTGTAAATCCCAAAAGTTGGTCCTGTTTGCTGTCACCATGTCTCCGGCGCGAGACCTCCGGCGGGACTGGCTGTCGCGCGTGTCATCACCTCTGATCCTCAGCGATAAATGGTCCCTCCCCCCCTTCAACGCAGAGATGGTATGGTCCGAGAAGCGGCTGATTGTGCTCCTTAACCCCTTACCACGGGTTTAATATACAGACACTGAAGAAGCGCAGGTAAGTAAATGACTTGGTCAATAAGAGGAAATGTTGAATAATATCAAATTATTATGATGACAGCACGGGCACCAAAATGACATGAGGGGACAACCTCGATTAATACCTTAATTATTAAGTTTTCACACCAGTCGACCCAAAACTCCGACCAATGATCGCTTTCCTCCCACGTGCGCTGTTCTGTTATTTGGTAAGACGTTATTTATTCTTGCTGCCTATTTTGGTCTCACACACGTGTCCCGGCCAGGGGACTTTTTTATTTTTTATTTTTTTTAACAAATAGAGTAGACAGCACCGAAAGAGCATGAGCTCAGAAATATACCCCAGCCTCTTAGTGAATAGTAGATGAAGCTCTTCCTATCACGTTAGGTTTGCGTTTATATCCATATATGTTTAATGTAAGCTTCCTGTGAAGTTCAAACTTGTTAAAATGTTACATATAAGGCTAATTTTGGATGACAAACGGAGGCTTCATGCGATGAATGTGCCGTAAAAAAAGTAACTCCGCAGTTTGAAGAAAGTTCAGTCTTAAACTGTATTACTGGTGAACTCTTCTGACGGTGGGAATCATAGTCATATTTCAACAATATGAAATTTGAATTGGTCAACCAATTAATTCAGTTTTCCTTTTGAAACAAACTCCATGACGCATTAATTAAGCCACAACGGTTAGTTAAATGGATAAATAAAGGAATAATTATTCTCAGATGATACAACCTGTTTAACTTCATATAGATGTGTCTGTCGCCCTCTAGTGGCCAAACGCAGACTTGCACTACACTGACAGAAGAGGGGGAAAGCACATTGTCAGGACATTTCGTGACACAGCAAACCAATCCCCGATTTCCCAGAGATAATGTGACCTTTTGAACCATTCTTTCATTTAAAAAGAAGACAGAAATAGCATAGAAAAAAACCCAACCATAAACAAAAAAAATAAAAACCGAAAAACACAGCCTTTGAAATGAGTGCATATTCATTTTTAAACTTTGTGAGACAATTTACAATACATTGGATGTTGCACAGAACTGCCAGGAATGAACACAAATGTGTTGACTTATTTGTAGCATAAAATTACATTTTGAATCACATGGTACATAACTTTCATGCAGAGGATGAGTAATTAAGATCTTGGTTTTATTTAGAGGCATCTAGATTATTCTTTATACTATGTGTTTTTCTCGAATAAAAAAATTGTATAAAGTCACATTAGATGTTTTCTCTGTGTTGATTCACTGAACGAGGATATTTTCATAAATACACGTTTGATCCTAAATGATTCTTAAAATCTAAAGTGCACAAGATATTTTTGTAAGGGTTGGCCATTTTCTATTCTGGCCCTCCCTTCTTAGTGCAGCGTGCATTTTGTCACAGGGAATCTCATACTTCATCGTTTCCACTGCCCGGCTGGGCAGTGCCAATCTGTACAGTGGCACAGCCACGCCACGCCAACACAACATCCCCTGATGGGAAACAGGTGTTGGACAGGGTCCAGTGGAGCAGAGCCGAGCGGCCTGCCATGATATATCAGCTGAACCGGCCAGCACAGGCTCTACTGGCCCAAGGGAGGGGGACCCGGCCATTTATTAAAAGTGAGTGTGTGTGTGTGTGTGTGAGGGCAGCAGCAGTTCAGCAGTGAGCTCTGACAAAACTGATTGGGACTCAAAGATCCAACAGGGAAGAGACTAATCTGGGGAATCCCACAACAAAACCATATATTGTAGCTTGAAGCAAATCTTAATTTTACGTTCTTTGGAGGGCACACTGTTTTGACACTGTGAACTATGATACGATACTCTAAATGTCAAAATAAAGCCTGCCAATGTATTGTTTTTTGTTCATTACAGATGGTTGTTTTCTCTCATGGAGGAAGAAGTCATGACCCAAATGTAACATCTGCTGAGACATTACAAATTTCTGTTTGTTTGTTTGCTTTTTCTGTCAAAGCAAATTTATATTCCCCCTTGGTTTGCCTCTCAACCCGACCTCATGACAGTTTCTTTTTCCTGACTCAGTCCTTAAGAAACAGCTTTATTGGGATTTTGAGATCAGTTTCTGGGGTCCCTTTACTGCTAATTTTACAGCCAAAATGACACTGGGTGTGATGATTTGCTCAGTCGCTGTGGAGCCATATTGGCCGAGGCGAGGCTTGTAGTTCCTGTTAATGGGCTGAGTATAATATTTTATGTCCCGTTGCTATAGCCATGCTGCTTAACTTGTGATGTAAAAATAGTCAGGCCCATTCATTTTCGTATAAATACTTCACTTCGCTTGAAGACACACTGAGCTGTATGTAGAAGGTGTCTGTCTGAATGTGCCCCGACAGAGGGAGAAGGTATGGATACTTTATACGTAATGACGGCCCGGGTCGTTTGCCTGAGAATAATGGTGGTTTCGCTGTATAGCATATCACCCTCATTAGGTTTTTACACACTGGAGATGCACTTGTCTGGACAAGCACACACACATACACACACATCTGCATGCATTCACACACAGTTCAGTCACACAGCCACACAAACACACACACATATTCATCTCCAAAGTCATTAAATCCCTTTGAAAAGAGGCCTCATTTGAGAGAAGCAATAAAATTTTTAATCATTTTATTACCAAAAGAGTATTTAACAAGTGGGTAATGAAACGCCAAAGGCAGGTTAGCTGAGTTTAACCTTCATAGAGGAAGCCATGTATCACATGCTGCCCGGAGGCATGGTGGGACAGAAATGTCATCCTCTATTATCCACCATACCTGAAGTGTGGCGCTACGCGGCTGGCAGGCAGGCGTCTCGCTCTGCAAGGCGAGGCTGACGAGAAATTAGGGGGAATTCAATTAATAGACGTTTTTTACGCACCAGGGAGAGGGCACAGCTGCACACTCACACACATGCACAGACCCACCCAAGTACACACACATACACACAACTTAATTTCTGTTTCGCACATCACAAAATACGTAAAACACTTGAGAACATGTGGGTACCTCAAAGCACCCTACTCTCGTCACTCTGTGAAAGGGTTTCTGATCGGACAGGAGACCAAGAAGAAGACATGTTTCTGTCTTCACTGTTTCTGTGTCCTCACTGCACATAAAGTTTGCTCCGTTGAATCCCTTCTCTCTCTCTCTGTCCCTCTCTTTCTCTTGTTCTCGGCCTGAGGTGATGGCGTTGTGGGGTCCCTCCACCTCTTTTGATCAGCAACTCAGTTCAGGAGAAACAGAATCAGGCAGAGGGGGGCATTCCCAGTCTGTCACTACAAAAAAAAACCTTGTATACCAACATTTTCAGAGTTGCCAATGACTTCTTGAACCTACCATTTAACTGCCTTGAAGTGGCAGAGCAAGTCAGAAAGTGTACTCATGTGAAAAGATAAAAAGAGTCAAGGGGGAGAGCAAAAACACGTGGCTCACTTTCCTACATGTTTAAGATAAAAATGGGGCTTCCAGAAAAGCAATCTAGAAATCCTTAAAAGAGGCGAAATACACCTAACACGGGCCCATACATTACAGCGCTCCCTTTCTTTGACACACAGGAATAATTTATGGCTGATAACAAAACTACTCTTTTTTTTTTCAACAACAAGCTTCTATGGTACTTAGAGCTACTGCCCCCCAAAGTTAATTGAAAAGTGTCCTGGCTCTCATTTGCATAAGAAACACATTTAAAGGTGAAAAATTATAAATAAATATGCGGCCACCTGTGAAATATGGCTTTTGGCCTGCTGGTCATTTATAACTTTGCCTTTAATTATGTGACAGGCTGGGCTTCTGCAGCCGTAATGAGAGGCTGGAGTGATGGAGAGGAGTGTGTGAGAGACAGAGGGCTATAGGTCATTTAGTGTGTGAACAGACAAACATGCATGGACACGCACACAGATGGACTGATACACACACAGGTGGACGGATACTGTATGGGCACATATACAAAGATTGACACCCTTGTGGATTTAAATACACACACACACACTCATGGGGGGACAGATGTTCACATGGTCACAGAGACAAAAATGAACCACAGAAAAATACACATGTAATATGTAAAGATAGTCTTCAAATGAAAAGGAAAAGTGGTGTTTTAGCAGATTGGTATAGCTATTGTGAATGTCACTTTTGTCCTAATATTATTGCTCAGCATGCAGTTAAATCCAGTGTCTGAATGTAAAGATCCAGGCAGTTAGAGTTGATGTTTTTGTACATTAAACCTTTCCTGGTTGAGCTCAGTCAATCAAGTGGATTGTTTTTTAACCATCATTTAGTTGTCAAAAAATTAGCCTTCACAAAGTTCACTCAAATGCAAAAAAAAAAAATTCTGTTCTCAGACATTAAAATATTTCCTCTTTTTTATATGTCAATTTACAAAAATGCTTATGGAGAAAAATAAAATTCTCAGTGAGCAGACCACAGAGCAACACCAGAGGGAGAATTCATCATCACTTGTGCTATTGCCTCACAAAAACAAATTGTTAATGCCGACATCCCTGCATGGCTTTAGTTTTTTGCAAGAATCAACTACTTAGCCAACTTTTACAACCTTTGAAGCCTGGATGTCTTGTATTTCTACTCACAAAGTCTCCATCAGACAGCCAGATGGGTGAAATCTCCAACATGTTGGCGATTAAAGTGTCACACAGACAGGTCATGACAAAAGTCAGCCGGAGAGACAGACAGGTAGTCATCACAGAACATCAGACACTTAGTTAGACAAAAGACGGGGTGGTGAATGTGCGCCGTGTCTTCCTCCCCTCCTCCTTCTCTCTCTGCCTCCCCTCCTCCTTCTCTTTTATGCATAAAGAAAACAGCTTGCATTGCCCTGCAGGTACTACCAGAGCGCTGCACTGCCATGCGCCGCTTTCACTTTCACCTTCACACCTTCTCTGCGGTCACTTCCCATGAGAGCTTGCGTCGCAACAGCGGCACTTCCCGGGGTGCTCTCTCTCTCCCTCCCTTTCTCTCTTTTCCTCATCTCCTTTTTTAACTCTATCCATCCTTGTTCAGCTGTAAGAAAGGATGAAAGGAGGGAGGAAGGAAGGGAAGAAAATAGGGAGGGAGGGAGGCATAGGCCTGCCCTAGCCCAACTCACTAAGTCCTATTATAAGTAGAAGAAGGCAATATTTCACCATTTCACCCCCCAGAAATATTACAAGATAGACAAGCAAGCAGGGGCTAATCCCTGGGATGAAATTAGCAGTGGAGGGGTTAGCGGCAGGATGGAGGGATGATAGAAAGGAGGGAGGGGTTGGGGTGAGTAGCTGAGCCCGGCTAGAGGCAACTCGTCCACAGGGATAATTACAAGATGCTACTGGGAGCTGTCTGTCTGTCTGTCTGTCTTTGGGCTGTGCTGGGCCGGCCTTCATTTTTGATGGCTCTATTTTCAACAAGCGGGACTAGTCCCCCTCCCTGCACTGTGTGTGTGTGTGTGCACGTGTGTGTGTCCTTTCTTTCTTCGTCTCTAGTGCTTCAGATACATAGTAAAAGCTATTAAAATTGAAATTGTTCTAGGGGCGGTGAGTGAACATGGGGAGAGAGGCGACACTCAAACCCCCAGACAGAGTGTGTGTGGGATGGGGGCTGTGACCCACCTGAAAGGCCTTGTGTGAGTATTTCTGCTCTTTTTGAACTGCTTTTGAGCTATATTCAGGGGATTGGACTGTTTCAGAAATGTAATATTTTTGTGTTATATATATATATTGTGTTATATTTCTCCTCTTCTTGTCCTTCTTATTATTTTGCATCAATTTTTGAAAAAAAGCAGCTGATTCTCCAGAGGAACAGCAACCTTTTAAACATGTACGTATATACCCTCTGAGATAATATTACATGTACACTGGATATAATGACAAGTAAGAGAGAAACAATGAAGGATCACAGTGTTATTTAAATCCCCCTACATTACAGGTATAAGTGAGACTCCCTCCCTGTGGTCAGCGTTAGGAGGTGAGCGTGGCAGCAGAAAGCTTTGACCAGCACACTGACCCCTCCCCAGGGAAACAATGACTTTGAGAAGGCTGGAACACACACACACACACACACACACACACACACACACAAAATGAGGAATGGAATGGACTAACTCATTCATCACTTTAACAAACATAACAGGCTATTGTAGGAGCTAAAAAATAGAAGACAAAAGCTAAAGTAGTTGCACTTCGGCCAACGACTGCATCCACTCACCCACGCCAAATATTTAACCTCTGCGCACACTGAAAAACACACTCATTCACACAATGTAAATGCACCTACAGTTCAGTGAATTCAATATAGTTAGAGTAGTTTTAAGAGCTTTATAGTAAGTAAATACAGGGTTCACCGAAAGTAAATGATCGTCATTTCTGTATAAACCTGACTTTCCCTTTTTTGAGAATGAGACAATTTAGAAGGCAGAGACATAAAAAAGATGGCATTTATAAAACAGGATATGATCAGTTTCTGTGGCGATAAGGGGGCCAAAGCACAACATAGAAAATAAAACAACTTTAAATCAAAATATCTGATATAATTTTCAAATATCCTATGATACATCATTGAAACACCAGCACCTTTTATCATAACAGCATAGTTTTTCAATCCTTTAACACCGTTTTACAGAGAGAGTTGTTCTTCTCCTTCAAGTACTCATTCAGGTATTAACTCAAACATCACATTGATTACTGGATGTGGTCTTCCTTCAAAGTTTGTTTCTGTGTCTAACTATGTCTGAAAAACCAGCATCTGTGCGTCTGATATTTGGGCTGAAGCAGAGACGGTCCCCTTTGCTCCTGTAGATGGCGCTCTAAACCAGGAAATGGCATTGGACTTTGATGGAATGCGTCTACGGCAGAGTAGATGTGTGTGTATGCGCCTCTGTATGTGAGAAGAAGAAAAATAGAACAAGAAAGATGAAGTGTGTGTGTGTGAGGGAGAGAGTTAGAGAGGGACAGAAAGAGAGAGAGAGGTGTACAGTACCTGATGTTACAGAATAGTCTAATGACCGTCCTTCTTTGTCTTTGAGCTGGCAGACAGAGTCATCCAGCACATTCAGCACCAGAATAGCTACAACCACACATAAAGTTATAAACAAAAAAGAGCACACTAGATCATCGAGACAGGCAGAGCCGGGATGATATTTTCCCTCTGATAACTCTAACCTCTCACATAATTCACTAATTCATACAAATGCGTCGTCGGCAAGCTGCTGTGTACTCACTTAGTGATAAAAGAGAATATTTTGCTGCTCAACTTCTTTTAAGTAAGAGCAGGTAAAACTGAATATGTGACACTACAACAGGTCTGCACAAAACAGGCTTAGATAGACGTGATTTAAAACTATAAACACAGATTTTACAAAGTTAAGTTAAACATCTCAGATAATTTTTTTCTTTTCAGGGACTGTTTGATTTTTGTTTTCAACAAGCAGAAGGAAAAACCATATAGCCAAGTTATTTTCAAGTTTTTAATGAAATATCCTCCCCTCAGTGATTATATGTAAGCAATGCTTTGTACGAAAAAGGATTGTACTTTTATTTTACTCCAGCTGTGATACATGGACAGCACTGGACAGATGGTTTATTTGTTTGAAGTTGTTGCCATGTCTACCTGTGTGATTAGTGGATTCAGTCAAGGTCAGGTGAGTAATTGGCCTGTTGGTAGAGAGCAGCTGTGTCACATTTTGTCACATACAGTTATGGTGTAATTAAACAGTAATTACAGGGGGGAAAGCAGAAATAATTGTTGTGCTAGTTGCAATAATTCTGCAGCTAAAGTGATTCTTATTCCAGTTGAGACGCATAAAATGCATTTGATATAACTACAATTACTTATTTTTTCCAAAACAATCCAAAATTAAAAATGATTTTATTTCAGTGTCAAATCGCAGACACAAAATAATCATATACAGGTTGTCATTTTGTGTTGATCAAGTTTATTAACTGTGAATTTCAGGGTAAAATCTCTTCATTTTATTGTGTCTGTGGCAATGACATTCTTGTGACCAACATGGTATTCTAAAAATAGAATAACAGATGTGACCAAATCACAAAGCTGTGATTTTGAAAACAACTTGTACACCGAGAAGCATGGAAATATTTAACTCTAAAATGTAAAGTATAAAAAATGCATATATGAGGACCATGATAAGAGAGGCACCATTCTATCACAATTTCTACTGCAGCTAATTTGAAAAAGAAAAATGAATATGCATAATTGATTTATAAATCTAAATCACTGAAAAAATTCAAGAGGATTTGAAGCACAAAAATGTGGTTGTAGATATATTTTCATATTTTAGTTGGTTTTAAAGAGTGAGTTGGTTGAATATCTGGCTGATGATCCATGCACACTTGGAGGTTGAATCTCAATTAAACCAACTGTTTAAAATTCTTTCACATTTGGTTTGAATAAAATAAACATATGCAAAAATTACAGTATTAGATATTTTGTCTTTTAAGAATTTAGTCCCTGATTAAAAATTGCAGAACACTTTTGCACCATATGTTGTCTCATTGCTGATAGTACAGTGTTAATATAAAAGTAGCTGCAGATGCATGATCACATATGTCGTACCCTGCGCTGAATATCTGAAAGGTGCCCTTGACAGTGACTCAGCCTATCTGTATTGATGCTTTCTCTCCTTTTCCAATCTCACTTTTATGAGATCCTTCATGTTGTTACAGTTTAGAAGTAGTAGGAGGAGGTGAAGTTTCAGACATGTGGAGAAGCAAAGGCAAACTTGTTTTCATAAATTGTGTGATTAAAAGTATTTAAATAATTGTGCTAACAAGGGCATCGTCACCATTCCTCCTCTGGTAATCATAGAAAACCAATGCAGCCTGTAATTTCTAAATGGACTTTATATGATGTTGATAAAATTATAAACATCTGTGACTACCGTGATGTGTGTATTCACGAAACCATTTAAAACTATACATTATATTTTGTATTGTACAAACCTGACCAGCCTACTTAGAAGTTTTATGTTTACAGGGATGTCAAAGGCAATTTTGAGCGACTCAGTTTCAGCCAGACTTTAGCTGGGAAATGCAGAAATTTGAATGACTTTGTGGAAAAATATGGCCTTCTTATGTGCGGCCCGTGAAGCTGTGATGCTCAAAGATGTTCATGTCATTAGTTTAAAAAAAAATTGAACATCTCTAAAAATGTACAAAAATCTGGAATAAATTAAATTTCCCTCTTCTTGTTTAACATTCATCTTGACTCAGCCTTCATCACCTCCACACTCCCTCAAGGTGTCTCTCCCATACAAGGACACAAATAAACACACGAGCACACACACACACACACACGCACACGCACACACACTCACACACAGCTCTTGAGCACTCTTTAGCAGCACTCATGAAAAAAGACTGATGCAAAGATAAGGCTCCTATTTTTTAATAGTACATTTTTTTTCTAAAAATTTGTATTTCCTATGATTCTTTGACTTTATTTTTACCATTTGTATAAGTGATAGTTTAAGGACATAAGTCAGATGAAAATAATGTTTGTTTTTGCAGTGCGTTCTACATTAGCTTTATAGAAAGGACCAAAATCACATCACTGAAATCAAGATGTCTGGTTCAGTTAATAGATCAAAAAAACTTTTAAGCTGTGTCACTGCTCTTAACTAAAATGTGTCATATTTTAAGGAAGAACATTAGATGTGTAAAAGGGCTGGGGGGTTAATTGATTAAGATTTGTTATTGTGATAAATTACAGGTCAAACACAATGATCAGCTGTGAGCATATTTAATCAATCAAACATGGTGGAAATGTGTGTGATAACAGCCAATCAGAGACAACTTTTTCCTGCTCCACTTCCTTTTGTTAGTTGCCAGAGATGTAAACAGAATGACTGAAAATTAAGCTAAACGTGGAGTTCAGGGCAGCACTGTCTTTTTGATAATAATAATGTTTACATTTTAAGGAGTCTCCAGTATCCTCAAGGGGGCAATTTGTTTACTTTAGGTCTTGCATGCCTGCAAAATTTTTTGCTTTGTTTTTTGCTTTGTATGTTAATAAAACGTTGAACTAATCTCCGTTTTATTTGGTTTTTAGAGCAGATGCTTGAAACTGGCATTTTAAAAAGATTACCAAAAATCATGATAATAATCGAGATCTGATGATATGAAAAAATATATTGTGATAATTTTTTACCATATTGCCTGACCCTCAATGTGTACCCTTTTCCACCTTGACATTGTTCTCAATAGATTTTATTTCCTTTATGCAGTACCCGAAGCTTATTTTGACCTCATCTTAATTAAAAGGTGTATGAGATTATCTGTCTATTTTTCTTGAAAATCAACAGGTTTTGTCCAGTTATATATTATCCCTTTGTTTTTTCGGACACATCATCAGAATACATAAATACAGACGTACAGTGGCATACACTTTTTTTTCTGCCTCTCTGTCTCAACGCTCTGACTTTGTTGTGTGTAATACTTCCTAACGGTTACAACTAATGAATTGACCAGCCTAGGGGAGGTATATATAAACCTATTAGCTTTAATAAAGTCTGAAGGTATAAAATTACTCTCTGAGGTATTTCACTATACACTTAGTACTCTCTCCAACCTAATAATATCCGCTCCTCTTCTGAGTACATTGTCCTGGCCTTTGATTGCATTGTGGGGTCTGTGTGCACAATTATTTTCAATTTAACCACTTAGAGGACACTGGAGAGGGAGAGAGAGGACAAAAAGGCAGAGTGTGAGTGAGACGTGGTGTCTCCTTACTTTGAATGTGTGTAACCTCAGAGTCAAGGAGGGAATGGAGATATGGAGGCAAAATGAGTGGAAGGAAATGAGAGGAATGAAATAGATGGACGGCAATAGAGGAAAACAGAGAATCTAAGGGGACCTTTAAAGAACGAACATTAAGAGAAAAAAAAACAGACAAGGCAAGACAAGTTGATTTTACTTCCCTTCAAACAGCTGAGAATGTGTATGTGCGCTCATTTGGCCACCTCTTAATCCCTGATTCAATTTCCAGCCTTTAACCATGACGAATTACATTCCTGTCCTCACCTAATGCTTTTAACACATCCCTATAAGAGGCCTTAATCAGGTGAGATGGGCCCCAATGCTACTAGCTGTACACACACACGTGCACACACACACACTTAAACACACACAAATGGGCTGATTAGCCTAGCCGCGGTGCTAGCCACCCTGGATAAGCCACCAGGTGGATAATGTGCTACTTTAGCGCCTTAATTACGCTATAATCTGTTCAGCGCCTCAACCCCCTGCACAGAAGGACAGAGAGATGAGGGGGAGGGGCTGGTGGGGGTAAGGGGGACTGAAAGACGGGACAAGAGAGGAGTGGGTGGAGGATCGGGGGAGGGGGGTGAGGGGGTAGAGTTGGGGGAAGGAAAGGGAAAAGTCGCCTGAAGGCACTCTGCTTCTTGACCCCACACCTCCTTTTCCTCTCCTCTCCAAACTATCTCAGGTCCTGCTCTTATACCTGCTTTTCCTTTCCTTTGTGTCCTCCTTTGCTTCCTTTTGTCCTAAATTACTTCACACAACCCCCCAGACACCTGTTATGTTACCAAACATGCCTTTAAGTCTCCAGACCCGCTCCCTCTCCTTCTGTTTCCTGTACATCTTGAAGCCCTACTGTATTTCCCTTCACCCTTTTTCTTTTCAACACCCCTCCCTCCTCCCCTGGCCATTCCCCTCCCATCTACCCTCTCTCCTCTAGTATCTCGGGTCCTCCTGTACCCTGTACCTGTCACTGTGCGCGGCCCTTTGACAAATCACGTGAAGGGCAGACTGAGTTTTGTAGGACGAGACAAAGCTTAAACATATGGCTGCCATGTCCCCAGGTGCTCTGCTGTGAGCTGTATCGAGTCCCTGTGAGTCCTTAGATATAACATTAGCTACCTGTCTGTCTGCCAGAGCAGCTGACTGTTTCTCTGCGTTTCTCGCAACATTTTTATTTATGTCACTTTTTCATTGGTTCTAACCACTCATTTTATATAAAGATGGAGGACACAACGTCATCTCTTTGTGCAGTAGAGACAGCCTGTTAAATAAGCTGACTTCAGTTACCAAAGCTACCAAAAATCCCCCAGTTTTGTCTAGTCTGCAGCAATAAAAAATCTTTTGTGTCTGCCAAACAGACATAATTGAAGAAAGTTGTGTTGCTAAAACTAGTACATAAGGAGCTGTGAATCCTGGCATTAAACTACATTCAAAGCATCAATAATTTGACATAAACTCAGACTCTCCAAAGAATAAGTCGCTGAACTTAAATAAGTATAATAAGAAATGACTGGAATAGAAAAAATGGTTGAGAATTATTCAGATCATGTTTTCTAATTGTGAAGTTTTTCTGTTATTGGTTAGTGTGAAGAGATGGTTAGGGAATTTGTTTTATCTTTTGGCTTCACTTTTAGAGAGTTGTCATGTTGTCTAGATTTTCATTAAGTCAGCGGCTCTATCATTAAAACAGTTAAAATGTATTGATGGTAAAATACCAGTATAAAAACTAATGTGTGTGAATGCAACAGACTTCCCGTGAAATAAATCAAGTGTCTGTCTTCACTACTGTGGTTTTAACAATAACCTTAAGTCTTGATTTCAAGCAAACCCCCATCAAATATAAAACCAAAAGTAAAGGATAATATCACAACTGGATAAGTATTTCTCTTCAGTTCATTTTGCTGCGGGCACAAATGGGATCACTGCTCAAAATGAAGTCTGTGTATGTACTATATGCTGCATAGATGTTACTCAACAAAGTAACCACACAGACCTGTGCATTGAATTTTGTCACTCATGTGAATCACCTGGTCCTACAGCATTTTGGATACCTCAAATTCATCTAGAGGTAACCTTTTCAAAAGTCTATCGAAGCATCAGAAAATGACAATGTGGTTTGATTGATTGTACAGCAGTTTATTTTATGCTTCAAAAAGGATTTTTGGTTTCTTTTAGGACAAGAACGCCTCTTTAGGAGGAACCTTGTATGAATCAAATTGTGTAACTTATAATGTTTGAACATTTTGTGAAAGGATCATACAATAAGGAGTTCTCCATCATCAAACTTTTGAAAAACATCATAATTTAATCAGTTAACTCACCTTGGATTGGTCAAAACTTTATCTGAGCAGTATAACATTGTTTGAAGCATCCCACCACTCTTGCAGATTTATTTCACATGCAATAATGGAGTGATGATAGCATCTTAAACCCTTCACACCCAATCAATCATTTTATTAATTCAATTCATAAAAAATGTGAAACAAAGGAGTAGTTTTAGATCATGCTCTATTTTATATTATAAACTAAGCCCTAACATTGAGACCAGAGAAGATCCAGTCCCATCCTACAGGCAGGTCCCAGTTTTAACTGATCCTCCTCAACTGTGAGTCAAATACTTTGTAACATTTAGTTTTAGTAAGGAGTTTCAGTGGAAACTCCTGATTGGGGGGGATACTTTGCCAGTTGATTGTAAAGATGAGAAATGGCAAACGTAAAAGTAATGCACTTCAAGTTGTCAGTCTGAAGGAGCTCACAGGCTTTGCTCCATTTCTGAAATAATTCTTTTAGATGTATTTCCTATCATTGCCCTTTAAATGATGCAAGAATTTTTTTGATTCTAAGTTGAATCATAGATATATTTTATCAGTCATTTGCTGATAGAAAAATACTCAGACATCAGTAACAGTACTCATACTCATGACCTTTCCAGCTCAGTTTGATACATCAGACAGAGTTATAAGAATATATAGGATGTCCTGAATTAAAAACTTAGTGTAAGAGTTACTGTTGCATGCACGCTTAACTCATAAACCTCCACTCTTTATTTGTTTAAATAGAAAATAAGTATTGTGCGAGGTTTACTTTTGAAAAAGCTCCAAGATGCACTTAAGTGTCTTTTAGCTCATAGTTTTGACAGAGAGTGACCCTGCAAGCAAGGTTTAGGAATTTTTACGTCTGTTTTACTTCTGAAACTGCTGGAACTCAGGCCAAAAACCTGCTAACAAGAAGTAACCAACTTCCCGTATAACAGACACTTTAAATCTCCTGATGGTGAACAACTAGTGCAAAGTATATTTGCAAAAAAAGGAAATTAAGTTCCGTTAACACAGCACTTTTGGCATGCAATTATCAAGAGTTAGAAATGTGAAAACTTTTAACCCATATTAAGAAACATCACAGGTTAAATATGTGGGGTTGTTCAAACACTAAACGAAAGATACTAAAGTGTCAGGTTTGAAACAAACTACACATGGAAAATCAAATAAATAGAGAGAAGAAAGAAAAAGAAAAGTTTAGCAGCAGGAGAAGGGGGTGGGAGAGACAACCATGTCCTACAAAGTTTGAAAGTTCTTTCCTTTTTCAAACTTCCCTCGTATTTGCTGTCTTGCAGAATAATTTTGGGCTTAGCTCCTCTCAGGGGCGTTGGCCTCAGGGGCAGGCAGGCCCCCATGGGGGACAGGTGTCAGGCAGGTGTGCATGCATGTGTGTGGCTGTGTGAGAATGTGTGTGTGTCAGTGAGTAATGGCGCTATCAATTGGCCTCCACGATCCATCATGCGCGTCCCTGGCCTCGCACCTCTAGGGCCACGGTACGCATGCACGCACACACATTCAAATGAGCCAACACACTCACATACACGCACACACATTCAATCATACATGCACATGAATGCACGTCTACACACGCAGATGAACATAATGTACATACAAACTAAACTTAAGTTAAGTAATAGAAGAGAAAGATCTGACACAGTAGAAGATTGTGTAGTGTTGTGTTTTTGGCTGTCAGTGCCACACAAGTAGAGGCAACAAGACTTCAAGAGATTGTCTTGATTTTGATCATGGGCGCATTCTTCCTCAGTCTATACAAACATAAACTAAATTAAAATCTAATCAGTACTGTGTTGTACTGTTTAAATATGCAAAATGGTCATTTTATATTTCCTCAGCTATACAGCCTCTCTGTTCTCTCTGTTCACTTTTTTCTGTTCTTTCTGTTTTTCCTCTTTGTTTGGCCCCTTCGTTTGTCTACTTCTTTCTTGTTGAAGAAAGTGTTTCCGAACAAATCGCACTGTTCAGTTATTATCTCAACGGGGGAGGATGGTATTATAATTAACAAAACAATAAAAGTTTATTAATGAACATTAAAATGCAAAATAGCAGGAAGAGAAGACTGTGGGTGCTATCAATCAAAAAGAAGTGACTCCCCCGCTTTTTGGAGCCTTAATTAGCCGTCCGCTCATTAATGGGATGAGTGTGTTTGTGTGTGTGGGTGCAAGGGAGGTTACAAAAGGACTTTAATTGATCAGTGGTCCAAAATGGGCTCTTAGTAAGTCAAAGATGAAAAAAAAGTAATTTATTGAACAATGTCAGTTTTATTTCCGCACCAACTAATTATGGATTGGGCAAGGGGGGGCTTTTACCCAGTTTAAGGCCTTGTCCAATCATGTGTAAACCAAGCGAAAAATAACCCACAGTTTGTTAGAATGTTAGAATCACAACCTAAATTATATGCTCTGTGTGTGGTGTGCTCGTAGTTAAATTTGAGTGAGTAAGGGGCTGTTTACACGACAACGTTTTTGGCTGAAAAAAGTATTGTTGCACGTTCACAATGAAGCAGCATTTTGGCAATCCTAAAATGCAAACTATTGAAATCAGCCTCCATAGGGAAAGTTTTCTAAAAGGCTGTTTCACCGTTGCCACTTAAACGGCAAAACGGCAATTTCAGTGGAAACGCTGATGTCATGCTCAGCTTTGTGATACCAGACAACAACAACAGTAGCAGACTACCATTTTTTTCTTGTGCTGCTGAATCCGCTGGCTGCCTTCCAACAAAATGTACGTTTATTGCACCATTTCTGCAATCAGTGAAGACTGTGAAGCGTTTTCGTGTTAATGGGCTCTATATGTAATCACAAATGAATGGGTCTTGAGCTGCACAGCGGCACGATGGTTGACGCTAGCGGCTCTCGGCAAGAAGGTCACTGGTTAGAATCAAAGCCCAGACATGGTGAGCTGTCCTGTGTGGAGTTTGCATGTGCTCTCCTGGTCCTCACAGCCCAAAAACATGTCCATCGGGTCAACTGGTAATTCTAAATTGTCTGTAGGTGTAAGTGCGGGTTTTAAATGTTGTCCGTCTCTATTACCCCTTTTTGAAAGAACTGGAATTACTGGTGACTTTAATGGGACAGAAATACAGACTCAGTTGTAAGAGGCTCAATTTGTCCTACATTCAGTCTGCTATATGACTTGATAACGTGTGTGATCTACGTCTGCAGGTGCCTTAATTTCACCTTTAGAAGATGAAACCTGTGAGTAAATATCACAGGACAACAAAGTACAGAATATCAGCAGCATTTCACGCTCCATGTGGCCATGAGAAATCCATGTGAAACTGCAAACTCAGAACCAATCAGAAGCTACCCTCTTTTCCTCCTGTACCTTTCTCATGCATACATATATGCACGCAAATTCTCACATTATAACCTGAACACACATACAGCCCAGCTCGATTTATAATAGTTGTCATGACCCTGTGCCCCCTCTCAGGGAGGAACTAAGAGAGTTCAAATTTTGGCCTAATTACACCCAGCTCCACTTCGCTCCCTCCGCCCTGTGATCTCAGAAAGTAGAGCGCATGGCTGCAGTGCACACACAAGCAAAAGTGGGCACGCACACACACACACACACACACACACACACACACAGCTTTGCTACTTTACTTTCAGAGCAGACTATCTGTCTCTGAGTTAGGTCTCTTTCCTCTGTCATAGACACACAGCATGAGACATCAACCTTTGCAATTACTACTCTGCTCCTTGTTAGAATTTAACATTTTCGGGGATATTCATCAATCTCACACACACTCACACACACACAGAGACACAAACTCAGAGAAGGAGCCTCAGAGCAGTGTCCTTTCATATTTCCGTTCCAGGTCTTTATTTCCTGACAGGTCTGTTTCACACATCTGATTGTAAAGCCACGATGCAGGAAATTGATAAATGACAAAGAAAGGGTTTGAAACAGACAGTAGCATCAAGATTGTTACATGCTAAAACTTGCACTCACTTTTTGTGTCTTCTTGTGTAAGTGTATGCACAGAGTGAAGCAGAAAGCCTCAGTTTATGTTTGGAAAAACCCTTGAGTTCATCTAAAAATCAATTGAAACCTTCCTGCAACACTGCAGTTTGATACAGGGATATGATTCAGCTCTAGCAGTTCAAGTTTCTTATTGACTTGTTATAAGAAAGAGGAGTGATGAGAAGAACAGACAGATCCAAGGATCTTTCCAAGACCAGAGCTGTCTGCATTAGTGTGTGTGAGAGAAAATATTCACCTGCAAGCAAGATGATTAAAAAAAGGAGTCAACTGGTAATAGATGGTTATGTAACTGGAAAATTTTCCAGTAGGTCCACACGGTCCCATGAGGGGCTCCAGTCTACAGGAGAGCTCTGACAAATGTTTTCACCCATCTAAATGAATTTGAAGA
>RPOG01000346.1:130000-428946 GCA_008086565.1 Thalassoma bifasciatum
TGGTGTTGTATTAACTCTCACTGGCCTGTGTTTTAGTGTTGTGTTACAGTGTCGACACAGGTTTTTAAGTCAAGTGTATTGATGCTGTAAAAGAAGTCGTGGGCTAATTGATCAATCACTTGCTTAGTGCTGACATCCTTAAGAACATATTGTATCTCCATGAGCAATACTTAACAGCCTGACAGCAAACACACACCAACACACACACTCATAAAGTTATACTTAAGGCTCACCCATGGCAACAGGAGTTTTGGCTAATTCACCCAAGATTTACTTTTTTCAGGTTTCAGGAGGGATTTGACATCTTGGACGAGTGTGAAAGCATGCACTATTAAAAAAGAGGGATGTCATGACAGTTTTAGAAAAGTGAAGCCAAAATGGGCAACAGGAAACCTCAAGTCCCTCTGAGTAAAGTTCCTTGGACTAATAGTTCCTGGCACTTCTAGTCAAGAAGCACCTATAACCAATCGTTATTTCACTGAAACAAACTTAAACTCTTCTCTCTTTTTGCTGGTGCACCTCTCTAAGATGTTAATACAACTAAAAGGCACACTGTGTCTTATTCTGCTATCAGCCCCCTGAGATGCCAGCCATAGTGGCAGTGCCAGGCAGGTGATGGTGATGCCAAGCTGGAATGACACTCACACTCACACACACACATTCAGAAATGTATCCCTGCGGACGCTCTTAATTAGACTCCACCCGTCCCCCACAGTCCCTGTGGCAGGGAAGACAAAGGGAGGCTCACTAGTTTGGACGTGCAACTGTGTGTGTGTGTGTGTGTGTGTGTGTGTGTGTGTGTGTGTGTGTGTGTGTGTGTCAGAGTGTGTGCACTGTGTGTTTGTGTCTGAGGGGCCTATCTTTAGCAGATGCTCATACCTCTCCTGTCTCTCTGTGTGTGGAGCAGTGGTGCTATCATTAAAGTGTCATTGAGAAGTGGCACCACTTAATTTTAGCTGCTCTCACTGGGGGCGCTGAGGGAGATGCTGGAGACTGAGCAGAGGGAGGGAGGGAGGGAGAGAGGGAATAGAGATGCAGACAGAAAGGGAAGCAAGTAGGAAGACTCAAAGGTTAGATGGAAGGGATTAGAAGGGGAAATGCATGTGGGTTTAAGAGGAAAAGCAAAACCTTGATGTGGAAACTTAGCGGAGCTGTAGGCTCAACTGTGTTTCCATTAGCAGATCATTGGAAATTGTGTTGCCTGGATCATATAAAGTTTTATGAAACTGCAAAACCTTATAATAATTTGCTCTGCATCTTGGTAAAATTATACCCCCACTTTTTTTCTTGCTACTTGCTATTTAGGAAAAAAAATGGTAGAACAATAAAATATTTGTCAAGTTTTTTTTTTCTTTTTCTTGCATGTATACAAACTACACCCATGACAGACGTATTTACTGCTGTCAGCAATTCTTCTTCGTGGAAGTTTGGTTTTGAAGCCTAAGCCTAGCAATATGGCTGGATTTTTTTTAAGCCAAAATGACCAATAAGCATATTTACAGTCTGGTTAAAATGCTGTGTGGAGATTGCTGAGATCTAAATTTTTTTTGGCCAAGATAACTGCCTGAAGCTGGATCCATGCTTGACACGTCTACAAGGTCTGCATGCCTTCGTGTTTACAAATGATGCCATTTTGGCATCAATTTTCCATCCACAAAAAATGTTTTCCATGTTGGGCACCTCCAAAAATTTGTAACTGCCAGAGATGCATGGACCACATGGCAGATGAACAGGAGCTCATCGTGTCCAATGTGCAAAAACACAGGTATTTATATGATTAGATCACCCTGATCACGGTGATGAACAATTCTTTGCAGCCACACTCAGCAGACAGAAAGAATGAGTGAAAAATGATTTTGTAAACAGTGTAACCAAATGCAAACTTCTTCTACTCTAGTTCAGTGCTCTGGTTAACGTTTGTTTGCAATTCACCATCCCTGCAGTTTGAGAACGCCAGTGAGCGCAAATGGATGCTGCACAGAGTAATAGAAAGTATAAAAGCCACAAAAGTTTTCTCAAGCTGATTCAATGCATCTCATTTCCCTGTGTCACATTTGTGCAGATAGCATAACCCAGACTTAAATGGTATCAGCCTGTTTTCCAGCGCCACTTTTTGGAATCTGGGAGTTTTGTTACATCAGAAAGTCTCCTGTAACTTTCACTTAACAACAAATTTCAAGGACAGCCCTTTTTCACCTTTACAATATCAAAAAAGAGACATATCATGACAGGGAAAAACTAGCCTATTCCCCCTTTGGGTATGGTCGCTTAAACTCTTTTAGAGGGCATCCAAATAGGTCCATAAAGACTCTTTGGTTGCTCCAAAATGCTGTGGCTTGACTTCTGACTGGGACTAGGAAGAGAGAGAGCACATGTTGAGGTACATGAGTGATGTGATTTGTAGAGGAGGTTCTGGTGATGATCTGGGCAGCTGAGTTTTTTTATACCAGTTGTCGTTTATGGAGAAGCCTGAGTGGTAAACCAGAGAGGAGGAGATTGCAGAGGTGTATACAGGAGATGACCAGGGCATTGACCAAGATGGCTGTTGGGTGTGAGAGACAGGTGGAGACAGGTGATGTTGCACAGGTGGAAACATGCTGAATATTTGTGTTGAAAGATAGAGTACTGTCAAGGATGACACCCAGGCTCCTTGCCTTGGGGAGAGGGAGGGACTGTGGAGTTGTCATTGGTTATTGAGAGGTTAAGAGTCATCTCTATCTACCAGCTGAAGTCCAGAAAGCGTTCAAAACAGGAGCAACAGCATCAAAAAACAAACAAACACAGCAACACAGAACTCTTAAAGAGCAGCCAGTCACTCCCTGGAAGCTTTAGGCAGATGACAGATGTGGGGAAACATAAAGCTGTCCAACATGAATTTTGTTCAGCACAAGGACTGGAGTTCGGAGAAGTTTTTTCTTGTGACTATACTTTGCTAAATGCTGAAAATTACTGTATCCATGTTTACAGCGAGAACAGACACTTTTTTCTTGTCACAGTGTTGGGTCTCAATAATCTAACATTAGCACATCTAGACCTGCCAATGCTTATGGAAAGCATCTTGAGAAAGCATTTGCTGCGAATTAGTGCTCTAGGAATAAAGATTGATTGATTGATCGATTTTCCAAACTTTCTCTGTAATTTGACTTAAATGAATTGGCATCACAGCAAAGACCAGGTCTGCAGCATCCTGACATCAAACCAGTGGAAAGACAGTGCTAATTATGACACAAAATGCTCATTATATGAAAGAGGGACAAAAATACTGTGATGGTGGCGACAGAAAGAAAGCGTGAGAGGAAGAGAGAAGGATAGAGTGAGAGAGGGAGAAAGAAAGAGACAGACAGACAGACATACACACAGTATCCTGTTGGCGTCTAGCTCAGTAATGAATCCATGTCTCAGGGACGTCAGGTGAGAAGCAGGACTTCCTATGGAGAACTCAAAATAGCCGAGTGCTCACGTCAGGAAGACAGACAGACAGACAGACTAATGGACAAGCTGTGCAACTGTCAAATAATAAATACTGAAATTCTACAGATGAATGAAAAGTGTATTCTTATACATAATTTATGGTCACATAATGTTTTGTTAAGTTCTGACTTTTCCCATTTACTGACCTTGAACTTAACATCCCCACTCTGTCCCTCCCTCCTTCCATCAGTCTGTCTGCCCGATGTGTCAGTAAAATGTTCGCACATTGTCGTTGTCTCAGGAGCAGGTATAGACTTGTTAATCCTGCCCCATCCTCTGCTATCTGCTATTTACATTTTGTCTGGAAGGCGTGATGTGAAGATGTGTTTTCATAAGGCAGTTGCCAACACATACAGAACATTCTTCCACGGTTTACACAAACTGTTACTTTCACTGGAGGGACTTTTAAAACTTTTCCTCACTCCTTACTACCACATTAATTCTCTTTCTCACCCTTTCAGCCTGCCATCACTCCCTCCCTCCATCCCTACTCAAGGTCTTTCAGTTTTTAAAGCTGGAGAGTTTTCTGAAGTTGGACAGCTTACTTAGCTTAAGAAGTAGCACTGAGCCGCTTAAAATGCTTCATGTTATATACTGTGTTTTTTGTGTTATAAATATTGCATATAGGTTTGACTTTTGAAAAAGTAGTCATGTACCCTTGGGATCCATTTTGTTCTCACAGCTTGTGAAGTAACATACCCAGCAATTTAAACAGTTCTGCTTTACAAAAGAAGAAACAGAAATGAAACAGAAGAGAAAAGCAGACGTTGAACTGGATCTAGGGCGTCATCTTAAAAAAGTGTGATTCACAATCACTAGAGTGTCCTTCTATTGTTCTTTAATACCCTCATATCATAGTCTCCTCTCTCACCTTACCTTGCAGACACCCACTGCTCCCTCCACCCTCCTTGTCTCCTCGTTTGACACCCACTGTCATACAGTTTTGGCACCAGCTCCTTGAACCACCTCCCACATGTCTCCCTACCTTCTCCAGCCTCCCATCATGACTCCATATACTCCTTTACTCACTTTACATCTCTGTCCTCTCTTTATTTGAGCTCTGTCTGCATGCTGTGTCTCTGTCTTGTCTCATAACATGCCGTGTACTCGATAGGGCAGCTGACACTAGAGTCCTCCTGTGAAGCTTTGTGGGGTTTTGGCTTGGGTCTTGTTTACAGAAAAGATCTCAGGAATCAGTTCTTAACCTCTTTCTAAACTTCTCACTAATATTTTTTGGTGTGTCTTCATAGAGAATAGTGATTTCTGAGGATGGCTCTTGGGGAATTTTTCCATTGTGATCAAGCCAAACATGACATTATTTTTGTCCAATGTTTAGGAGAGGACGCTGCAAAAACATCTCTGAGGAAGAAAAGTGAAAAAAAAATTCTGGAGTAACATTACATTTTACTGATTTGCCCATCACATTGTCTCAACCTCTCTCTTTCTTCCTTCCTTTCAGGCATTATAATGCACAACTTGTAAATGTAATGAAAAATAAAAGCTTAAACAAAGCAAAAATATATGCTATTGCCACAAATATTCCTTGAGGTAGAGGGAGACAGAGTCCGACAAACAGATGTAAGAGTTCATAATACTGGTAGGCACATGCCCACAGTCTTAACAGATCAATAACTTTATTCTAGACATGTGGATAGTGTTGAAAATTGTGTAATCTATGGTGCATCAGCAGAAACAAAATGTTTCTAACTTCCAACTAAGCTTTTCTGGCAAGGAAAAGTGAGTGTTAAAATGTGATGCTCAGCATTTCAACAGCCTGCATTTGCTGAAAGGAAATGCGCCCCTCCTCTAGTTTTTAATTGTGGTTCAGTGGTGAAAAAACTGCATGTAAGAGGACATGGCTGATGTCTGACTCTTGTGTTTGTACATTTGGAGCAGTAATTAATGGTCTAAAGCGTTTCCATTGCACTCAGAGTTAAAGAGCATTTAATTATTGTATAATAAGTGATTCGTCTTGACTGCAACATCTGTCTTTTCAACTGCTACTGCACCCAACGCCCTCTGTATGACTATCATCTCTGAGGTATGGAGGAGAGTTTCTTATAGGCCATGATGGTCCACAAAGAGACATTTCTGGGGGAATGACAAAGAAAAAGAAATACATGAAAACTGTGCAAAAATCAAAGAGTAAATGTTGAACAGCATTGGGGTGAATATGAAAGTGAGCTGAAAAGGACCAAGTGAAAGTGAAAGAGGAGGGATGAAGAAAATTGAGAGAAAAATAAGCACAGAGTGAGGATACGACTGCTCAAAAAAAGGGAGCGGGATGTGAGGACAGAGACAAGCCGGGCCCTGAAGAAGGGATGAGAAAGGCGAGGATGAGGAGGGAAAAAGGAGTGAGGCCCTCTTCATTTATTGCTCCACTGGAGAAGAACGTGGAGCTCTCTAATGGCGCTGCCATGGTAATAACAATAAAAATGAGGCGAACATGAGGAAAAAAGAGACAGAGGAAGAAAGACAAAAAGAGAGGGTTAGGACAGAAGGGGAGACATGAAGCATGATTGTTTTCTTTCTACATTTCCATATTTCCCCATAGCTCACTCTCTCTTTCTTTCTCTCTCTGACACACGCTCACACTCACACACACTTTCCCTCTCTTCTCTGTTCTGTCTTTGCGCTGTTGGCGCTGTGTGTCCTTGCTCTATGCTTTGTTAGGCAGGGCAGTGCCACTGCTGTAGCTGCTGTGTCAGGGCTTTCTATTGGTGGTGATTAATGTATGGAGATGGACTGATCGTCACCAGCCACCAACAATACTCTCACCGGAGGCACAGCAGAGGCAGACACAGGGGGTGGGGGACATGGAGGCAGCAGCACTGAAACATACATGCTTGCACACACACCTATACACACACGCACACACACACGCACAAACACACGAAGCAAGTCACACAGGAGTGAATTCAATTCAGTGAAGGGAAAAAAGTTTTATAAAGATGACTCAGCATTTATAATTAATGATCAGCACCTCAGAATAACAGAATGAGACTCTTGAAATTGGAAAAACTGTACGATTCATATGATAAGGTTGAGATTTTGCCATCACCAATCGGTTGTCTCATAAGGGCAAATCAAAACACAGGAGTCAAACTTTTTGTTGAAAAGGTTGTCAGCAACAACAGATACACTATGGCGTCTGTAGCGGTGTGCCATATTGTTCTGTCGACTATAATATTGGTATAAACTTTTTGAGGCTAAAAATTTGTCATATCGCAATATTAACTCTATAAGGATGCAACGACGCATGACATCCGCTACTCCATACATAACAATTTCTGGGAGCGCGAACAGCACAGCTGCATCAACTTGGTCCATCCATGTCTCACACACACACACAGCCCCTCTGCTCCTCCTCCATCGCTATGTGATGTGACCCTCCAACCACACACACACACTTGCACTCATCACTGCAGCGACAACAATAATGGTTTGATAATTCGTATATATGTTGGATTCAAAGTGTCAGATGACCAGCAGCAAAATGTATTCAGTAAAGAAGGTTGAAAACCTCCAGCATTGAAGCTGCTGAACGTTTAGTGCAGGATGAAACAGTAAAAACAGATGATTTTGTGGAGAGTGCTAGCAAACCAAAAGTGCTGCTATGGGGGGGGGAAAAAACAAAATAAAACAAAAAATGACACCCTTTTCCCATCGGTCGAAAGTGCAATACATCAGCAAACACAAGTTTTTTTGTGGTTTGGTTTGATTATATACATTGAAGCAAAATCTCAAGGCGAAGACAAAAATTGAGATATATATCTTATATTGTGGTATCACCCAAAGGTAACAGGATATGAATAAGATGCCATATTGCTCAGCCCTGGTCCTCTTGGTTGATCATGCTGGCTTCAGTTATGACTTAAAATTTTATTTCCTTGGAACAACAAAAAATATTTTTTGACCAAGAATCGTAAGGCAGCCTTTACATTAAATTTTATCTTAAAACATTAAGTTACATTTCACAGTGTACAAGATGAAGAATAATTGTAACAAGATAGTGAAGTAAAGTGGAGAAAACAGTTCTTACTTACAAGTGTGATTAACAAGTAACATTTGTGCAATATCTGAGCACCAAATGGCACACCAGCTTGGCATTTCTGTCCACACTGCATTTGTGTGTGTTGTGATTAGGCCACTGAGACGGTAGATAAATTAGCTTTCAGAAGAAAATGGAACTGCTGGATATACTGGGTTGCCCTATGAGAGTTCATGAAGTAAGTAGTGCACACACACACACTCACACACACACACACACACACACACACAGACAGATCCTTCCCTCCCTTCCTTCCTATCCACCTTCCCATCCATCAGGCCATCTCAGGGAGCTGCCCGCGGTTCCACTGGCTGGTTTAATTGTTAATGCTAATTGCTATTTATTGGCTCAGATGCAAATGATAGGCTGGCCAAAGTGAAATTTTATGAGGAGTGAACTCCCCCTCTCACACAAATTGAAAAAGTGAAACAAGAGGAAGAGGGAAATGAGGCGAGGAGAGAAGAGCTTAATGGCGGCTCTTTAATGGCAGAGAGCAAAAATTAAGACTGATTTAAGACACAGCGCTAAATCCCCCCCAAAATCCACTGTGATCCCCTCTCTGGGACACACTCGTTTGGCAGGAGAGGAGAGAAGAGGAAAGGGAAGAGGAGAAATTTGTAATTAATTGAGCCTGTTGCCAACATAACATGTTAATTTTGGGGGATTTTTGACTAGATGCAAACCTAAAAATAGTTTTAGTCTGTACTATGAGTTCTTAAAGTTTGTTCCCTAACAGTAAAACAGATGAGGAAAAATTGCAGGGGAAATTTCAAAGGTTACATGTATCTTTATAACTTGGTATGGAGGTACATATACATATTGCCGCTTGATAGCAGCAAAGACACAGAGGAATAATTGTATTAGAGGAGAGCATATGGAGAATGACACCAGGCTGAGGTCAAACTTAGCCAGCGGCAGCCTCTCACTGGCTCCCTATACACCAACTGAGCGTGCACTTGAACATCATCCACTTTCTAATACACTCTAAAAGGCAAAGCAGTATTTGCACAGCACATTATCTTAATGTAAGTCTTGGAATGTGTGTGTGTGTGTGTGTGTAGGCACAGGACTTTGTGACACAACAGTGTCCTCGTTTTAGGCTCCCTCATTTGTTTTCCATCCATCCCTCCTGTATCCTCCCTCCTCTCCTTCCCTCGCTCCATCACTCCATCTGATTGAAGCCTCTTCTCTCCATCCTCAAGGTGTGATCGCTCGGCCAATTAAAGACCAATCCAATCGCATCTGAGCCTTTGTGTGTTTATGTGAGGTGTGTGTGCAGCTGCATGTATTCACATTTGAGGATGCGTGCATGCGTATGTGTGAGTGTGTATGTGTGAGCGTGTGATGCGAGATCTGGGAGGTTAATGCAGTTAGGGTTATTTCACAGTCCATTAAGAAGCTTATGTTGACCTTGTGACCTCAAAGCCAACAACACAGAATCCATTATCATGACAATAGGACTGTGTGCACACACATCTGTGTTAGCGTGTGAGTGTGTACTGATTTGACATGTGGAAACTGAAGTTAGCGCATGAAGAAGGAGATCAGAGGGGACGAATGGAAAAGAGACAAATACTGACACCGTCACAGCAGCAGGACGGACTGACATCTTTTTCTCTCCTTTCATCATCACTGAAGGTTTGTGTGTTTATTGTTGCCTGTAGAGTAATTTGTATCATTAAAGTTTACAGAGCTGAGGACGAAGGGCAATCAGTGGCCATGCAAAAAGGAACACAAGATGCTGACGCCAGCCTTTCTATTTTCTTAAGGTAGTGGAAAATCTGATTCAATTACGTGGAGAGCAAAACCTAGTCAAGCCGTACGTGCTGAAAAGTGTGTATGGGTTGTGTGTGTGTGAATATGTGTCTTTGACAGATTAAGCCATCACTTGGATAAGGAAGTTTGTCAGCTGTGAAGGCAACCTAAGTAACTGCTGCTGAAAAAGGATGTAAAACGTAAAATTACTCTGCATATGTGCTTATGATGTTACTGTAGAGGAAGTATTTGATTATTATTTTTATTTGATATCAATAATTATCGTCAATCTTTTCTTGTTTTAATTCTCAAACCTGACACACAAAAATATGAAGCCTTTAACTTGATGCATTTCTAGAAACTGGACTTAAGATAGGCTAGATCAAGTGTTTGAATCTTTTAACTCACGGAATAAACATGCTTTAGTCCATTAACCATATGACAGTTAACAATTTTACCCTCATTTTTTCTCCTCTGTAATTCATTCAATACACTCCATTTTCCCTCTCTCACTCTCTCATCTGTTTATCCACTTATTTCCCTAACACCTGGCGGCTAACCCTGACCTTCACCTTGCCCCGCACTATCCACACCTCTAGGATGGTTATTGATCCACTTACACACACACACACACACACACACACACACACACACACACACACACACACACACTAATATAAAGAGGCCTTGCTGCTGCCTAATGTGACAAAGAGTACCTCAGATCAGTTTACATTTTGGACACAGTTCGAAAGATTTAAAGAATCTGAGCCTCAAAAAACACCTGACAATAGGCGGTTGAAGTGTATAAAGTAAGATTTGGTTCAGAAACTAACACACAATTAAGTGTCACCTGAGCGGTCAGCAAGGTATGTACATGAAAAATACATCAAATTTTCACACACGCAGATGCAGAGACATCTGCACACTGCGATTTTTCCTCTTACACACCCACCTCAGCAAATGTTTTGTGGTTGATTGTGCTAGAGTTCAGTGTTTCATAAGAGCCAATCAAAGTGTTTGAATGAAAGTGACGTCCAACAGTAATGTGAGTTTGTAACATACCGCACAGAGACAGAGGGGAAAGATCTACACAGCCACGTCTCCGTGTCTGTGACAGTTTGTTCGCCTGTTCAGGGACTTGACAAACTGATGGATGAGAAGGCAGAGCTCTGCACACCCTTTCTTTAATCAGCACACACACAAAAACAGTACACATACACTCAAAAACACTGCAGATGAATTCACACCTTGGTGTCCAGTGAAAAAGCCATTCACCTCTTTATAAATCAGCTGTGCACATATCCTTGAAGTGGACATGTATGTAACAAAGTAAGAACATCAAAAACAGCACACACACTAAATCACCTCTTTGTGTTGAGGACCTTTAAGAACTGTGTTTACATCCAGGATATAGAGAATCAGAGAAAGAGACTAAAGACACAAGAAACAAAGAAACTTTTTTAAATTTTGGAAATTTTAGAGATGGGTAAAGAGAGATGTGTTTCTTTTATATTAAAAGGATTTTAGAGAAAACAGTCTCATTTGTTGTTTCTGAGGTCAATATGGTGAACTTAAAGTAAAGAGTATTGTAGGTATTTTACTTTCTTCTACATTGTTAGTTTTAGGTTGGTATAGACATGCTCAGAACTGAAGCTCAAATATTTTAACCTTGAAAACTGTTGCAGCTTCATGTTACATCTTGTTAACCGTAATAATAATAATGAGTACATCACAGCCTTGTGTTTACTTGGTAAATTATCTAAGACTGCGGGACTAATGAATCTTTTCTTTTTTTATGAAGGTGTCTTATATTATAAGAACCCTTGTTATGTAAGTTTGTGTGTGTGTGCGTTTCTTTAGTATTCATTTACACACCTAGATCATTCAATGATATTCATTTAATACCTCCATCATTTCACAATCCAAATCCATCCCTTAGTTCAACTTAATATAGAAAAATTGGATTTCAGATGTACATTAGACTGTGATTAAATTTCTATTTGAAACATTTGTCTGAAATCTTTTGAAGCTTCACCTCTGTGCCTGCGCATGTGTGTGTGTGTGTGTGTGTGTCTGGCCTGTAAATGCACTCACTAACTCTGTTTTAATGACTCTGGGAGCTGTTTATCAGTGAAGGGTATACAATGCTCTGTTGTCAGTACTGTCCAAAAACACGCTGGGACAAAGAACACCCACACACACACTCACACACACACACACACACACACGTATAGATGGTGTGGCTCTTTAAATTGTCCTTCACACGGCTCTCCCTGTGTATCGACTGTGTGTCTTTTTTCTCAAGCTGACGTTATTGTCAAATTGTTTCTCAAACGGGACACAATTGAAAAGGCGGACAGTTGTTCAATGGCTCCAGTTTTACCATTGATTACCAATAGGTACGTCTATTCCTCTGTCGGCTGGAGGACTGGAGAGAAACTCTGCTCTGCACTCATCCACCACTGCTCTCTTTTATTTCAGTACATACACATACACTTACACCCACACACACACACACACACACACACAGGTAGAAGTTTGTGTCTATGCTCGTGCACACACATCCCCTTTTATTTAAATATCGCCCCCGTCCCAACACATTCTATTACCTGATAGAGTATGATACCCGCAGATCAATTGAAACCAAGGAGACACCACACACACATAAACACACGCACACACACACTTACACAGTGTGTAGCCTGCAGGCAGATGGTATCTGCAGTCGACGCTTGTTATTCTCAACAACTCTGATATGGAGATCATTAGCACAAGGAAAACAGTAAAAAACCTGGAGACACCTGAAGCACGCAGAAGAGATAAAACTTTTCGCTTTAGGAATCAGCATATTAAAGCAGCCATGTGTGTGATTTCTCTGTTTAATATGTTTCTGATAAATCATTGAACACACATGCTGCTGACAAAAATGGATATGGATATGCAGATATTTAAAGCAGGTGGAACATTTTTATACGGATGGATAAACAGACAAGGTGTTTTTCAAAATTTAAATGTAGACTGTGAATACAAATAGGAAGTTAACAAGATTGTTAGCCATGATGTACAACTTAAGATGAACTCCCTTGTGGATCATCAGTAAAAACACAAATAAATCCTCAAACTCAACCAATAGAACATTTTATTTTATTTCAGCATGTTTTTCTTTCAATGTCATGAAATTTCTCAAACTTTTTTAGCAAATGTGCAATAAAAATAACATGCTGAAATATTGGAACATTGCACTGGGATGTTATCAGAGCAGTTGAAAGAAGGTTTTTGGCATTAATGTGCACAACACTATGGATGCAGAAGGTCAGATAGGTTCCAAAAGTAGCAGGCAGGTGTTGAGTGACGTTAAGTTTAGGGGGGGGGGGGTTCTCAATTTTCCGATGGTATCTGTATGGTATCCTTCCAAAGGGACACACTTTCGATGTATGCTTTCATTTTTCCAGTGCTTTAAGTTTCAGTCAGAAGAAATCCTCTTATTTAGAAACATTTGATCCAGTCTTTTTGTGCAAAGTGCATACAACAATTCAATGTACTATCAAAAAATACTTTCAGATGAAAGAAACAGAAAACTTGAGGTGAAAAAGAAAAAAGAACTGAAGATAAGGAGACAGGGATGGACATTACATTTCTCTTTTTTCACTCCTTTTCTCCCCTGGTGGAACTTTCCAAAAGTGGCGTGATGATGAGGAAAAGAAAGAGTGTGTGAGAAAACAGAACAAAGGTGGTTGCGCCTGATACCTTACAAGGCCCAATGTGTGTTTGTGTGTGTGTGTGTGTGTGTGTTGTGTGTGTGTACAGAGGCCTTCTGTGCTCTCCTCTGTTCCTCCTCCTCCTGTTTGTGAGGAGCAGACAGTATCTGAGGGAGCGTGTGGTGCTAGATTGATGTGTACCGCCGGCGTGGCCGTTTCTGCTGAGAGCGGCCACACTCCTCTGCCTAATGATGCCACATCCATCCTGGAGCACCGGGTGCTGCATTGGTAGGTGTGTATATGTGTGTGTGTATGTGTGTGAGGCTTGTGTGTCCACAAGGCGTCTATCCTGGGGGCTACAACGCAGCACCTTACACAGCCTCTGATCACTCTTTATCCAGCACCGAGTGTTTGTGTGTCCATACGTGTGTGTATGAGAGAGAGAGAGAGTGTGTGAGGGGTCCTATGTGCCCATTAATATTAAATATAGATACCCTTGTCAGTGAATTACGTCCTCTGATCCCATATCCTCCTCATAGGAAAGAGAGGTGAGTAGGGAGGAGACACGAGAGGTGAGAGAAGGGAGAGATGGAGTGAGGAGGGAGGAAGAGGAGGGCAGGAGGTGAGAGAGAGGACGGTAAAAAAAGGAAGTGAGGAATGGTTTAGGAGATAGAGAGAGGATAAAAAAGGCAGACAAGAAGCAGGTGAGGGCAGGGAGAAGAAATAAAGAGTTTAAAGAGAGGAGTTAGTAAGAAAAGGAAGGGAAGAAAAGGAATTAACTGAGGAAAAAGGCGGGGACATAAAGGAAAAGTCTGAAAGCATTCTTCATAAAAAGTTCCTAAAATTTTTGAGATTTCCAAAGAAAGTTGGGGAAAAAAAACAGGCAAAAAAGAAGAAAAACAGAGAGACCAGGAGAGATTGATTAAGCTGAACCTCAGAGGAGGAGCACAAAGCTACAGATTAAAAAAGAAAGACGGAAAGCAAAGGTGGAGAGGGGGAAAGGAGGGGGTAAAAAGGGGCGAAATGTGGGGAAACAGGGACTACAGAGGGGACTAAGGGGTTTAAGGATGAATGGAGGGAGGAAGGAGGGGGCAGCTGATTGATTGTGTTGAGTGTTAGAGACTTGAGGAAAGAGGGATGAGGAGAGGGGGAAAGGGAAAAGAAAACAGAGGAGTGAATCCATCACTTGTAGGAAAGAGAAGAAAGGAAGGATCCTGGCATGCATAGATGGAGAACGGAGAAGTAGAAAAGATCAGAGAAAAAGAGGCAAAGTGGGGGAATGAAGTCAAAAGTTGAATGGAAACAGACATGAAGCGATGAGGAGACATCAACAGACAGAGGGATTAGTTAGATGAAGATGTAAGAGGGAAGAAGTGATTGAGTGATGACGGATGGAGGAAAAACAACAGAGTGAACGGCGGCAGCTTTGACCTGTCATCTGTCTGTAATGAAGGAGAGAAGGGAGGAAGAGAGGAAAGGAGGAGTGACAGTTTGATTTTCCTCGCCAGGCGTTCATTCCCATATTCCCTGGCAAGCTCTCACCTGATGGAAAGATGGCAGAAAATCAATAGTCCATGTGCGTAATGGAGTAATGACTCCGAGTGTATGCGTGTGTGTGTGTGTGTGTGTGTGTATGTATCTGCCCAATCCCTAAGCAATCACACACAGCTTAAGCCAGTCCCATGGGGTGGGGGCCACTTTAACTAACAACTTCATTACGGCAGTCACACACACACACACACACAGTAACCAGGCCATGCCTGAACACAAACACTGTTGATCATAGACTAGTGACCTGTCGTGACTCACAAATTTCAATTTGCCAAAAAAACTTCTTAAAGTGCTTTAAGTACCGTAAAGGTGGAAATATAAGGTGACACTGATATAAGGTTTCCTCTCTCAAACTGTTCTCATCTTCAAAATTTAAACTTTTTGAAAAACTTATTGAAGACCAAACCTTCTTGTTTTCAATATGTCCATGATTTGTCAATCCAAAGGATCTTTAATGACTTGCATCAGCACCTTTGGCCAGAATCAGTGGTGTTTTCCAGGACAACTATTGTGTTTCCCATAAGCACTTGAGCACACACTGTCATGATCACATGATTTGTAACAAGGCATGTTTGTTATGACAAATGAATGGGGAGCAGATTTTCTTTTTCACACAATTTTTTTTTTGTTTAAGACAAAGTTTTACCAGATACAATGCAACAAGTTAATGTATTTATCAACACATGCGCAGCACTTTTGTTTGAAATAAAATAACAAGCAAACTTTGTGAGTTTCTACCACAGTTTAGTAGCCAGCTACATTTTTGTGCTACTCACAGCCCAGTGCTCTGAAATGTCCACAACTTCGAACATTAGTGAATCCTGGTTGCGTCCTGCCAGTGTTCTTTTATGAAGCAGAGCAAATGTAACCTGGCTCTTAATTTTGTTGAAAGACTCTCAGGTCTGAACAGATCACTGCAGTTTAACTGCTGCATGTTGGTTGGAATGAACATGAACACAAACAGTTTAACTCATGTTTTAGCCTTTAGCCTGTGCTCTATCACTCTAATGTTGAGCTTTTTTCTTCTCTTATGTCCTGTTTCTGTCAGACAGTTCAGCTCCAGTGTCCACTATTATTACTAAATTGAGCCAAGAGATTGTTTGAAGCAGAGGAAGACACAGATTTGAGTGGGTTTATTTCCCTAATCATTAGGGATTTACATTCAATATGGTGGACATTGACTTATGGTACTTAAATCACGAATTGGATTGATGAAAAATCTTTATCACAAAAAAGACAGTATACAACTAAATCTCAGGTACAGGGCTACAAACAGTTGATGAGTACGAGCATGGTGTCCCTTTGTGTGTGTGTGTTTATCCTAACAGCACTTGAAGTGTTTCCAGTCTCTGCCAAGTTGTTCTGAGGCTGTGAAAACATTCCCAGTTCTGGGAATGCAAGGCCCAGGCTAACACACGCCCACACACACACACACACACAAACACACATGCATGCAGAGATGCACCTCAATCAACCAATTAGGTCATCAAGGGGACCTCTCATCACAAAAACAGGCTCTCTGCCATGTCCAAATGATGGGGAGCTGACGCACAGACACAGCCGTGATTCCTCGTCTGGCTCTAAACTCAAGAGATCCACAGAACACACAGTGACACGCACACACAGTTACAATTACACTGCCCCCCTGTGAAAACACAACCACAAACACACACATGCCCCCCTAACTCATTATGGGCCGACTGATCAAAAAGAATGATGCTCCCTATAACTATCTACCAGAGGAGGATGGAGAGAAAAGAGGAATTTGGACAAAAGGCGGCCCGTTGCGGCTCGGCGGCGGCACAGCCCGGCAGCTCATGGCGGCAGCCCCCTCTGTTTACTAGCGGCTAATTAATTCGCCACATATGCTGAGAACATCTGTCGCTAGTGACCTGCCGGGAGAGCAGAGGACGCACTGCTGCGATGGCCCGCTCCCCCCCATTCTCATTAGCACACACACATACACTTTCATACGCACACACTCAAGTGCACACACAGACTTGGGTGCAGGTGTGCACTTGTGTGGAGACACGAATTGCTTCACATACATGTAGCTTTGTGAGGACACAAAATATAATTTGTTGTTAACTCAGAACTTATCTGATGATTTTCAATTATTTAATGACCCAATAATAAATAAAACTACAATAATCACATATTTGGGAGTTAATTTGCAACTTTGCTGGGTGCAATCTTCTTAAATATCAGTGTTATGTAAAATATATATCCCTACTTTCTCTGTGTGGGTACAGCTTTGTTAGGTAGCACAGTTCTGGTGTTCAGTTCAACAGCTGCAGTTCACTGGACCCAGATGCTCTTTTTAGGATTTTTCCCTTCAGTGATTTCTTTTTTTTTTTTTTTCTCGATTAAACAAGAGTCAACTTTTAATTTCAGAATATGATCCCAGTTGACGACACAGTGTGGTTAATGTTTATATTCTGCACTTGTGTTCATCGAGGTGTGGTCTGTTGAAGGGCAGCCAACTTTCAGAGTTGTCAAAAATCAATCTGATGTGGGCCGATGTTCAGGTTAAGGTAGACTGAAGGACTTTTATGATTCGTTTAGATTTAACTGTTTAATCTTTTAAATTCAATACAAAGATAAACAGATCCATAATGAGAAGAAACTGAAATGAAAAAGAAACCATAATATTTCTACAAATTCTGTTCACAAGTTATTGATTCACAATAAAGACGCAGGAAACTGGTGTAACAACTGGTAGTTTGAGAAGAAAAGACAAAACAAATCACTCAAATGTTAAAGTCTGTGGTTCACACATCTAATCTTGATGTCACAAGGCGTTTCAACTTTTTCCGGATGCATTTTTTCTCCTATATTTTGTATCATCAATGGTGAATTCTGGTAGAACCGTATCCATGTGTGTAAACAGTATTTCTGCTCCTGTATCTCAGCCTCTTCACAGTGTTGTATCAAGGTAAAAACCTCTTCCACACCTTTAGTAAAATAAAGCACACTTTTTGTCTGCCTCTCTGTCCTTCATGCCGTGCTGTGCTGAAGCCAAACTTGGCGAAACAAAAAAAAAAAAAGAAAAAAAGTGAAGCCCGATGAGTGTGTAAACCGCAGCACCAGCAGAAAAACTCCCACCAGCCAATCAGATTCATTAACCTCCACTATCCCACAATCCCCCCAGGGGGACTTTTAGAGACAAAGACAAACTCTCTCCCCCCTTGTGTCCTGTGTGTCCCCCTCTCTTCCTCCTCTCACACCCCATAACTTCCACTCGGGCTCATAACCCTCCCTCACACAGCCTCCAACAATGAGTATTAACACAGAATGGTGAAGTGAACTGACTTACTGCAACAAAGTATAAAGAAAAAAGAAGATTGTGAGCTGCTTCTTGAGAAGTTTGCGCTTGTTCAGGTTGTGCAATGTGGGAATGAAAACTGGTTCTAGCACCTCGGTTCAGCAGCAAAACTATAATGAATGGAAGAGTGTGTGTCTGAAGAAGACTGAGGTGATGTTGTTCACTTCAGGGAGTTTGAAGTTTGTCACCTCACCTGTGTGCTAATCTGGTAAAAATTTGCTTAGAGCTGTAGCAATTTTCCAAGCTCTTACTAAGCTTTATTTCTACTTCAGGCCTGTACGCCAACTTCGGCCTGAACTCAGTCACCTGATCGTAGAACAAGTCAACAAGTCAGCCGCTCGGCGCAGGAGCCGACCAAGCATCTAGTCAGTCATAGAGCCACGCAGCCAGCGAGCCCCCCACCTGTCCCTGCTAATTTGGTGAGGAATCAATTAAGGGTGTGTTTGCTGAGTTCTCCTTGCCTTCAGCTCATCTGCTCCTCTCTAATGCAATTGTCCTGTGTGCTGCGTGCAGAGCGGCATAATAAAGTGATAAGGCTAATCAGGTTGGCTGCTCCTCTCCTCTCCCCATACGCACACTACACTTATTCTATTAGATGTGTAATGAGATTCTGCACTCCATCAACACGATGCTGCGATGTGTGTCTGTGTATATGTGTGTGAGTGAAAGTATGAAAGTGTGTGTGTGTTTGTGCGCAAGAGCTTCTGTTCTTGCAGAGGAAATTTGCTCCATTTACATTCTATCATTAGCTTGAAACAAATGTGCCCTTGAGCTTAGCGCCCCTGTCTCTCTCGGCTGCAAACACTTTACTTTGGCAGGCGATCATAGCAGTGAGCGCGTGCACTCTCAGACGCACACACACACATGCTCCCGAGTAAGACACTTCAGCTTATAATCGAATACAGAAATACACAAACACACACTTAAACGAAAGTAACGGCGCAAAGTGTGACTCAAATGAACGCATAATGCTGCATGTAAGGGTGTGAGATCATTAGGTTGGGAATCATCTTAGTTTTCATTATGAAGACAGGCAAACACACACACACACACACACACTTTAACTTCAATCCATTCACTCATGCCTTCATTTATCCATCCATCTAACTACCCAATTTTACCTATCACACTGTCTCACACACACACACACACACACACACACACACACACACCCTTGCAGACAAGTGGAGAGAGTAATGGTGGAGTAGCTGTAGAGGACACAGGGCTCTATGATGTGTAGAACAGTTCTGGTCAATGGGCCAGATAATGAGTTGCCATAAACAGCAGCAGTCTTCCACTGTCCAGCTCAGCTCATTACCGCAGCTAGCATATGTAATCAGTGTGTTGCTGGGGCGTGTCTTAATGTACTCCACTCCGCTGTTTCTCAAAGACAGGCCCAGGCCTACAGGGTGGGTCACAGGAAGGTAAGAACGGATCAGAGGATCATCCTCAGGAAACACGGGTGATTGGTATTCAAATGTGCAAACACAGGCTGAGAACAAGATCCTCATTTCCTGTTAATGGAATCTAGACGAAATAAGCTACCAAGGAATGCATTATGTAACGCAAAATACTCAATTTTAGTAGTTAAATATGTTTAAGGATCAATGATGTGATGCTCACTTTTTCTGACCAACTGAACTGGTTTAAAATCCCTCTAAATCAATTTAAATATACCTATTCCCCCTTGTGGCATAATTTCTAACATGTTTTGTATTCACTGAAAAAATTATGTTGCATTTGCACTTATATTTCAATCATAATATACAAATAAGTGTTGTCCAAACATGTTCATTTTATGAAATATCACCTTTGGCAACCGTCAGGACAATACAATTTTGGGACTTTAATTCTGAAACCACCTCAAGAACAGGGTATTTTATCAACTAGACACAACTGAGGAACCCAATAAAACACCTTATTAAGTCTCTCACATATCAGCAAATGAACACTTTTTTAACTACTGTAATGTACAAGCCACTTTTGGGCATCATGTGGGATGACTGCCCCAAAACTGTAATTAGTAACTTTTGTCTGCAAACCTATAAGTCTGTCCTTCTTAAAGTGTTTATTTAATGACTTATACAGGTGGAACTCTTGGTAATGTTTAAGAAATATATCAATTTTGAGAAAAATTACGGTCACCCTAAATGTCTTATTTTGAAGGCTGCCTTTATATTCGAATTTAAAAACACTTAGATAGCTTTACTGTTTTTATTATTATTATTTTGTGTAAATTCATATGTTCACTACATTCCAAGTGTTTAAAGAATGGACAAATATATATCCTTTCTTTAGTTCTTTGAAAATGGCCAATTTAAAAGTCTAATCTGTCAATGACCCTTGATAATTTTATGAGAAGAAACGTTTAAGATTTATCACAATATGTGTATATGCTTCTTATCTGAAGCAGTATATGAAGAACAAGCTCATATATCCCGTCTGTTGTGATTGACTTCATTAACATTAAATCAGTGGGCAGACAAAACAACAGAGGGTTTGCAGTATATGGGTATTTCGGAGGCCAGAAAGCTGTCAGAGAGACGTAATTAGAAAACACACACACTGCCACACACATACAAACACAATATCAAGCTGTGCACATCCTCATTAACTTCTCGAGTATGATAAAACACGATTCTCTCTCATCCCACCCAAGATTCCATAAAGAGGAGATAGTATTTCAAGCTGCCGACACTAAATCTCTAATTATAACTTTATTTGAAGAAAACAAGGGAGCACTTAATAAGCAAATGAGAGTGATAATAACTTGGAATATGGATTGGACCTAACCGAGTAGATTATAGGGGTGAACCCCGCTGAGACGGAGAGAGAGAGTTGTAAATAATGTAGCAGAATGAGTAAATTATGAGGCTAAATACTCAAAGCTGTAATTATGGTGCTCTTTGAAACCAAGACATGAGTGGCTGTGAGGATGAGCGGATAAAAGAAAGTTAACAGCCTCCCTCATTTGCTGTCATTCACACACAGTAGACACTCTGCATCTCCATGTGCCTTTTACTTATTCTCTTTTGGTCTGAGTGTTTTCTTTGACCAGGGTTTAGATAGAGTTCAGTAAAGTTCATTTTAATGAGTAGATGAAGAGGTAAAAGTTTGTCCTAGTTGTGTGGATCAGATAAGTCATTGTAAGTGCTACAGACAGTGTTAACAGAAGAGTAAGGTTTCTATGGATCTGGTGGAAGTTGTTAACTATATTAAGTGATCTCATTGTGCCATCAGGGTCATCTTCAGCAGAGCAAGAAGTAAGCATTTCAGACAAAAGCCTGCTGAAGTGATGTAAGAAAAGAACGTCAAAATTAATGAATTGATTTTTCTTTCTTTGGGAATATTGTTAAAGAGACCAACACTGGCTGTTTGATGTTTGCTGGGACTCATCAGAGATTAGAAGTATAGTTAACTATCTATTTCTCTAGACCCCCAAAGGAAAAAGAAAAGTGGGGCTGTTGGACAACTTAACCATTTAAATACACTATTCACTTTTTGCAGGCCTACCTTACTTTCAGGCCATTAAAGTTTCAGAGTCACAAAGGCTGACAGTATATCTACATTTCATCACACAGCAGGGATGATACTAGTAACCACATAAATACTTATGACGCAAGCTCACAAAAGAGAAGTCCAGAGTTGCTTTTTACAGGGAGAAGAAGGTTGCAGGGATTTTCAACCTCCAAAGATTTCACTTCAAAGGTCTTTTCAGGCAAACAGGTAAAATAAACTAATCGTTAACTTCTGAGAAACAAAGCTTATGTGAAACTGCAGGTCATTGCGATTCCTCTTGAGTCCAGCAGAAAGAAAGCTGAAGAAAGAGCAGAAAACCTTATCCACACCAAGCAAAAAAAAGTGTCTTATTACTGCATTAATTAAAGCCTGGTGAAGAACAAAACTTGGGTCCGAAGAGCTAATGTCTCTTTCCATTCACTGAACAGGAGTTGAGCTTTTTCATAACTTAGCAGAAGATCACAAGCCTGAGGAGCTTAGGAATATTAGTGGTGGTGCTGCAATCAAAGAGACCACAAATTTTGAGTTAGACATGTTTTTTCCAAGCTATTGACTCTATATAAACTATTTACAGTCAACACTGTTACAAATATGTACACAGTTTACAGTCTACATTGTAGAGGCATCATGCCAACATGAGAGAATGTTGAGCGGCTCTGAAAAGAAATTATACACCTGCAAGAAAATACCATGGGGAACACATTTTAAAGAATTGTTGAGGTGTGATTAAAGAGTATATGTCCATCATTCAGCGCTTGCTGAAAGCAGTGAGTAGCGAAAAAATATTTGTTATTCACAGAATTTAGCTAAAGGAAACAATTTATTTTCAAATAAGTTGAGAGAATCAAACAGACATTGATAAAATCCTCACTGGTCTGTTTACATGTTGCTCACATCACTTGTGATACATGCAGGTACCCCCCGAAACTTGAGAATCTGAAAATTACAGTGGTCTCTTTTTTATTTATTTATTTATTTATTTTTTTAAACTTTTTTGGATTCAACAAAAAGTTTGTAAATGCCAGTCATTTAAAAGTAAGTGGTATTTTGATCCCATTTGTGGGTTTGGGATCCAGAGAGTTAAACTATCAGGAAATCAGTTACTATAGAACATTCCTTACCTGAATCCACTTCAGGTCGAATGTTGACATTAGTCAGCTATATTACAATTTTTTTTCCCCCCAGTTTAAGACACAAAGGGCATTTTACTGGAAATTTGTATTTAGTTTGACAGACTGACTGGAAGCCAAAGACCTTTGAGCCACAATATCATTTAATAATGTCATGTAAGTTAACCCACTGGGTTCACTGAAAGAAAAGCAATCCTGTTTAATCTTGTGGCACAAATCACAGCAGTTGTACAATATTTATGAAGTGGTCATACTGTAATGACTTTTCAACCTCAATTTAACACTCGATTCCCAATTCTCATCATGGTCTCCCCCCTGTTCATCTATCACACTCTGTTCTTCACTTTCTGTCTGTAACCCTTCTCATCCCTTTCTGTCTTCTGTCTGTTCCTCCACTGTTTTCAAATCTCTTTAGATTTGTCTGCAGCTACAGGACCTGAAATTGACTTGTAAAGAGGACACAGGTATTCACAGAGGGCTTAGCCATTGAAGGTTGATTTCATTTTAGCGTGATCAGGGCTGTCTGTCCGTTTGCATGTTAAGAGTGTGCATACGCATGTCTGAATGTGTGTGTGTGTGTGTGTGTGTGTGTGTGTGTGTGTGTGTGTGTGTATGTTACTCTGTGCTTTATGTCTCTGCCATTCAGCCAGCTGTACACATGTCATACAATCTCCCTTTCTATACATGGTTATATTTGACATATGCTTAACGGGGGCTGGGGGGATCGCTTACAGTGATGTGAATTTGGTAAGGTGTGTGTGAGTGTGTGTGTGTGTGTCCCTGAGCAGCCGCCTGTGCTGCTGTAGCAAACCAATGAAGTTGTCTGAGAATGACAGCTTCATTATCTTGAATGAAAGTGGGACAAATGGAGGCTTGTCTCACCATCACTCTACGTGTAAGTATGGGGGGCAAAAAACAAGAACCTAAACACACATGCATACACACACACAGTTTTGTGTGTCAAAGAGTGTGTGTGTTTATTTGAGTGTGTGTTGGCAGCTGGGACTAGTAAGCGATGACTGTGTCTAAATGTTGATCACAGGGAGATGCTCTGTTGCTTTGAATTGGGGTGTGACAGAGAGAGAGTGTGTGTGTGTGTGTGTGTGTGTGTGTGTGTGTGTGTGTGTGTGTGTGTGTGTGTGTGTGTGTGTGTGTGTGAGGTTGCTGGCAGATGTCAAACAGCTGAAGCCTCACACAGACGTGCTGACAACTCTCTCAGTAACTGAGCACTTTAGGGGGGCCAGACAGGTGTGTGTGTGTGCATGATATGTGTGCCTGTGTGCATGTGTGTGTGTGTTTGTGACTGTGTGAAACAGACGTGACCTACCCCCCTCCATCCCATCCCATCTGCATCCTGACATCTGACAGGGGGCATCACACCAGGCCAATCCACACGTCCATGAGTGTGTGTGGTGCTTCATCTCCAATAGAAAGGTAATAGTATGTAAATGACCTCACATATGTCATCTATGAGATGGGGATGAACACACACACACGCACACACACACACACTCCCACTTCCTGCCCTTGGGGTTGGGGGGTCTCGGCCCCTGTCTGATTTCTTTGGGTCAGTTTCTCACACTTCTGACAGGGTCAAACACCTCTCCTCTCATTATTAACCTGCACTGAAAATGCCACAAAGCCATTGAGCGTATATCAAGGTGTATGTGAGTGATTTAAAGAGAGGGAGAGGAGAGCATGTGTGTGCACAAAAAGATGGATACAGATGAAATTGAGAGGCTGAAGTGCATCTAGGAGTGTATGGAAAGACAGGTAAAGGGACTCACTATCTTGTGTGTGAGAGTGTGAGTGTATGTGTATGTGAGTGTCCTCAGGGCATTACCTATCACATTAGTGATACAACAGACTGCCCGGCCTCCTCTCTTATTTCCTGTCGATCAAGCACAGAACATCTCATTCAGCTAACCACAACTCACCCCAAAGAGAGACAGCATCCAATTACAGTTTCAACATGCTGCCTCTTATTCTTTAGGAATGTTTTATGTGCATGTGCGTGCATGTGTGTGTGTGTGTGTGTGTGTGTGTGTGTGTGTGTGTGTGTAAAGATATAGATAGAGATATGGATATGAACATTAACTTCCATTTAGTGGCCTTTACCCTCATGTCTCCCATCCACACTCCTATCCCTATAGCCATTTCCTGTACCACATAGGCAGCTTTTACTTTAACTTGGCTTTAATGAAATGCAAAGTGGCCACAAGGTGATGGAGGAATAAAAAGGATAAAGTGAATATGGAAGTTCTCACCTGTTAATGCAGCCTTTCGTATGCACTGCAAACTGTTGCTGTGGAAGAGAAACAATAGGTTTTAGGAGTTTCATAAACCATGTTGCAGAAAGAATAGAAAAGAGAAACTGAGAAAGAAGAAGAAAGGTATGTGTGTGTGTGTGGTTGTGTGGTGAGTGACAAGTGATGAGAGAGCCCTGTGCTGTGGTCACTGCTGATACACAACAGGATTACAGCCATCACCTTCCTGTGTGTGTGTGTTGGATTTTGAGTGTGTGTTTGGTGGCAGTGTGAGCAGTGACCAACAGGGGAGGCTCCTGAATGATAAACACGGACTACATCCGTCTTTGTTCCCCTCTTCTTTGTCTTAATCTATCACCTGATATATCTCTCCAACCATCTGGACCCTCCGTCCAACCCCACCCCCACTAGTCAGCACTACACGCATACTCATATATGTACCTGTTTAACAATTTGAAGCCTTTTTATGTGGGCACATTGTTGACTGATGTTGCATTATGTTGTCTTTGTAAGTTATGCACGTTTAATACAAATACGGGAAAGCTTAACTGCCCTCTTTAAGAGTCATGATTCTCCTCTGTCAGTCTGTGCTGCAAGGACACTCAGGTGTCTATGTCAGACAATACAAAGCTCTACAATACACAACATTTTCCAATCGCTTACTCTTTCCATGTACTACTTACAACATCAAAATGCAGCTCCCAAGCAAAGCATCATAATTAAACCATTGTACTGTTTTTAACATGGTACAAACATGAAATGTAATACAAGTGAATTTGTACACACATCCAATAAGTTTAGTGTGAGTCTTAATACAGAATCATAAAGACAATGACTGCACATGAGCAGTAATGCATGTGTGTGTGTGTGTGTGTGTGTGTGGGTGTGTGTCTCTGGCCCCCCAGGCTCACTCCATCAGCCTCCCCTCACCACCAGCTGTCTCCCCTCATTTATATACCCTCTCCTCCCACTAATGAAATTAGCCACAAGTTTCCTGAGGTGAGGCAACACACAAACACACGCACATAGACATATCAGATAGAAGTGTGTGTTCACTGCATGTGTGTGTATGCACAAGATGTTTTGAGTGTCATGTGTTAGCGAGAATTGGCTGGGAAGGTCAAGAAGAAGACACAAAAAGATGCAGTTTCCAGTGGAGAAGCTAAAAAGGAAGAAAAAAAAAGTTCTTCTCAACTTTTTAATTTCCCTACAGTGCATTTATAAACTACCTATGAGTCAACAAAAGTGAAAGCTAATGAGTAAACTGCTTCGTATGTTAGTAAATACAGAAATAATCAAGCTTGTACCTATACTTGTTCTAAAAAAACAAGGGGGGCACATTCAGCATGCAAAAAAAATACTGATTAAAGATGGTTAAGATTTACTGTGAAAATGAAGGTTAAATCAATTTGTAGGCTTTTGGGTGAATAACTGCAATCATACTAAGTGTTTGTAGCATTTACAGAAAGTTTTCTCTTTAGTCGTGTGGCCAAATCCACATAATTAGGCATAAGGGGTTTTATGTACGTAATCGAACTGGTGAGTGTCTTTGGACTTACAGCAGTGGTCTTGATTTTAAATCACCTCTGGGCTGCTGAGCATGGTATCCTGTCACAAGGAGTCACTTCAGGTATTTTGATCAACTGTTTGAACATGAACTTCTCAATGCGAAGTATTTAATGTGAACTGTACTCATTACCTTCAGAGAAAGTTTCTAAAGTCCTAGTGAGTGACCTCTTTGGCCTTTTTCCTTCTCCCTTAGGTGTCTCCTTTGCCCTTCTCTGCCCCTGGTGCTGCTTCCTTTTGTTTTGTCCTCCATCACTTTGTCAGCAGGTCCCATCCATCAATACACAACCGTCAGTCATTGGAGCCACAATTGGCAGCTGTCGATGTGAAGTAGAGGGTCGCCGGTCTGTATACAGCCTTCAATTCCTAAAAAGCCATCAGCTGCCAATAGATGAACACTCATAAACACAAGCTTGACATGCACAGACACACAAAACACACACACACACACACACACACACACACAGACGCACAAACACACACACAGGCACACATCATTCTCTTTGCATCCTGATCACACCCGATCATCGCTGACACAGGAAAATTTGGTTCAGTAGCAATAAGATCAGATCAGATGAGGAAACAAAGAGCCACCTTCTGACTATTCAGGTTTTGGCAGTGCAAACACACACACTGACTCACACACACTCACACACACACACACACACACACACACACACACACACACACACACACAATGACTTTCTGTCAGACAATGGTCTTTGACGCAGACTGGAGTCACTGACACGTGGCTCCCTCTACTGGAGACCCTGTAAGACCTTTGACAATGACGTTCAATCCCTAGTTACATTGTAGCCCATTAACATTTATTAATTGTTTAATTATCAGTCTCTTCATTTAACACTCCTCCTTTTCTCCTTTCCTTATCCCATCACTCTCTTTTCCTCCTGGATTAAGTGTTATAGTTGAAAGCTTGTTTAGCGTGTTGCAGGTTTTTTAAAGTAATTATTACTCGATGCCAAGTTAAACAGAGAAAATATACAGTCACATGAAAAATCAACAATCTAGCAGGTTATACCAAGTACAGCAACTTCTGTTATTGACAATCATTTCTCTTAGGATTCTTGGAATCAGTCGCTATAGTATTCAGGCAGTGATGCTGCGCTCTTTTGATGCTCCAGAGCAAATTTATTAAGAGTCAAACAGTTTTAGCAGGAAAAAGGTGGAGTAGTGGAGTTAACTTGAGCAAAGCAGTAGCATTCAGAGCTCAGTGAGGTTATGAAAAAACACCAGTTTTTACTTGGACTGGACTCTTAACATTAGTGGGGTACAGGTACACAGGACTGGAGAGTGTATGAAGCATGTAACTTTAAAGACCTGCAGAGACTACCACAAGGCCCTCCACTAAATTTACCCAACAGCCATTTTCTTCTGAAAACTACAGTGAGAGTGGGAGCTCAGAAGATTTTTAGGATTTCATTGTGTTTTCTTCATGAAGTAGTGAAAAGAAAATTAAGAAATTTAGAAATTTAACATATCAAAATTCCAGCAGAGAGAAGAAGAAGAGAGAGAGAGAGAATTTAATTTTTATTTCTATTTCCACATTGGTCAGCCAATAAAAGACGAGGGAAGGGGAAAGTTTGGAAATCAAACAGATTTCAGATTAAAACAACAGAGTTAATAGCAAATTAGCAACCAAATTCACATAACCTCCACAATTTTACCAAACAGAGTTCAAGTCCATGGTTGGTGGGAACCATTTTTTGAAAAAGCTTGGCTCAACTTAACTTTGTTCACTTTAAAATGAGGTACAGGGGCGAGCCTTTCGTCTTATTTCAGACAGCTACAAGGTGTCTGCCTGCCAGTCAAGTTATCTATGGCTTTGAGTGAGCTGTACATGTAGGTTTAACAACTTCAAATTCAACCAGTTATAAAAGTGATTACTCCTCCTACAGCGTGTGCTGATGGAGAAATTTGATGTTCAGAGGTATATCTTTTTTTTTAACCAGGCTGTAAAATTTGTTTCTTTTTTGAAATTTTGAATATTTGGCGCTTCTGCCTCAAATATATGCTAAATTGGAGTTTTTCACGCACTTGCAAAGGCTTCACGTTCTAAGACTGCAGGATAGTGCCTGGTCATATGATAGGAAAGGTGCACTTTGCAAATGTTACTGTGGGCAAGGAAAAGATGGGATGCAAACCTTTTTTTTTTTTTTAAGTTATTTTTTTGGCCTTTGTGCCTTTATTGGATAGAGGAGGACAGTGGATAGCGTCGGAAAGGGGAGAGAGAGTGGGGAGTGACATGCAGGAAATGGGCCACAGGTCAGACTCGAACCCAGGTCGCCCGCTTGAGGGCAAACCTCATGGTGCGCAGCCATATCCACTAGGCCATCCACGCCCCAGAAGACATATTTCTCTTTCAGTGAGACCAAGAATGGAAAGATTTGTGGGCAGCAAGACTAAGATCGAGAAAAAAGTATTTAAAAAACTGCGCAGAGGAATAATTAGAAAAAAATCCTGACAGGAATTGGTAGGGGGAATGCCAGCCTATCTGCTCTCTTTCACGCACATGGCGTCCATCCGGATGAGAAATGTGATTACAAATGAGAGTGTGAGTGAGAGAGCGGAGTGCCACAGCTGGCATAGCATCTGGCTTGGCATATCGTTGCCCGGCCTGTGCGCCCGCTGCCTGTGCGCTCTAATGTGGCTGTCGACAAGCCCATTAAGAAACCATTACTAAATGCGCTGTCTCTGCTCCTCTTCCACGCCTTACAGCACAGGCCCGGGGGAACGTCAACAACACATGGGGAAATGAAAGAAGAGCGAGGAGACAGATCATAAAGAGAAAAGAAAGTGGAAGAAAAAGATGGCACTGTTAGTTTTTACAAGTGAAGGTGGATTTATCGTTGTACTCCTGTATCATATATCTGTGCTAGTGACAGACTTGAAGTGACAGAGAGCAGTCACTCTAAACTCACTTTATCACTTTACCTAACTGATTCAATGACTTGAGGCTGCAGAGGATAAAGAATGTGGTCAAGAAACATTATTCTCCAAACCAAACCAAAACAAATTCTTTGATAAGTCTGTTTGAGTCATTAAGTTTTTTTTTTTCTGGAAGCCTTTGTGGTGAATTGAATAACATTTGTGCATGTTTGCTTCATATTTGCTTTGTTAGGAGACATGTTTCATCCCCCTGATGTTGAAATGTCTTCAAAACATCCAAATTAGTTACTTTAAATCAAAAAACTACCCAAACATTACATGATTTTAAGTCAGATTTTGGGCCCAGTTCATGACCTGATCTGAGGCTCGTCATAACCAAATATTTATCCTGCTTGGGTGTTCCTCTATTTTACTGCTTCTGACTGTATCAAAGCCCATTTGATCTGGAATCCTAAATACAATACATGTTTAACATCTATGACTCCAGATTGGACTGCCTGGTGGAAGATTACCCACAATAACCCATGAGGGGAGCTGACCAGTAGGTTTCATTAACCTGATGTTATAGTCATAAGCAACATAAATGCAAATGTACCCTGGGCTAAGACGAATATTGAAAAAGACAGTATTTACCTGTATTCTTTAACTCCTTTTTTAGTTATTTGTATCGAACCAGTGATTTGAGGTTTTCCATGTTTAAAATAAGTCTGAAACATTTTTTTTTGTGTGAGGTTGTTCACAATTGTACAATTAGTTGAGATCTTCAAGCTGTCTTGTGTTTGGCCAGCCTTAGAAAGAAAAAAAGGCCTACTTGTACCTGTACCTGCTTGGTACAGGTACACTGCTGTTTCTTGGAGGAGTTCAGACCCTTCTGATTTATTCTCATTTTGGACAATGAAATTGAGTGACAGTAGAGCACTGTGAGATGTTTTGCTTTCGAGAAAAATACATCACAAGGTTGTCATGTTTTGGCTGTCACATTGAACTTTTAAAATGAATTGTAGAAAATGTTGACATATGCACATCAGACGCTAAAATATTGCAACATAAACAGGACAAAAACTCCTTTAATTTTACTTCTCTCCATTTTCACAGGTTAAATCACTCAGGTCTGCTTTCCACAGATGATGGGCCTGGATGTTGGAAATGACGTCACTGTCTGAGGAGAGGAGAGGAGAAGAGAGGAGGCCATCAGAATCCATGGTGAAAATTTTAGAGTAGACAAAAATAGAAAACAGAGTAAAGACAACACATTATTTTTTGTCCAAAAGCAGATACAGCGGATAAAAAGCGTAAACATGGGTTTCACTTGTTTTTAGGATTGCTAATGATGATGCCTCTCACCTTTCTGTCTATATCTGTGCAGGAGAACTCAAGTAATTAAAAAGGTCAACTGTGTTTTAAACTAAAGCATTTGATTTCCATGATAACATGAGGATAGATGATAAACAATGAGGCCTCTCTAAAGGTTTTCTAGCGTTTGTATGTGACAATTAGATACAATTCCATCTATTGTAAATCAAAAATAGACTTACTGCTGTGTACAACATCCTGCTGAGTGTGTGTGTGTGTATGTGTGTGTGTGTGTGTGTGTGTGTGTGTGTGTGTGTGTGTGTGTGTGTGTGTGTGTGTGTGTGTGTGTGTGTGTGTGTGTGTGGAATGGTGAATTGCTCTTTTTATTAGTGACAGTGACAGGTTTCTCATCAGGCCCTGAAGCCCCCTCACAGTTAGAGACCATGTACATCACAGCCCCCCCACCCCACACATATGCACACAAACAACAAACACAGACACACACACAGACACACACACACTCACATGAGCGCACACTGAACTGGGTGATGGTGTCAAGGAGACAGTTTGTGTGAAACCAGCGAGAAGCAGAGACTTGGTTTATGCCACACATGAGCGTGTGTGAGTGTATGTGTGTGTCTGTGCTGGCTGCTGGAACTAAGCGGGGCTCTTAATCACGGTTGTAACAGGCAACATTACCAGCAGCGGCAGCAGGCTAATGATGAATGCCCGAGTCTCCGTGCAAACCCTGACCTCCTTTTCTGCTGTGATGCACAAAAACATTCTCAAATGCATGTGTTTGTGTTGACACAAACACAAAGTGGACAAAGATTGCATCAACACATACATCTTAACACAAAACACTGCTGAGGCAAAAGAATAAAAATGGTGAAAAAAAAGGAACCAGACACACTCTCTCACACACGCACACACACACACACATACACACACACACACACACACACACACTCACTGGTCCCAAAGGTAGATCTAAGCCTACGTTAGCCAGTCTGATTACACTAAGAATGCATAGCCGCTGCTACTGTTTAGATAAGAATTTGTATCCTATAAGCGGAAAATGAGCCTCTTCACCAATTTGTTGCTTTTACCACTTGATTACCATAGAAGGTAGCTTAGTGGTCTCAGAAAAGATCCCAAAACATAAACACCTTAATCTTGGGCCAGAGGACATCAGACTGAAAAACTTAGAAGTAAACCACAGAAAGAGGGTGAGAAGGAGTTGAGGGAGCAAGAGAGGGGGAAATATTAGAGCTTTAAATGAAATGTAAATGAGAGGGAAAGATCCAGGATGTAGAAATGAAAGAGAAACAGAGAGAGCAGTACATGAGAGAGACAGATGGTTAAAAAAAAAAGGAATACACAAGGAAGATTTTGCGACAGAGTGAGTGAGTGGTTATGAACGAATATAAAGTTTTGATGAAGGACAAACTAATGTCAGGGACTGGGGCGGTTCGGGCTTCCTGCTCCCCGGCTAGCACATGTGATCCCGCCTGTCACTCACACTCCATCGCCATGACAATCATCGTGATGCTGACGCCTGGGGGCGGGGACAAGCCTGTCCTTGTAACAAACAGAACCCCTATGCAGTCTGACGCCAGCAACTGCTGAGAAGATTTCAAACACACTCACACACGTTTGTACACACAACAGAAATCTCTTGTGCAAAAAAGTTGAAGCTATTTCCTCTTCTCAATTGAGGAGCAGTTTTTGGGCACACTGACAGAGCACACTGCATGCTTTGTCACATGTTTACCGTGCAAAACATACTCAGATGTCAACCAGGCGTCACAATTTCAGAATACCTACGGACAGTAGACACTTAAACAGTGCATGTCAGTGATCATATTAAATGTGTGTTTGAAGGAGGACTGAGAAAGAGACAGAGAGAGAAATGGTCTTGGTGTGTGTGTGTGTGTGTGTGTGTGTGTGTGTGTGTGTGTGTGTGTGTGTGTGTGCTAGCCACAGGGTAGGGAGCAGGGACTTGTCAGGCTGAGGAAGAGATGGCAAACTGGATGGTGATGCCAGCCCTGTGTGACAGCTCCTTCACACACATATGCACACACTCACACGCACGCACATACACACAAGCTGTAACCCCCCCAAACCTGCCCTGGCCTGCACTGCAGAGCTGTGAAAGCTGGGATGCAGAAAGAAAACGAGACTGGTGGAACCTCCTTTTAACTGGGGGCTGATTAGCGTTAGTGTGTGTGCGTGTGTGTGGGTATGATTGCGTGTGTGTGTATGTAGGAACGAGGTGGTGTACTGGGGAGTGGGTTCAAAATGTCACATCAATTTGTGGCTGTGCTGTTTCTGAAAGAGGCTAACCCCACTGCCACTTAAACTTAACATACAGTGAACAGCACACTTGCAGACAGGACATATACATACACTAAGCACACACACACACACACGCACACACACACACACACACACATATGCAGACACACACAAGTAAATGCAAGTATCTCTACAGTTGTCAAATTCCAACTCCTTCACAGAGTTTTTCATGTAACTTAGTCACTTACAAATACCACTGTAAAAAAAAAAATCCTGTTTCAGATGGGATGATGAGTTTCTGCAGCATGTGTCATTAAACCATGTGAAAAAGAAATGCAACATATTTTTATTTACAGCAGAGCTAAAAATCAAAACATAACAAAAACTATCAAAGAAACAAAAAACTCAATAACATTTATTCTTCATCTCCAGCCACTTATGCTGTTCAGGTGGCTGGAGCCTATCCCAGTTGTCTTAGGGTGAGACCTGGGGTGCACTCAGTCACAGGGCTAACACAACCTTTCACACACACACACACACACCTACAGAAAATTTTGAATTACCAATAACCTGATGGGCATTTACCCCGACTGCAGGAGAAAGTCCAAGTGCCTAGAGAGAAACCACTCATGCTCATGCAAACTGCACACAGAAAGGTCCACCTGACCCAAACTGGGATTCAAACTCTCGACTTTCTTGCTTTGGGGTGGGAGTGCAACCAGTGTGCAGCCAAAAACACCATTAAAAAAAATTGTCAAACAAGTCTTGAGGTAAGGAAAACTTCACTGTGATTAACATTAATGATGTAGTGAGCTTACAGATAATGACAATGATCAAACATGATTGTGTCCACCTGTACCTGAATACCTCACCCATTAAACAAATAAAATTAAGTTTCATTATTGTACAAAACTCCAGGCATTCTGTGTCCAAGCACTGGTACAACCACCAAGTACCAGGTACAGCTACTGCTATGTTACGATAATGAACTCTTACCCAGATAAAAACAAGCTCAGATAACAAAACATTTTAGCATTTGACATTATTTTGATTTAAGAAATGAAGATTAAATTTGATTTAGGCTGTCCAAATGGGCATATAACAACTTGACAGGGAATGTGTGCTTAGGCAAGTGGACTCAAGTTGACCACATCCAATAAACTGATGCTGTATTTTGTTTATTTTATTTTCAATTTGAAACTAGTTGGATAGTCGGGATTTAAAATTAATTCAAATGCTCAGAAAATTTGTAGTTTTGGTACATCCCATTTGAGCATTCACAGAAGAGGCATTGGCAAGGTTAAAATTAAATTCAAAGAAGAAAAACTGTCTTATCTGTATGAACAACGCTTCCCTGGTGACCATCATTGAATTTTTACGAGTTAGAGGTGAGTCTGGGAGACTGCTTTGGAATTTATTTCAAATTCAAGAGAAATATATTGCAAACAGTAAAGCATGAAGAACAGCAAAAAAAAAGGCAGAGAAGTGAATCAAAACTAAATTGCAATTTCAATTCCATATACTCAAATATTGTATATAATTGAACATATCATATCGCTCATATCCCGCAGGCCTGGCACACATATATAGTTGAGTTTCCTGTAATTTCTTGAAAATTTATCAAAGCATGTCACTCAAATTGTATTTTTGAAGGGTGCTCCACTGTGCCTCTGAGCCCAAGGCACAGCAGCCAACTGAGGGGAGGTTGCCAGTTAAAAACCCCCAGGGGTGACCTGGCCAGGGCCCCAGACCACTTTAACCACTCGTCTCCATTAACAGGCTCCCAGATATCATTATGCTCCCTGGGGAACAGGCGTGCTCTAACCAACCATTTACCCTCTCTCCTCTATTTCTCCCATCTCTCTCCCTCTCTACCATCATGTTACTCAATGAAAAAAGACAGCGGAGAGAAAAAATATGAGATTGATTTATTTGCTTCAGTGTTCTTTGGGATGGAGTCCTCTCCTCCGTTTTTTCCCTCTCCCTCTCTTTCTCTGCAAACTGAAACCAATTAGCGAGCAGAGCACTTGTAGCGGGGAATGTAGGGCAAGCGAGGAGTAATAAAAAAGTATTGACTTTTCTGTGACTGTACGCGGCGTGAAAGGGGTGCCGCGGCCTTGTCCGACATGAAAGGAGCTCCATTAATTTCACTTATTTCACCCAGGCCCCTGTCAGGAGGCCCTAATGCGTCCCAGGCGCACTTCTCACATGCAGGCACTCAGACAGCCAAACGCAGCTCCAGCCTGGTTACCAAATGAGTTTACATTATATATCAGAGCAGGAGAGAGGAGGAGGGTGGCAAGAGAAAGGAGTAATTTCTAATTCCCTGGTTGACACACAAAGCGAGGCCTTTCATACGCAGCTAATTTTACCTCAACCTCACCTCCACATTCTCTCCCGCTCTCACTTCTCTTGTTCTGCATCATGTAAAGGCCGCAATTTCACATCAGTGACTTCAGCTGGCAAAACATCAACCCAGTTTAGGAACCTGACGGTAAGATAGATACCAAAAATTAAAAAATAGTTCTTGGTATAAATTTGGCTGCAAAGACGTAAGTACAATGCTTCTTCGGTGTTAGAAACCGTTAAAAAGTGACTAATCAACACGATATCTGAAAGGATTTCCAGTGAAAGGTTTAACAACAATAATTCTAAAACCTTGCAACAGCTGTTCAGGAGCACATCTTATTTTGAAGTGACTTTAGGAGAGACAGCTAAACAAACCTGAGGACTTTTTAAAAACATGAATGACATGGCAGCTCCACCAAAGTGAGGCCAATACATTAAAAGCTCTCCTACGTTTGATGGTTTGCTAGATTTGTGTATTTTTTGGGTAGGAATCAATGCTGTCGCTGCACCAACCAAATCCAACTCCACCATGGCACCAAATGAGAAATATACTGATGTCCACGGTAGGAAATATTTTGGCATCTTAGCAACACTTCTTCTTGAGCACCTGCTCAACTTTGCTTACTGTATGGGAAAACTGAACTACATACATCATTTTATCTGAGTGCTGCATATTTTCCTCTGAGAACAAACTTAGTTGTAATTTATGCAGTTCAGTGCATTTCCTTTTTTTTTTATCACTTCCAGATGATTAATTTGAACTTATTTAAGTAAAACCAGTTAGAAATAAAGCGCTCTGAAAACTTTTCTCATCTGCCTCTTGGGGTTTGTTTGCTGTCACCAGGTAAATTTCATTCACCTGGAATTTTAACAAAGTTTTGTTTGTGTGTACCAGAGTGCGTGTGCACGAGCCTCTTTGCATAAGCACATGCATGTGTGTGTATGGGGATGCGTCTGATGAGTGTCTGCGTGTGCGTGGAAAAGAGCGAAGAGTGAGAGGCTATCTGCAGACAGAAACTAATCAGTGTGTGTGAGATAAGAAAGCTGCCTTTATGGTGTATGGTAATCAGCCCCCCCTCGGCCTGCCACCGCCATGCATAATCACCCCGACTTATTCACATGATTGATGAAATATGCGTCTGTGAAATCCGAGCTGCTTTTGTTATCATCCTGCCCCCCCTTCCCTTTCTCTCAATCTTTTTTTGTCTTGTTCAATCTCTCTGTCTCTCTAAATATCTCCCCTCCTCCGCTCTACAGTGGTCAGAGATGTTTGGAACCATGTACAAACAAGAAATTACACACACAGCATGGGGTCCTCTTCAAACTACACACACACACACACACACACACACACACACACACACACACACACACACACACGCTACTCATACTTTTCCCTCTCAAGGTAGTAATATGATGCAAGAGATCATGGTAGTAGAAATGTCCTCTGAAAAGAGCTATGAAGAAAAAAAGGGGAAAGATAAGTTAGAGAGATGAGTGAGTGAGAAGGCATTAATTGTTCTGTCCTGCAGAGAAAAAAGTTGTGTTGATTAAAGGGGAAGAGGGAGAGATTCAGTGATAGATGGAATTAAATGGGTAGATGCTTCAGAGGGCTCCTATCATTGAAACTGCATTAATCAAGAAACAGTTGCAGAATTCCCAACTAATGCAACATCAAGATTAAAAGCAAGGCTGAGCTGCAAGGTCCACTCCTCTCGACAGAATTTGTAATTACAGCTAAAAATAACAAACAGCAACATGTATTACAACCTGATAGACCATCTCAGGCCTGTTTTCCACCTTACCCAACTCTACCATAATAGCATCCTCTAACTGGACTTATAATGGTTTCTGACATGGAGTTTTAAAGCCCACTGTTAGCGGGAGCCATATTGGAAATGCTGACCTCAACCCATCTTTGTTCTAGTGTGGATGAGGCAAAGAGTTGGAGGCCTAAACGCAACAACAGTTTGCGTTTCTCCCTAGAAACATTGTCGTGTAAATGGCCTCGAAGCTACATGTCTGATTTCTGGCTGTGCTGACCCTGTGGAAAGCTATTTTGCATTTTGGTTAACCGGGTAAGTAAGCCCAAACCAAATGATCTCCTGTTCTTGTTGTTAGTTGTGAAAGTAAAGTCACCAGGTGTTACAGGTCTGCTCCTTCCTAACAGCTAAAGGGTGAAAGATTTTGTACTGATCTGGTTTTGCTCTTTTGAAATTCCTTCTTTCCTGGTGAGATAACTTCACTCCAGCAGTTTTGTGTTACAATTGCCTCAGCTGCTGTCTATTTGAACAGCCACTTTGGAAGAGTAAAACGGTTTTGGACACAACTTTTTGAGTCTTAGGTTCATGTGCAATGTCAAAAAAGGACTGGGAGACACAAAGCTTGTGAAGAAGACAAGGACTTGGTCTGGGTTGAGAATACACACTGCAGGAAGGAGGGGGCTGACTCAAGGTAAGATTAAGACTAGGGCTGGGGCTGGTGAATTAAGGCCCCCAGCCTAGGGGTGCTATTACATATCTATAATGAGAAATGGAGACGAGGGGGGCTTGTCTTTGCACCTCAGCACACCTTAGATTAAATATGCACAATTCCCATGCAAAACAGGCCGAGAACAGCCAGGAACAGCCGGGACCAGCGTTGCTGTCTAATCCCCCCGTGCTGGAGTTGTTTCAGCCAGGGTTAACAGGCTCATCAGTCAACACAGGCTGCTTAGCACAGGACATCAAGGCCATTTGCAGGTTTAAGTGTTTGTGATTGCTTCCCCTTCCAGATCCCACCAGCCCCAACCCCCCACACACGCTCCCTACGCTGGCTAGTGAGCATATAAGCCTGCAATAAGACACACAGGCATGCATACATATCAGCCATCTAACAGCATGCGTAAAGGAGTGGCCTTCATATTCACATAAATGAACAGATGGAGGAAGGTGAAGACAGACAGACTTACTGACTCATAGTTGGACTGAAAGATGGACAAAATGAAGACAGACAGGTAGACAGAATATAAAGGAGATAGAGGATGTTCTGCTGAATGAACGAGAGGCAATTGTTTTCGGAGATAATGGTCTTATATAAGACAGACAGAAGCAGGATAAGAAACTGTAAGGAAAAGCAGACAAGGTAAAAGAATCAAAACAGACCAACAATCTCCAATTAGAAAGTGTATAATTTCTGCTTTTTTGACAGAAAAATACACTTAAGTCTATGCATGCTGTCTGCTGTATCCTCTGTGTCCGTCTACATGTCAGCTTCATCACAATACATTTGCATTTCACAGCCAGAGTTGACTTCTATCACCAACACACTGCTATATAAGAGGGCTGTCATGTTTCTCGAGTATGTCTTTGTGTGTGTGTGCGTGTGTGGGTGTGTGTGCGTGTAAGTGTTGTTTATTCAGTCATTTGATAACACACACAAATGTACACACATAACACAACACATAGTCTGTGAGAAAAAGCAGCAGGGAGCATAAAAAAGTTGCAGCCAGGAACTGCAGATAAGAGAGAAGGTTTGCAAATAAACAAGACAGCAAGGAAAGAAAGAACGAAGAGAGAAGATAGAGATAGAGATCGGCAGTGATTATACCACACTACATACTGTATGGTTCACTGGAGCATATCTTCGCAGGGACAGGCAGTCCATTAAAAGCACAGACATCCTTATCCTGCTTGTCTTCTAGCTTTCTCTTACATCCATGTATACATGGAGAGGAAACTATCTAAATAAACCTGAAAAGAATCCAATCTTGACTTTGCCCGAAAATATTCACAAGAACAACATGTTTCCATACAGCAGGTATCTTTTGTTTCCCAGCTAGACAGTTGGAGTATGTCTATTTTGTCTGGCTGACACTTGTGCTCCAACAGACTTTATATAATAAGGATTTCTTTAGATAAGTGTTCTGTTTTCTGAATTTAAGTCTTTAATCTGTTTTAAATTGAACTTCAGATTTAGATAAACAGGTGCCAAATGCAGATATAAACCATGACTACAAGACTACCATTCAAAATTATCCAACCTGCTCCAAAGAATGTCTGCCAACTTGTCTTAACACTTTTGTAGAGGTTATTACAAAAATGAAGTTCATGTTTTTTTTCCTTCCCATGTTTTTTATGATTAGGGATGGATAATGAAAAGATTTTATTGATACCAATGCCTTTATTGATTCCACTAATTGCTCCTTATTGCCTCTTTCTTTGGCCTCTTATCAACTCCTTCTGTGATTTATCTGTGCACAAAAAGTAGGCTATATAAAATATTTCATCAAGTTTATAAGTAAATAAATATGAAATTGGTAAATGAATCTAGATATCTCTGGACACAAATAAAAGAAAACAATTAAAAGTCTATTGTCATGTGACATGGATGTATTGCAGTAGTTAAGGTAAAGTCAGTAGGTAACTTTTTTTCTATCTCCCTGTTTGGAAAACATTTGTCAGCATCTATTATTACATGATCAATTTTAAAACTGAAGTTATGTGTGCTAATCCCGAGCATATCAATGCAACTTCCCAGGTACATTAGCATTATGCTAGCACTATGTCTTCTGTATTGTTTTTGGTACACTAGGAGATGTATAACATGTTGAATAAATAAAATATGAATCTCTTGTGAGAGAGTGATGTATATTTTTTGTGTGTTCAGTTTGTTATTTATTATCCCTTATTATGATACAATTAAACTGCATCTCTGTTTAACTTGTGATATAAAAACAGAAAAGAGAATAATAAAACTATTCAATTTAATTTAATCTGAGTTTCAATTAGTAATTTTTGTTTTCCTTTTTAATACGATAAAGCACTTAAAACTTGATGCAAAAAGGCCTCTATTTTTAGTAGACCAGAAGGTTGCAATCAGGCATAAAGAATCCAATCCAGATTATTTTGAATGATAAATTGCAAAAAACACTTTTTGATAAATTTCAAACTGGAGCTTTTTACAGTATTCACATAAATAAGTGCAAGAAATTTATCTTGAAGTGACTCACTTAATGTGGTCAAGTCGGGTCTCACTGCTTTGGACATAAAAACAAAGTCTACACAAAGTCTAATGCCGTTCACTTTTTTAAGTGATAATAAAAAAATTATTGCTAAACATTTAATTGAGACCCTCCATTAGTATCATGCTTGACCCTTATTGTTACTCTGTATGCAGGTCTGGTGGTGCAAAATGCCACCATAATGGAAGCAAAGTGTGGGGTTAATTGACAAAGCTGAGGTTTTAAATAGAAAGGAGTGTTGCATGGAGAATGTTTTATGACTGTGCAAATGAAGGGGCTGCAGAGTTTTACACACGCCGTAAAACAGTGATGGAGGATTAGCATTCTTTCGTTCGCACCTTTGTAACCTACGCACTAATGCAGCTGAGCTCACGAGATGGATAGACGTGATAACAAAGGAAAAACATACACACACAGACAGACAGACACAATGATGGTGACTTCATTCATTCATTCACTGTCTGCCCCATGTATTTCCATTGTATAAGCTTGTGGATCATTTCATTTTAGGAATTTAATGCCAAAAAGCATTGCTCTAATTAAGATTTGTCTGACATTTAATGCCTACATCATGGTGATACATTATGGCTGGGGCTATTAGTAATTGAGCCAGCATGAATGGGTATAAGTGTGGATATGTTTTTCTTGTTCACGTTGCCTGAAGCTTCTAATCTACAACACAATAATGACAATAACAAGGCCACACCACAGTAGATGGGAGGAGACAAGGGAGAAAGTGGGGGAAGGAAGATGAATGCTTGAACATGAGGCACAGACAATGAAGATACTGGGGCAACATTAAAATCTATCTGTGGCCTGGCTCTTGGCAATGATCTGTGTAAGGAAATGCACCGGTGTGTTAAAGAATTGTTTAGATGGAGACATGTAGATGACTGAGCATACTTTTGCTCTGTTGTGTATCAGTGTGTGTTGCATCTGTTCAGATGCTGGCATTTCAAAGTTGTGATGGGTGTCGGTCTAATGTGAGCGGAAGGAAAGGCTTGAAGCACAGAGAGACACAGACGTGACCACTCACTTTGGTGGACTTGATTAGCACGTAGCCTCCTAATTAGCTAGCCTCTATGGTTACAGGCAGGACTGCTGGTGACATGACCTATAACACAACCACAAAATTAGCATAGACAGAGAGGGCTTTCCCATAACTGTACATAAAATAGGTTGTTTCTGTTGCGTTTAGCAAGGGAAATGCTCTCAACCAGTCAGAATTGGGAATTACAGAAACCGTACCTTGCTGGCTAAATAAAACTTTGAACTTTCAGGGATAAAGGCACTTTTTGTGAACAAAACATATGATAACTTTATGGTAAACAGGCAATCCCTGATCAGGAGGCTTGATTACTTTGCCATGGCAATGCCACTGGGTCTATAAGTATTATTTAGAAATTACACAACAACTAAAAAATGTCATAAAGTATACTTCATCCACCTGGGGCAGATTAACAGTGAGGAGATAATATCATTTTGGTTTGACTTTAGATATATTTTAGTCTTATGGGATGATCAGTGGTCTTTGTTGCTAAATCCAAAACATTATTTTGCACTTGTTATAGAATCATTTGGCATGTCTTTGAGTTACATTTGATTCTTTTCGCAGCTTACCTGCAAGTATCACTGATTTTGAGGAAAGTCCATACCAAGCAGGAACAACTTTCCCATGTGGCGTGCGTATGTTTAACTCAAGTTTTGTAAAAGTTAGATGATCCATAATCACAGATTTAGGTTGACCACTGATGCAAACACACAGCATCAATAAACAATATATAAAAAAATCTTATCAGGTTCAATATGAGACAATTCCCTCCAGAAAAATGTCTTTATTCAAGATAAAAATCACTAGTTTTGTTTCTTAAGTTGAGACATGACTCTCATTTCATGAAAATTGACAAAACATTTTTTTAATATATTTTACCCATTTCAAGCAATTTAGGGCCTCATTTTCATCTTTTAATTCGGACATTTCCTGGACTTTTCTGGTGAATGTGGCTCGAATTTAGTCTGATGAGATTTTTTTTTTAACTTAAAACCAAGTCATGAACATGCTTAGATTTCAGATTTGCAGTCTGCAAAGCCACAGAAGAGCCAGGGGAGAAAACTGTCAAAGCTCAACTCCCATTGACCCAAGACAGGGTACTTGAGTTTCTTGAGAGGTGAAGAGCAGCAAAAATATGACTGTGTGTGTGTGAGTGTGTGTGTGTGTGTGTGTGTTTGTGTGTGTGTGTTTGTGTGTGTGTGTTTGTGTGTGTGTGTGTGTGTGTGTGTGTGTGTGTGTGTGTGTTTGTATGTGTGCCCTTACATGCTGGGTCACATTTGCATTGATAGATTTTCTTACTGTGACACAGATGGCTTAGGTAAATAAAAGTCCAGGAGTAATGGTCTATTTCTGGGGCTTGAGTTAGACTGGGCATTACTTCGTGCATTCTGCCAGGAGCTGTGATGGTCAAGCCAGGGTCGGGGTCTCAAAAAAACTGGGCTATGTTAATGATGAAGCTTCAGGCTTAGTAGGGGGTAGAGGCAAGGCTTAGGGTGATGATTACAAACATGGCTAGGTAATGTGGCAGAGGCTGGGTGAGAGGGCTGTGGCTGGGGTTAGAAAATAATTAGGAGCATGGCTGGATAACATAGCTGGATAATGTGGCTGGGGGGAGGCAGGCTGGGCACAGTATGAAGATGATGAGTACCAGGGTTGAGCTGTCCACTCCATTGGCCCTCTGAGCTGTGACAAGAAGCTCTGCTGGCTGCTGCTGTAGCTGGGGGTGATGCCAACGATAGGACTAATGCACTAATTACCACAGAGCGAGAAAGAGGAGAGAGAGTAAATAGAGGTAGAGAGGGATACAAGGAAATAGAATGTCATGCAGAGAGATGAAATGGGGGGAATCTGAGGTCTGACGACTTCTGAGTGACAGCAGAATGACACGACTGGGCTGAAAGCAAGCACCGCCTTCACCATCATCTTCTTCAACAATCTCTGACACAGCTGCAGCATTGTTGTCACAGAGAAAGGAGGCCACATTTTGAGTGGATATCTACATGTTTGTATATATATTAAGTATGTACATAACTTGGTGGCTATAATTAAGTTGTCATATGATGAGCTCTGCTGTTGTTCTATCAAGAAAACTTTCATTGTTGTTCATTCATATCACTACTCTTTACCTCTCTTGTTCACCTGAATTTAAGACTTTCATCAAATGTGTTAAGAATTCAAGAGGTAAATGAATGAATCTAAGGATTTTCAGTTCTTTTTTTCTGCCTTTAAACTTAAATTAAAGTTTATAGTACAAATACCTCCATTATGACAATGCAGTGTTGCCTATCATTTGTAGGGATGAGAGCATCTCTGAAACCAAGTGAAAGGGTGATTTTGTGTTTCATAAGACTATCAGCTTAGTAGTCAGACAGGTTAACAAACCAACACTAGATCTTGCCTAAAAGAGGGTCTTAAAGCATTTTCTTAGCCTAGCTTAAGAAGGGAATCATAAAAAAAAAAAAAAAAAAAAAAAAAAAGCATCAATATTGTTTATCCCATATGCAGCATATTCATTGCCCAAAACCGGTCTTTCCCCCTCAGTCCATTGAGGCTCCAAACCCCCCCCAACACACCCAACAATTATTTATCTCCTCTTCCTGGGGCCGTGTTCGTTCATTCCCCAGCCACTTCTTTCTCCTTCTTCCCTGCCTCCTCTCTCTCTTGTTTTACTCCTTGTTTCCGGGCAATTGGGTCCGGGTGCTGGTGGTGGGGGGTAAGAGGTTGGGGTGGAGCTGCTGGGAACTTTGTGTGTGTGCCTTTGTGTGTGCGGGCCGCTGTATGTATGTGTGTATGTGTGTGTGTGTGTGTGTGTGTGTGTGCTGGGAAGTGAGCTAATAAAGGACGGTGATCCATGAAAGGCCTTGAGCAAAGACACAGTCAATTACCTAATGCCTGGACCAGACCGCAGGGCCCATGCACACACATTCTCTCTCTAACAGACTCTTACACACACACACACACACACACACACACACACACCAATACATGCACCTCATTTACGTATACATGGAGAGGGGGCAGTGGAGGGCATAACTGGAAATTGTGTGTAGTGGGAAGTGTGTGGGTGGGTGTGCATATGCGTGTGATGGAGAGCGGCGATTTATTAAATTGCTGTCATTTTTGACAAATTTGTGCAACTCAAGTTGAAAGGGTTAGCCTGGACTGCTTCTCTATATTTTTCAATCTTTTCTTCCTGTTAGAGAAGAATAACACCTTGGGGACTGAAACCTAGTCGCCCTGGTATAAACCTGTGACTGCTGGTGGTACTGCACAGGACCAAGCTTCAGTCCTGGGTTTACACGGGTCTGACACTGATTGATTTTGATCTGAAAGGATGAAGATGAGTTTTATGCACTCAACATAAAAATGTATGACCGTAATAAAATGATTGCAAGATTACTATAAACCTGCACTGTTGAAAAGGCACTGGTCAGATACCATGTTTCAAACAACAGGAAGATTGACAGCAAGATGGTTGGCATGTCCCAGCAAGATATGGTGCTTACATTGCAGTCCACCAAACAAGCGATCCTCCTGGCAAGATGATGAGGCCAATGAATGTAAAATAACTAAATATGCAGCAAAAATATCCACATTGCGTCAGGCACCATCTCTAAAAAATAAAGGAATAACTACACAGACAAGCAATCAAGTTATAACAACAGAGGAAATCTCTGCTTGGTTGTTGGATGGCATAAACAAAGGACAGTGGAGGGTTGGATTGGGAAGAAAACTGGGTGGTCTTTCATATTGTTGTCAGGGAAATTATTGAGTGGGGCAGATCATACAGAGGGTTAATAACACTACTTCAAACACACTCACACAACTGAGTAGATTAGCCTGCAAGTGGTAATGAGGTTACAGTCAAGTGTTTCAGCAAAGGCACACACACACACACTCACACACACAACTTCCTAATTAAAACTATCTAACTGCCTTTTTATAAAGAAGGAAGTGACTCTGTGTTTGTGTGTGTTTGTGTGTGTGTGTGTGTGTCTGACTAACAACGAGGCTGTCATATAATTATCACCATACATACATACATACATACATTTTTTCAAATAAGAATGGAGTATACTTTTACTTTTGATGTAGAAAACATTTGTTCAAAGCATAACTTGTCTATGACAATACTTGTAAACATTAACAAATGTATTTTTGTATAACATGGGTTCAAAGAACAGTAAAGGAAAAAACACATGTATGTAAAAACTTGATTTTCTACAAAAATGCTCTCGTGGTGATATGTCTGTGGTTGTCTTTTAGTGTGTGTGTGTAATGTCTCTGTGGCTTGTTCTCACATTGTTTCAGTGTAGAACTTAGAGGAATCATGTTGTCGAAGCTGGTTCTTGGCCTCCTCCAGGTGTGTGTAAGAGGTTTGCAGACGCAGTGTCAGGTCAGGACATTTTACATGCTGCTCCCACACTTCCCCTGGCTCTCTGAGTAGACCCTGAAATAACCACAACCGACAGCACGGACACACACACACACATACACACACATCAGATAATGATCACTGTATCTTTCTGTTTAAGACCCCTGCCTCTTTCTGTCTCTGATCCCTCTCCCACAGGTAGTGACGGCTTACTGCTAAAACCAGAGGCCAATCCTCTTCATCTCTCCTCCCGTGACACAGGGACTGAGAGAGAAGAAAATGATATCAGGAAAGAAGAAGTGCAGTAAAAGGAAGCATGTCAGAGTTAAGAGATAGGATACAGGGAGAGCAAAGAGGGGTAACAGAAAAGATGATAAAAAAGAGCAATAGCACACACATTAGAGTGCAATAATACAAAACAAATCAGTTCTGTTTGGATGTTGGTTTTAAGTTTTGGTTCAGTTCAAAATGTATTGTCCTTGACAAGGAACATTTATTTCAACACCTTTTAGAAAAAACGTATTTAATATTGAAACATTGAACCATGTTGATCATGTTCGGGAGATTGTGAATGTACTTAAACTGCTTCTGTTACCTGATTGTCGAATATGGTATGTTGATGTGAACATTTGGCAGAGCTAGCCACTGCTGTCTGAGGCTTTTATCACTCATAATATCTCATCCAATCCTAACAGCTAACTTAAAGCATAATATATGGTGTATTAAAAGAACTGTTATCTTCCCTGTGAACAGCATCCATTGAAAAATATTTTTTCAATAACCTTATTATACTGTTCAATCTGATACATAAACTCTATCAGATTGCGTCCACCAGGTTTTGCCTCAAGTGGGTTTCACTGACGGTTTGTTGTTTGTCTGAGATTCGTTTGTGAATAAAACAAAAAGAAATCCATCCATATATTAAATTCTTTTATAAAGTTTTTGAAAGACATATTTTTTGGGCTCAAAAGCCCAAGTCAGTGTAAGTGCAGACAGCTGTCTGTCTCTTTTGATCATTCAAATCTTCTCGTCATTGTTGCTCCTACCCTGGAGTGGATGGTTTCTGATGTCTACTGACATATCAAAGACAAAGAAAAGTCGCTTTTAGCACTAAGTTCCATGTCTCATCTCCGCCCCCAAAACCCTGTTGACATCTTCCAGGCACAGAAAGACAATATTTGAAGGAACTGATGAATAAATGGAAAATTTGATCAAAATAGAAAAAGAGGTAAAAGACTGTATTATTCTCACTTGCCATTTTTCGTCACTTTTTGAATCTTTAGTAGACATCTTTTTATTTCATAGAAACTGGCATTTATCAGGATAACACATAAAGCTTGCCAAATTTCATATATCATAGTCATGGGGGGGAAATTATGGAGGTTAAATAGCAGAAACACTACATACACTTTGTGGTGGTGTATTTAGAGAGCCACGGATTCAGTGCTGGTTAAAAAATCTGATCAGTCTGAAAGTGAAACACTCGGAAAGCTTGGAACTTGATTAAATTTTTTGTTTCACGGTTAAGTGTAATCTTTGTTGAATGTGAACTTTGTGCAGTGCAGATTAACTTGAATGTTGTTGCTTTGTTTGAGGTGACCTTCAGTTGTTGTTTGGTGTTAAAAAGGAAGGAGGATGAGAGAGGATAGATAGAGGGAGGGACAGGGACCCTGTCCTTGCTCCTATCGCCACGGGATCGGTGGCCTGGCCTGACCACTTCCACAGCCAGCACCTCAACCTTATCCATCACCACTAGATAGTTATCACACCAGGGAGGGAGGGGGTGTGGGGATGAGAGTTAAAGAAAGAAAGGGGGACTTCCTGCGCTAATCACACACACACACACACACACACACACACACACGAACATACGCACGCGCACACCCACACAAATAAAGATACCCTAATGGACAGAACAGATAGACAGGTGTAAGTAAAATAAAGATAAATAATGTATTCTCCTTCATGTCAGCACCAAGAGACCTCTCTAACACCATTAATGAACTCATCCGAACTATAGCCAGCTGGAGACCGGTCTGTGTGTGTGTGTGTGTGTGTCTGTGCATGTGTGTGAAGTGCAGCTAATAAAATGAGACTGATCCACGCCTCATTTCTGCTCACTTATGTTTTACATTACTTGAAACGAATAATAGGGAAAGTGCTTTGCCATAAAGCTCTCCAGAGCGTAAATAACACAAATGGTGAAATGGCTTCTTATGACATCATCACCAAACACAAATATGCATGCGAAGACTCACATGAGCACAAGTATAAAGACACAAATGCTGATCTGAACTTTGGTAACTTTTAGAAAGTTGAGATAAATACTACAACAAATTCACCCGAAATAATTTTTTGTCAAGGCCTGGTTCAGTGTTGAGTTGCTTATTTTTCCTTCCATAACCTATTTAAATGTCCTGTATAATAATGAATTCTGTTTTTGTTTCTCTTTGAGAGCATTTCTCAAATCTCAAATTCTTTCATCGCAAAGCTGCTTTAAAACATGAACCTCCAACAATTTGATCCTGCTCTTTTCTGAAGTTGGCCTCTCACCGTGTAGCATACAGCAGGAGATATTTCTGCCGCACACGTCTCCAATTACTGGAAATACTCACTTGTTTGATTCAGAAGTTAGTGCCAGGGGAGGACATACCAGAAGATGAAGATTTACTTGTTAAAGGTAACTGTTTTTGTGTTGTTCTTGCTTGTACATAAATGTAGCCAAAAAAGGATGTTACACAGATTATGTATAAAGGTTCAGGAGAGATCATGTATGGAAAGAACTTAAAAATCCTCGAATTTAAGAGAAATATCAGATTGTGGTTCCTCATTCTGTCTTGTAAACTAAAATGAAGGGGAAAAATTAAAATGTTGTAGATGTGTAGATAAATTCTGTTGTGTCTGCCTTTCAAATCACCAGATCATGCTGGTCGGCTCAGCTATGATAAAGTTATTAGGACTACAAATGAGATGTGTGCATAGCAGCGACATCTGACAGTAACATGGAGCAACAACGTGAAACATGCACTCATGTACTCTCTGAAATGGAGACAGTAAACGGCTCTGCACAGAAGCCCCCAAGAGAGCTGTCTGCCATGTTTTAATGATGTCATTCTTCTTTAAAAGGAGTTTTAAAGGATCTCTGCTTTCATCAAGAACTAACTCCACTGGGACCAGAAGAGGGTGATGGGAGGGCTCTAATAATTGGTATGACACTTTAGTATAACTAACACTCTTTTCCCCTCTTGCATGTGCTCTGTTGCTTCATCTTATCCCACGCCTTCCTTTATCTTCTTTGTCTTTTGTGTTTTCTCTTTTATCCTGGTGATTTTCTGTTCCTGTCTGTTAGTGTCAGTCACGGCTCTGGCTTTCATCATCTCACCTGCTGTTTCTTGCTAGCTATGGCGGGCAGTATGGACCTGGTTTTGATCCATGGAGATCCAAGAGTCCCAGGGACACTGGGGGCTGTTGGGCTAAGCCTTCCCAAGACACAAGCCCTGTCCCTGGGGGGCGGTCTTGTGGTGGGCTGGTACCTGACTTGCCTCAGCAGTTGTTCCATCTCATGGGGGGCCGGTCTGAATGGAGGGTTAAAGATCCCTGGGCACTGTAAGGAATAAGAGGGAGGGTAAAGAATTAAATAAGGGGTTAAAACGACAGGTGCATATTATAATTGTTATTAAATTTACTATCAGGGTACCTGCAGGTCCCAGCAAGTCCAAATTTAAGACTTTTTAAGACCTTTTTAATGCCACTTTGAATGAAATTTAAGACCAAAATATATAAATATGGTTTGGGTATCCTACTGTATTACAATCACATCATAGCATGTGTGTCTCTTTAAGAGAGTCCTTCAAGTTTACTTTTTGTCTGTTTATTAAACATAAAGTAATTCTCTCTGATTAATTGCTGTATGTAAAACTGTAAACAGATAAAAATGTATATCAGCAGCTTTTAAGACAGTATCCACTCTAAGTCTCCTTCTCGAAAAGTCCCGCAAAAAAGACAAATCCTGCCCTGACAAATTTAAGACCTTTGAGTAATTTATTTAAGACCAGAATATAAAATTTCATTGAACTTAAAACTTTTTAAGGTCTTAGTTTTAAATTCATGAATTTCAGACTTTTTAAGACTTTTTAAGGATGTGTAGGAACCATGTATGTTTTAGTATGATACATCCCCCAGATTTTTCCCCTTCAGCAAGTTCATCAGATTGGGGTATTTGTCTGACTTGGTTAAGTGTGTGCAGATATTTCAAACTAAATGACTGGATACCCAGCTTAGGAATTTCAACACCTCACTTACCTATACACAAACACATCCTTTACACATATGGAAACTTAGTTCCTCTCTGTTGTGAAGTGGGGTACAAGCTGCCCACAGACAGCCTCAGTAATAATTATTCAAATCACAGTGATCCTTTTTCCTGTGTGTTAATTACCAGACCAAAGCTTTGAGTTGGAGGACTCTGTATCTACTCTATATGCTAATAGCACCCCTTGCTATTTAGGCCACTCTAACAGAGTGGGACAAGCAAGAGAGAGGAGAGAGAAAGGACATAAGAGGGAAATTACTCTAACTGTATCAACCCAAACCTCACTCTTTTAAAATAACATATTAACTGACTGGTTAATTAGTAAGTGTTTCATTATGAGACCATGAGTACTTGTGATGTAAATGTCAAGTGTTTCAGCACTAGTAGAGAGGAATTAATTAAACTACAATGACCCTCATTTTTGTAACTGTGGGTAGCAGACATGAATGGATAACAGCTGATTTTTAAGTGATGTGGAGAGGTGAACAGTCACGTGGAAGTAATGCCATTCTAATGGCTTCTGATATTAGTACAAACATACAGTACAATCATAACTTGTTTAAGTTAATAGAGATTTTTCCCCCCAAATACGTCTCCTACAGATTGTGCAGGTTACGAGTTGACAAAAATGACCTGTCATTATCCATGAGGTAGTGCTGTATTTAAGGGAAAGCCTCAACTTAAACAAGCTTTTAAGCAAAGAACATAGCAATTAAGTACTTCAAAATGAAGCATTATTATGCACAGGAAAAACAAAATGTGACCCAGGTAGTACCATTTAAAATCAATACAGCAAGTCAAATTAATCAGGGCAACAGCAGTTACGTAAAAACAATGTGTCACATAAGTGTTTCTCAAACAGATTATATCTGGGTACAATTTTTCAAGAGGACCAGGTCTCCTATAAAATGACAACTTTATCAATGCAGGTTTATTGCACAAACCTCAAATGAACAGTCCTTAAAAAGATATCATTTATTGATAATGTCAATACATAACTCATTTAAAAAGGGACATATACAAAGCAAATAGTGCAAGCATAAAACAATCACATTCTCTTGAAAGAAAAATTCTCACCCTTTCGAAAGACACACACTCATATGCACACAAACAGGTACATGCAAGCCTAACAGTACCAACCTAGCTATGGGAAGAGCAATGATGTTGACCCCGGGAACACACCATCTCTGTCTCTGTCATAGGGACTTGGGGCCTTTTGGTAAGCCCTGTGTGTGTGTGCACGTGTGTGTACGAGTGTGTACGAGTGTGTGTGGGCTGGGGTCCGAGAAGTGAGGAAGGATGAACTGTGTGGGAGAGCCATCTATTCACTGCTGACAAGGTCAGAGCTACGAAGGGAAAGAGTCCCCTGCCATATGCAGAGAGAAAGAGAGAAAGAGAGACAGAGAGAGATGGACAGAGTGTGTGGAGGAGCACTCAAACTTTTCTTATTTGTTTCCTCTCTTTATTCATATATTCAGTTTTATCATACATAAAATCAAGATTCTAATATTTCTTAACAGCACCATCAAGTTTCATCTAATTAACCACCAGCTCACATAGTCGTTATAATCAAATGATGAACAATATTTTGTTTGTGGAAACTCAGCAGAAAACAAGTTGAACATATGATGATGATGATGATGATTACGAAGCTGGTCACACAGGCTGGAAGAACAGAGAGACAGAGAAAGAAAAAGAGGGGGAGGGGTGGGGGGGAATGTCTGGTGGTGCTGAATCAACAGTGACCAGTGCACTTTGTCTTCATTATGATCCCAGTGGGGAGTCAGAGATGCTTGGATGCCACACACCAACCAACACACACACACTCACATACATGAACACCTGTGCCAGGGGAAACACTAAAATACTCCACTCAGCACATCAGTAGAGCCTTGAGGACACTTACTTACTTGTGTGTGTGCATACACACATAACTCCACAGAGAGCCACACAGCCTTCTTTCCCAAAAGAAAGTAAAAAGGCCTGTTTCCTTCTTACTCTCCATGGAAAACTACCAAACTATGTCCCTTTTCTCTGCCAGTGTGAGAACTATATCTCTGGCCAAGCATAAGCCTCTGTTTTAATCTGGACGGTAGTTATGGCAACCTCCATGGAACAAAGTTTTTATTGGGTCTGACACATTATCCAGGATATGCATTCAAAATAAACAAAGTAAGTTTGGATAATTACTTTATGATGAGTTGAAAAGTAAACTTTTATTAGGCTTGGTTTGTCTGGGTTTTTATTATTTGTGTGGTATTAACTCTGACAGCATCCATATGTGGTTGATTTAAATTGATAAATGGTGTAATTCAAGATATTTATGGTTAGTAATACTAATTTTTTGGAATTTTTTTGGCCTGTTCATACTAGAAGTTGTTGAACCAACATCACAATTTTCCCAACTTTTAACCCAGAGTTGTTTTGCTGTTTTTTTTTCTCTTTTCAACTTGTTTGTCAAAAATATGCATTGAATGATTTACTGCAAAGTGCTAACTTTTGTCAGTCTTCAATCCAAACCATTCACTACTTTTAATTCAGTTATAATAAATAAAACATAATTTTCTGTAATATAAATTAGACCGGTATTATTATTGAAAAAAATGTCTATAACAGCTCAAAATATATAATCTCTCAAATAACACTGAATGTCACTTCCAGTTGAGTTTGAAGACTCGTCTTATGTACCTGTGCAGTCTGAAGTGATAACTTCATAGTTTCATGGTCAAATTCTGGCCCAATAATAATAATATATGTGCTAACGTAGACAGACCTGTTTTGTACTGAGAAGATGATGTGATCGATGAACTTGGTAGACCTTGGCTGTCTGCTCTTTCACCGTCTCCAGACAGTCTCTCTCTCTCTTCTTTAGCTCCTCATGTTCATTCAACTCCCTCCTACAGGACACACACAGATGAGACAGAGCAGTTACAAGATTTAAAATTCTAAACAACTGATTTGGTAGATATCGTTTACAAATTTCCGATTTAAGGTGCCAAAAATGTGACCCCCTGGAGACACCTTTAATGGGCCCATTAAAAGTCATTGCATCTTGTTCTGTTCTCATGTTTTCTGAGTAGAAGTGGCTGGATAATGCTAATTTGGTTTGTTGAATTTCCTTAATATGACCTGATTCATAAGAGAGCCATGTCTTCCTAATGTAAATGCATGCTAATTGCAACATATTAAAAAAATATTCTGAGGTTCATTGTGCATCAACACTTCTCATCTGGAAACCTAAATAGACTTTTCACATCACACAAACAAACTTGTGCAGAGAGTATGTTTTTGTGATTCATTCTTCTGCTGTTACCTGAGCTGTTCTTTGGCTGAGTGAAAAAATGTCTGAGAGAGAGAGAGAGAGAGAGAGAGAGAGAGAGAGAGAGAAGAGAGAGAGAGAGGGAAACAGAAAAACTGTGAGAGAAAAAATACAAGAGAGCTAGACAGCCTAGATGGGGAAAAAGCCTAGTTAGAGAACAAGAGGCTCTAAGTGGGAGGATGATGGATATATTTCATCACCGCAGTCAGGACAGGTCCGTCTGTGACATCTGTTAAGCGGAGCCGGCTAAATGGGATGCATTAAAAGCCCATACACAGCAATTTCATTCTGCAATCACACAGCCTTATTGTTACAAGGGGGTAATAACTTAAAAAGGGAAGCGGAAACAATTACTAAAACACGCATGCAATGGTAATGGGAAAATGCACCCACACACACAGACACACACACACTGCACACACACACACACACACTGCTAAAAGCAAAGCCATACCTCATCAACAATCCTTTGCTTTCTCGTTTTTTAATCCCTCCTCTTTTCTCTCCTTCGTCTTCACTGCCTTTTTCTCTACCCAACTTCTGTTTTCAATTACAAGCCTTCACAGAAGAATCAGAATATTCATAGTGTGTCCGTAATGTGAGGTTAACACATTCTGCAGCTACTGACATTTAGAAAGAAATCACAACACCCGCTCCCATTGCCTTTGCATTCTCATTCCTTCCTCTGCACCAGATTAAATTACAAAATAAATGAAATATGCAGAGCACTATGTGTGTGTATGTGTGTGTGTGTGTGTGTGTGTGTTTATGTGGGGAGAAAGACTAAATGTGCTTATGTGTGTTTATGTTATATTAGGCTGTGCAATTTAGGATTGTGTGTATGTGAGGCCATATGTAAATATTGAGGTTGACTGGCCCCTATTTGTCCACATGGCCAACAGGGATATTACTTATTAATGCAAAATATAAAGTTTTAATCCATTGTGGGACAGTCTAGTTCACAAACCGATGTGCATGTGTGCCTCTCGTTTTCATGTGTACTTCTGTTAATCCATGCCTTAATATGGCTGCAAAAACATTTTGCATATTTTTACAGGGGTCAGGACCTTTTTCCTTGTATCTGCACATCTGTGTCTGTGCTGAGAGATGGACAGTTTCAGTGTGTGAGGAAGTTCAGAGGATGTGTTCGCAAATTTTTCAATGTTTGTCCAAAAGGGTGTATTTACAAGGAAGTGTGTGTGTGTGTGTGTGTGTGTGTGTGTGTGTGTGTGTGTGTATCAGGCTGATTCTGTGACCTTTGCTTCCCTGCCCCCAGCCCCAGTGTTATTAATTGCTGTGTAGTGGACAAAAGCCAAACAGATTTGTAACGGCTGAAGGCACCTCGATCTGTGTCGACCCAACCAGCCGCCACAACATACAACCCTCATTAGCCCTGTTCGGCACGCAGCACTTGCTCCGTGCGTGCGTGTGTGTGTGTGTGTGTGTGTGTGTGTGTGTGTTTGTGTTGGTGTGTGTTTGACTGAGTGAAAGTGTAAGAGAGGAAGCAAGACAAGAAGAAAAAAAAAGACACATAGGGTGAAACAAGGGCCCATTATTCTGTGACACACTTATATGTTATGTCTGAACAGGAATCTTCTTGTTGATGTAAAAATATAAACCCTCTCCTCAGACAACTCTAATACTGTAACGGTGTTCTTACAGAAAGTATAAAATACTAGCTGAATGGCTGCTGGTTTAAGTTCTGAGAAAGTCAGAGCGAGTCTATCTAATCATCCATGAAAACTTCACCCAAATTGACCTATGTCTACCACCCTGCCCTTTAATTTGTCAACCTTAATAAAACTTTAATTTGTATCTTATCAAAATGTGATGCTCATGTTGCATCCAGCAAAGTTTATCCAAATGCAGAAAAAGTCTTCAAATTAATGTTTGAGATAAATCAGATGGGCTCAAGCAAGTATGTAGACATCTTTGCTCACTGAAATTATCAGGGCTGTAGGAGTGAGAAGGTACTCATGTTACTTTTTTTTTTTTTTTTTTAAGTTATGAGAACTGTAGATTTTGTCCTCAATCCTATACATGGGAAATGCATCAGGAAGTGATATGCTCAGGTACAGTAAAAACTGGAGGAATGATTAAGACAAGCAAAATATTTTCCTGTATTTGTCGGCAGCTGATTACGGTTAAACCTATGCTTTAACATGTTCTGTTTAAAAAAAATGGAGCTGAGATGTAAGTCTACTTGAAGGTCATTGCATTTTAATACAAGATAATTACAAACAGGGTTTAATTGCTTTTGTCGGTACATTACTGTTTAACGTGATATACAGCATTTCATTGGACTTGAATTTTTATTTGGATAACAGATGTAGTTATCTTTACAAATATTTTTTAAATTACCATGGTAATATTTATTCAGTGAAGCCCCAAATGTAGGGATTATTTGATTTACCTGGAATATCATACTGAAATCATAGGCTGCAGATGACTTCTGCAGTTGCTGAACAAGTTAACCAAGCATTCCTGAACGACTTTAGATAACTGAAACTTTAAGTGACATTTTCACCCCATACCGTTCATTTATTTAAATGGCTAATATAGTACAGCAATTTTCTCACTTTTTCCTCAATTATTTACCCCCTGGTCCACCATGAGGTTTAACAGGCTGATGGGATATCAGAGAGGGAGGCATTGTGGGACAGCAGGCCACACCTGCGGTCGTCCAGGCCAACACCAGAGCAGCTAATTGGCCAGGGTTTAAATATTTAATGGAGGCTTGACCTGATTGGGTGTTTTAATCGCTTCAATTAAATGATTCAATAGCCGGCGAGTAGGGGGGAGTCAGCCGGTCAATTTAGCCAGTGACCGGCTCAATGTATTGAACCTTCAAAACCCTCATAAGAGACTGACTGATTGATTAACCAATACACTGAAGAAGTTAAACTGATGCCACAAAAAGGTGCAAAGGGGACAATTCTGTGACAGGAACTATCTCAATTAAACAATCCAAATATTTAAAGTGAGAAGAAACATTCAGCATTAAGGCAGTTTGAGACTTTTTGTATTTTTTTTCTCCAATGTATAAGTCTCCAAAAGTTAATTCTTAAAGAGGCAGAGAGCACAGCAGCTTTATTTCTACATTTTCTCCAAACGCGCGTACACACACACACACACACACACACACACACACACACACACAAAATAGGGAAATCCAATCAGACTGAAGTGAACTTGTCTCACACCAAACTGGATCAGAAAGAAAGGGAAGCAAAAGAAAGACTGACGCACAGAAGTGGAGAGTGATCGCAGGGCAGGCTTGCAGGCATTCCCGCACTCTCTCCAGCATAGCAGCTCTCCTTTCATGAATGTCCTTGAGAGGGACACAAATGAAGGAGGACTGAAGAAGGCTGGAGAAAAGAGAGACAGGAAAAAAATCGAGAGAGGAGGAGAGACAGCACAGCATCACTTTTGCTGCTCTGCCTGGCAGCACCAAGTCCATAAATTCTTCCTTGTTCTCTTTTGGATAAGTTAAAATGATTTTTCCATCTCGTTGCAACATCACAGGGAGGATTATTTATCTGATTATGGCAGTAATAATTACCCAGCTGTTTATTGCAGACAGAGGAATTATTCATGCAGTCAACAGGCCGTGGTGGTGGTGGCGGTAGCGATGACACAAGCACATTTAGTAAATATGCAAAGGGGGTTTGCTCCGCTTTCCTAATTGCCCCCATCGTCCCACTGCATGCCCCTTATTAAAGCCCGGGAACTTTAAGTGTCTCCCTGACAAAGTGATAAATTGTTTGGTACCATGGAAAACCGTGGCAGAGTGGGGACTGTGCCGGGGTCCTGACTTCATTAGGGTATGCAGAAGGAGAGGAACGATGAATGAGGATGGACACAGGAGTCCAGTGAACAGGTGACAGGGAGAGAGAAGGATACCAAAGAAGTGAAGGAAGAAGAGGAGAGAAAATGGGAGGAAAGGAGCAGGAGGAAGGCAAAGAGAGGGCAGAGGATGGCAGAGAGGAGTGTAAGTAGCATGTATGCTGTACCTAATGAAATGACACAGATGGTTTCGTGCAGGAGAGATCCCTCATCAGAGATAGACCGCAACAGTCACAGAGAGAGGGAAGAGAGAGAAGTTACACAGTCTATGTATTACTCCTACATCATTACCATGCACAGCCGTTCAGCCTGCGCTAAATGGGCACCATTAGTGCAACTTTGAATAATTTATGCAGCGGGTTAAACGGACAGACAGACTGATCTACAAGAGGGAGAGAGCAGGTGGATTAAAAGTGGACCTTTACGGGGTGAGTGATCAGGCAGCGAGCGAGCCAAGGGCTCAGCGGCTAACACGGAAAGGATATTTTAAATAAATGCCGACATGGCGTTAATTGATCGTGACCCCAGCAGCACTAAATAAACATGTGATTAACTGAAGAGAAAGTGACCTCAAAACCCTAAACTGCTGTGGAGGAGGGGCTGTGTAAGTGTGAGGAGGAGACTGGGGATGTCTCAACAGCTGAAAACAAAACATCAAATCAAACCAGGAGGAGAAATGACAGTTAGTGCATCTTCAAGTTGTTTTTTAAGCGTTCACTTCTTCATCTTATGCTGTAAATTATTAAAAAGTCTAATGTGTAAGAAAAGCTACAACTACTTTATTTTCTGAGTGTTTTGATTTTAGTTAGAAAGATACAACATGCAGACAAATGAAGTATCATTTTTGACAATTTAAATTGGAGTTGTCAGAATGTGGGAATGGCTCTTTTGTCAAAAAACACCTTAGACATAAGTAAACATTACGATTAGGCATTAGAACACTTTACTGGCCCAACTTAATTGAGTACATTTTGGTTAGAGTGATAAGAGAAAGTAACGGTCTCATGTGTTTGTGTGTGTCTCTCTCTGTTGTTATAATAACAAGGTAACATAACTTCCTTAATGGACTTTTACAGCCGAGTCCCCCCTACCTCTAAAAGGGGCAAAGAGAGTGGAGGAAAGGTGGAACGCTGGTGGGGAAGAGAGGGGGGAAGTCAGTGATCCAAGGAGCACTTTAACAAATTTACATTTAATTTTAGCAGAAGCCTAAAGATATTTTCTGGTAAAATATATTAGCAACATTAAAAATGTGACTATTAGCTAAACGTGAAGTTTTTTTTCTTTTATGTCAAAATAAAAGATGGCATATCTCTAGCGGTAAGCCCTGGAGCACAGGATGTTTTATTAATGCACAAGCTGCGGTTCAAATCAGAGGCTAATTTTTAATTTCTTCACATCGTTCACTTCTCTCTCCCTTGCTCTCTCCTGCTCTCTCTCTCAGCCTCAAGCACTTTAAGAGGACTTCGCTCTCTCTCTCTCTCTCTCTCTCTCTCTCTCTCTCTCTCTCTCTCCCTCTTTGTCTCTTCATGTTTCAATCCTTCACTTTTTTTCCCTTTTCCCCTATCTCTGTACTTCTCCTCTGAGGTAAAACTATGTAAATAGATACAGAATCCTACCACTACCTCTCTTATATATACACCTGAAAGAAAAGGGGAAAAAGATTGGACATATACTAAGATTCTGTCAAAGCCAACTGATTGTAGATTGTATGCTGTACTCAAAGATATTTTGTTTTTTGTTTTTTGTAAGATGTAGTATCAGTAAAAAATTACTAAATAAAGGGAAAAGCTGACATTCCTTCAAGAACGATAATATCGAAATGCCTGTTCTTTGCAGGGCAAAACATTCAGCACTATTTTGTCACACTTATTTGCTTTTTACCTGACAAGTTCATTGTTCATAACAACTCCTTCCAGGTAGCGCTTGCGTGCGTAGAAATTATGAATGTACTTCCTCACAAAGAATCCTTTCCACCTCCGCTGGATCTGTGAGAGGTTAAATAATAACATAATAAATCATTAAATCATATGTTTTGTTATCTTACTCGTCAGAATTCATAAATTAATTGTTTCATAATTCAGTTAAGGGCAACACATGGTTATGTAATTGTTTATTTAGGTTTGGATGCTCCACAGTCTTATTAAATATTTAACATATCGCAAGTATCTGCCTGGATTTTTGATGGATCTATTTGTACTTGCATGCTAGATAAAGTAATCCTTATTTCTTCTAGCTTTAGAGGACACTTAATAAAAACAATAATAACACTTGAAAAATTTTAAAACCTTGAATAACTCTGCAGACATCTTTATCAGTTGGGAGTGGGGGGTGGGTAGCTGTCACAGACCCATTTGTTTAACTATATCAGCCCACGCTGATTGTGGAGGTTGCAGATTATGTAGTGCGCGTACACACACACGCACGCACACACACACACACACACACACACACACACACACACACACACACACACACACACACACACTCACACACACACACAAGCCATTGGACTATTTTAAAGCAAGGGGGCGGATGTCCTTCAGACTAATTAGGAGATTAAAACGATGGCAGGTAAAAGAATAATCACACTATGAGAAGAAGGGAGAGGAGAGAAGAGGAGAAGTGGAGGATGGGGAAAAACAACAAAGAGCAAAATGAGAATTAGCATTGATCTGCCAGTCAATAGATAATTTTAAATAAAGTAATTGCCGCCTCCCAAGTTCTTGCTGACCTTTGTTGACTAGTGAAATCGATGCTGTTGAATCTAATACAAATCCGAGGTGCGGCATGTAAACACTGGTTTCTATTACGGCCCTAATACATTATCCTCTGTTAGCTACCATGCCGTGAGGAAGGCAACAGGAGAGGAGAGAGAAAAAAGAAAGAATCAAAATTGATTCAAAGAAAATGTCACAAGAGGATTCTGAGATGATTGTTTCTCCTTTTTTTGTCTCCTTCTGCGCTTTCCCTCCATTTCTGTGTTGACGCAGTAAATGTTTCTCTATTCAAAACTGGCCTCTGTGCAAAGATGACCTTCACTCAAATGTTTAAACTAGGGTCACTCTTTGGAAAAATGTCAGATGCATCCACAAACAAATAGTAAAAATAAATGTTTTCTTCTTGCAAGGGACTTCAATACAATACTACAATACTCCCAGAATACTCTATACTCATACTGCTATTATTTCCATGACTCCCTTTTTCTCAGAATACTATTTAACCTTTATGGAGTTAATATGTTACTCTTTTATTCCACATATATAAAACCGTCTGACTTGTCCCATGTTGTTAGTTTTGGGGTCCGCTGATATTACACTTGGGAAGCACTTGGGAACAAACTCCGCTAATGCAGTCAGATCAGTGATCAGTCATTCTTAAGATTTGTTGTTTGTTTTTTCATGCTTAAAGAAAACAGTATGAGAGTAAACAAAGAATCAGACATGGAATAAAATGCATACCTTGGACAGAGGGAAGTCCCATTTAGCTCTATTTGGACTGAAACCCAACAACCTTTCAAATGTCTTGAAATGAGCCACTTTGCCTCTCTTTTCACATATATTTCTCCCATTAAAATTCCTATTGCATCCTTTAGGAAACTGTGTTTTTATATGGGTAATAAAAGGCCTCTTTTCTATAACTTCAGAAGCTTTTGCTCTTCTCTATTTGGTGTCTTGACCCCTAACCTTCTCACCCACTGACCTAAAAAGCTGGCCCAAACACTACTCATAGATCTGTGTCTCCTATCATGTGACATTTATTGAAACAACAGGGTAGTCAGATTTATATGTTTGGGTTTCTATTAAGTATAAAACCTGAAGCCTTCAATTTCCAGGCTTTTCAACCAGTATGAAAATATTGTGACCATTTTCCTGGGCCTGAACAGCAACGCAGCCTCTTCAATAAACACTAGTGGACTTTTTTGTGGGCCAATAAAACCTTTTAACGGTTTCATCAGAATGGAACTGTTAGCCAAAAGAGTAGGCTTTATGGAAGTATAAAAATATAAGGTTTCTGTGCAATATCCTTGCGTAAAAATGCCAAAGCATCAGTCACAGCAAAATGGTATGATTTATAGATTGAGAAGTAGTAGCTGCATGCTGCATGTGGAGTAAAGGGAGCATTTATGTGGCATTAGGAGTGAGGTAAGTGACAGAAATACCGCAGAGTCAGTTTTTTTTTGTATTGGTAAGGCAAGATGTTTTAGTATATAGAAGACTTTCTACATTTTTTTCCCAGAAGGCCTTTATGCCTTTGCTAAATAATCTTAAAGGCTAATTTATGAAAAAAGACAGTTTTTACATGCACATGATCCACTGCAGTGTGTTGACAACTCAGGCAAGTCTTTAAAAAATTAGATTTGTGCAAATACACAATATGTGTCGCATCTAGTAAAAAGTCAAATTCCAATGGACCATTTTTGCAAAGTGGCAGTGTGATTAAGTGCTTACAGGCTGCTTTTCATGGGGCCTCCCTTTCACAGCACACACAGAGAAAAAGAGAGTCCCCCCACCACGACACTCCATTTGCTAAAACAAGACACTGTGGTGATATTTACCCTGACCGCCATCTCCTCGTAGAAATTCATCTTCATGATAAAATATGCCTCCTGTGAACACAAAGGAAAAGATGGCGTTACATCTTGTCTCCCGGCCCTCTGATCTGTCCACAGCAGGCGTCAAAGATAAAGAGCTCTTTATACATAATACATTGCACAGAGGCAGCGCAGATAGGGCCACTGTAGAGAGAAGGGAGGGAGGGAGGGAGGGAGGGAGGCAGAAAAGGAGAGAGAAAAAAGCAAGAGAGAGGAAAGGAAGAAGTGAAAAAGTCAGAGGGATGGAGGGAGAGGAGAAGAGAGGATGAGAGAGAAAGAGAGGGAGAGAGAGAGTGTGGATAGTGGGACTTTGTATCAAGGGGAGGACGGGACTCTCTTAATACACCAACGCAGACAAGGGCCAAGAAAATCTATGGTAGTCAAGCAGCGAGCTAATGGAGATGTATGACGGCCAAACGCTCTCCTCTGGATTTTATAATCAATGACAGCACTGCCAGCAGTGACAAACAAAAGGCCAGAGAATATTCAGCGGCGCACTCTACGAGCCGTCACACACCTAACATGTGTCCCGACCACTGGGGGCACATTTCAGGAGCAAACTGGAGAGTCGGTCATAAAAGGGATTCATATCTCAACACGTCTTTTTAATAACAACAGGGAAGAGAGGGAGCAGAGGAAGGGGAAGGAAGACAAAGACTTGAAAGGAGGTTGTAAATTCTGCTTGATGCTTGGAGATGAGGCTTTGTGCAAGTCACATTTCACATGATAAGGTTTGCGGAGTATGGAAGAAAAGAAGAGAGAGAGAGAGAGAGGAAGGGAGGAAGCGATGGCAGAGTAGAATCTCTGTGGATTAATTCAAAACAGTTCACTGTGGCAATTTTGAGTGATTTAAATTAGCACTAGTCTGTTTCCAAATGAGAGCAAACAGCCTCTTTTTAGCCCATATGTGTGTTGTGACACATCCTTCATCGTTTATTTTAACGTCCCTCAACCCCACCCCCACCACCCAGCCCCCCTTTTCCATTTCTTGAACGTCTCCCAAACGGCGGCTGGCAGTTATGCTTTAGCAAACAGTCAATTTACAGGCATGATAAATAGCTTGTTGTGATACGTTTACAAAACTCAATCCAGGGGAAAATTATACGTGAGAGCGCTGGGTATTGGATCCGGTATCAACAATCTGTTCAATTAAGAAGCAGTTGGAGGCAATATGCTGAAAATGGGGCCTTGTTTTACAAAAGCACACGCACACACACACACACACACACACACATAAACACTCACACACACTGCACTCACAAACTCCACGACTTCTTCCTTCTCTCTTTCCCTTTCCTCGCTCTTTCCAAATCCATCCCAGGAGTTGTGATATAGATGGAATTCCTTATCATATTGCATCATATTTCCTAAGTGCTAATTTCCTGATGTGTAATGAGTGAATTATATCTCTTAAGGTCAGACACAGGACTTAGGAATATAGCAATTGAATTCTAATGCGTGCTATCATAACATAATCAATATATCTATAGCCATTTCAGGCACTGGCTTACCTTCACCATTTGTCTGAAACGTGCCCTTGCTGTGAAGCCCCTCCATATCTTCTGGATAATGACTGCCTTCTTGTGCAGACAGCTGTAATGAAAACCATTTTTGTATGCTGAGTTGATGAAAAGAGTTGCTGCAACACTTGAAAAATTATTCTGACACAGAGTAAGACAATTTAATTGGATTTATTTTTTGGGCTATGGTTTTTTATGCTTTGGAATGATCCGACTGAGCAAGAGAAAGCAAGAAAATGGAGCCTTTTTTTAAAATATTGTTACACTGAAAGAAAAGAAAATAATGAACCAAGATGTAAAACAAATGGATCACAGCTTTACTGATTACATCATAACGTCCCCTAAAGTCAGTCCAGCTTTAACAAACTTTGATCTCTTTTCTCAAAATGGGATAATAAAAGGATAAAAGGAATGGTTTTGTTTTCTGCATACAAATGTAAGGTTGTAAAAGACTTCAATTAAAAGGTCGTGGACACATTCGGCTAAAAAGAATAAAAACTCATAAAGACATACACAGAACATTTCTGCTCTTTCAGGCTTCTTGATCATGTCCGGTGAGCCTTTCACCTCCTTTAGTAGGCGGCACACATCTGTATTCATCTTCTAACATACTCTAAATGCAAGTCCACCACGATCCTCTGCCTCCAACGAGGCCATCAATTTCCAAAAGGCCATTCATATGCCCAGAAAATCAATGCTTATAGTGGGGAAAGCACAACCCCGGAGTTGCACTTAGGCAGCTAAAATTGTTGCTAATTATCCACTTAACGCATTGATCAATTAACTAAAGTAATCTGAATTAACCTACTGTCTGGAAGTTTGTCTGCTGACCCTGCAGAATGGTGCTGAGGTCACAGTACAGGAAAAAAGCACAGAGACAGAGACATTCATTTCTCTCTCTCTCTCTCTCTGAGTGTGCATGTGTGTGCACGTGTGTGTGTGTGTGTGTGTGTGTGTAAAAGGAGCACAGAGTGCGAGCGACATTTATTCCTCAAGGCCATTTGCAAAGCTCTAGAAGTGGGATAATTATGAGAGTGAGCTAGTATCAGGGTTTCCCTTGAAATTAACTCTTCAGAGACCTGTCGGATGTTTTTTAGACCCCGAAGGAAAGAAGCTAACCTCATATTACTATATAAAATATTAAGGCTTTTATTATTCTGCCAGTGGATTTTAGGGCTTTTATGAAAAAGGTTTTCTTGTTTGCAGGCTCAAATAAAGAAAACACACACTCAACATCAGGCAAATTAGATTGAATCGCAATTGTGTGAGTGTGCTGCAATATTCGAATTGCAGACATTGCAATATTTCTTGAATCTCAAATGTGTCAGAATACCTGATACATCTGTTTGCAGATGATGTTTTGTGCTCTACACCAGTGTTACTCAACCCTGCTCAACCAAAGCGCCATATATTTTTAAAATTACTTTTGCAAGAGCGATATTCTATGTGGTGAGTAGTCATAAAAATAAGTTGAAGATGGCGAGCAGCAAGTAATAGCAGCAAAAATCGGGGGGCTTTATTGATCATATGTAATATTTTCATTTTCAGAAACACTTAATTTTGCATTTTCTTCATCTGTAACCCATAAACATCAACATTTCAAGGAGTCAAGGCTTGAAATCATTTACTCTATGTTTTTGGGATCTATGTAATATCATGGTTTCATTTTCTGAAACGAGTGACCCAAACTATATAACTTTATAATGATATTCTATTTTTTGAGATGTGCCTGTATATGCAAGTAGGTTTCTTTTGAGGATTATTATCTACTTTTTTCCCTCATATATGTGGTTTCTTGATTCAAATATATAAATATGATATATAAAAAAATATATCACCCCCTTCAAAATAGCAACTGATATCAACAACACACCTAGAAGAAGGGGAACCTAAAATTACAAAAACAAAAACAAAACATGAGCCTTCAATAAATGATAATTCTTCTTGCAAATGGGTCTGCCTTACAACAGATGCAGATATTTCATACCTGAGGTAAGCTCGCACCCTGCAGGCTCTGAACCAGCTCTGGATGAAGGTGGCAGCCTGGTTCTCCTTCAGCCTGTTCTCCTCGGCTTCACTGAGGGACACAAACACATGAAAACACAGGAGAGACTCCTAGCTGACTTCAGTTTGCGCATTTGTGACGGTTGAGTCAAAAACAAGATGTGTTTTGTTACATTCAGAAAGTGGTGTATAACATCCCCAATTCACAGCAAAGAGTGCCATTTACAACTACCTGTGTGGTACCTAAAACGCTGGGTAAGTATCAAATCATGGTGGTAGCGTTAGCCTATCGTATACCTGCTTCAGTTAGCCTAGCTTGAGAAACGTAACGGCAGTGGTTTGTGTTTGACTGTCGATTTAAAACGTGGCCGTAACAAAAACATCACGTACCTGTGTCTGTGAAGGAGCCCCAATTTAAACTGTTCAACGTGACTTTCTATTTTCATCAGCTCCGCCATGATTACGGTCTGAAGTTTACATGTTGTCATGACAACAAACATCCCAAGGTAAGATGGTGCGTTCAGGTACTCTTGAGAGTTTGACCGTTTTTGAAGTAAATTACTCCATACTCATATTAACGCTGGATAAATTATGAAAATAAGCATTATTCGCAATGCTGTGACATAATTTTTATGCGTCAATGACGTGACGCCTACTTTTTCTATCCAACTGAACCAGTTTGAAATCACTTTACATCTAAACTAGATATCATGTTGGCCTATTTGTCATCATTACTAACATGTTTTACAGTCACTGTCAAAGTTATGAAGCATTTGCTGTTATATTTCTATCACAATGTCTATCACAAACAAATGTTGCCTGAAAACGTTCATTAAATGAAATACCATCTGGGGCGACCATGAAGAAAACCCAATTTTGGGACTTTTGTTTTTAAACTGCCTCAAGAACAGGGTATTGAATCAACCAGACACATCTGAGGAAACCCATGAAATACCTGGAAGGTTTTTAAGTCTTTCTCATACTTGCAAATAAACCTATTTTTTAACAACTGCGATGTACAAGCCACTTTAAGGTATCATGGGGAAGCCACCCCAAAACTGTGAATAATACATTTTATCTTCAAATCTTTAAGCCTGTCCTTTTAAAACTGTTTATTCAATAACTGATACTTGTTGAACTATTAGTAATGTTTAAAAAATTTATTATTTTTGAGACCAATCACGGTTACCCCAAATGACTTTCTTTCAAGGCTGTCCTTTTAATTTAACTCTAAAAAAAAAACCTTAAATCTCTTAACTGAGGTTTTTTTTTTTTGCATAAATGCATGTGTACACTACATTCCAAATGTTTGGCAAATATATATATCCTGGTTTTAGTATTTTGAAAATGGCCTTCTCAAAAGTCTTGTCCGTCAATGACCCTTATGTTTTTCTAAATTACACAAGTGGACGTAGAAAGAAGGACGTAATAGCAAAACCTACATGTTTAGAGAGTAAAGAGTTGAACAAGAATTACAGACCACAATTATTAAATGTATGTTTTTCACCATTGAAATAAATATAAATGAGTGATATGCTATATGTATTAAATATCAAGTCGTTTTTCTCTGTATTGAATTGTTTTAAGATATTAAAAATCTTCAAAAAAATAACTATTTTTATTTGCCAGCCTTACAGCTACAAGAAGAAACCAAAAACTAAGAAAACCTGCCTTCTGTCTTTGTTAGACTTAATGAAATGCATCACAGGGGCCCATCATCTTGTCTATTTCCTTTGCATCATCCTCCACCTTATCTGCTTTATTGAAGTAGAAATGGAGTAAAAATATGGGAGAGAGGGAGACAGACATTTTTAAAATCCCTGCTCTCTGGATGCAGATTGTGGATCTTAAGTATTGATCTGCCAGCTGCCTCACTTCTTCCTTCCGTCCTTCCAGCCATTTCCTTTCTCCCTCGACGTTATCACCCTTCATCATAGTTATCAGTTTATTTCTACCTACTCCTTATTCCTTACTTTCCCTTCTCGGCGTTCCTCTGCTCCTCTTCTGCCATATGCACCTGTCAAAATGATCTCCTCAGCAGGGAGGAAGTGTGTATGTGCCTCTGTATCTATACGAGGAAAGGTATCTGTCTGGCCATTGGTCAGAGGGAAAGATAGTCTGTTTTATAAATTAATCCTCAGAGACAAGAAGACAACAAACACAGAAGGTGGATTGATGTGTGTGTGTTTCTGTTTCAATGCTCTTCCATGCCCAGAACCAGCTTCTCTCTGAGTCAGAAAGTGTGCTTGTTTAAGTGTCTTCCTCTGTCTCTCTGTCTCTCTCTCAGGCCAATTTGCTGTGCAAGGGCCACCGCAGTGCCGAAGAGCAGAAGACAGACGTCATAGGTAAAGTTATGGCTGCAGGGGCGAAGCATGGCGGCTCAGCTCATCCATCGAGAGGCAGCAGGAGGGCGGCCACCCTGGTAATTACTGGGGAAATGTTGTTGTGACAAGATGCTATGTACTGCCTGTGTGAGTGAGAGAGACAGGGGGATTTTTTACCAAAGTGTTGTTTTGTTTCAGACAACACTGTAAGGATGGCTGAAAGCTATTCGTCCTGTCCCAACACTGATTAGGTGTCACTGGGAGTGAATCTATGAGGGAACAGCAAGAAAAGGTGAGTGAGAGCGCTTCATAAAAGGACATGCTGTTTACAGGCGGTATAATGACCCACTTCTGGAGCATCATCTTCTCTGTGTCCCTCTTCTTTAATATCTAACTTTTCCATCAAATTCCTCCACTTGCATTGCTCAGGATAACTTTCCCTCCTTTCTGTTGCTGTCTTCTCCGTCAAAACATTTTCTGTTGCTCACTGAGGCAATGATCCCTCAACCAGGATTACCCATGAATCCCTCCTCACTACTTCTCTTTTGCTCTCTCACTCCATCTCTCCATACGGGGCATGTCATTTAACATGCCTCCAGTCACCTCTCACAGTCAGGAAGCTCATCCAACCAGTCATTCTCCATGCCCATTGTTCCTAAATGAGGGCCATATGCGCTGCGGCCAGCACTGGTCATAAAGACACACACACATACACACACACACACACACACACACTCACACACGTGTCAGCAGTGATACCAGTGTCAGCGTTTGAATGAGTGTGTGTGGTGCTGTCACACATTGCTCTGCACAGTGCATGTGTATGAATCATTATTGCTTGTGTCAGTGTATGAATGATTATATGTGAGCGTCTGTGTATGTGAGCTGTGTGTGTGTGTGTGTGTGTGTGTTCCTACAGCCACAGTAGGGTGCTGTGAATAGAATGTGTGTTTCTCTGCAGGACCAGTTCGGCCATTATTATTAAACATCTGTCCGCAGCACATTAATTCCCCACTCTGACGCATCCCTCTCTGCCCAGGGATCACTTAATTGAAATCCATAATGACTCTTTCTTCTCTTCTCTCACACACTGAGCAAAATGACGCTGGGTAAGAGATTTTTGACAAAAAGTGGGTTTCCAACTGACATAGTTAAATAATGCCTGCACCTTTTATCTTGTAACACCTCTTAAAGTTATACCAAATTAATTGAACTCTCAACTGAAAAAAAGGTGTTTCAGGTCAGTAACTTTGATTGAGTGTACAATGAAAAACAACAAATATGTGTGTTTTCTTTGCACAAAGTTTACTTGCAGTTATTGAAAACTTTCTAATGACACTTATGCAAAGACCACAACAGAGTTCATCCAACTACATATATTCTTGTTCTACCAACTGTAGCACGAGTCCAAACATTGTATGGGCTCTACGTGTCCATAATAGTCATCTAATTTGTTTTTATTTTGATGTAAAAATCAAGTTTCATATCGGCCAATTAAAATTTCTGTCCAAGAAACTATGATAACAAAACTCCCATTTGTTTTTTATCATTACTAAATAATTTAGAACATCCTCTCTAATCATTTAATGGAGGTGACATAATTATCACAATGTCAATTTCAACTGAGACAATGTTTGTTATTAGATATGTTCAGAACATTTGGATACATTTTGAATCAATGGGTTATTAAAGGCACACAATTTTCATTTTTGTCCCATCTTCACAGGATAGTTCTTAATATTTTCGCTTTAGGCCTTATTTTCAAAATTTTTCGTCATCACGACCTATTAAAATCCAAGTCACATGTTCAAAGGTTACTTTGAAGAGTGTTTAAGGTCCTTAACTGACATACTCTCTGTTTCTTTGAATATTAATAAAAACAGACAGAGAGGTTACAAACCAAAGCTCACCTAAGGCCTGAAGAGGCCCAAAACTGGCCTCCTTACTCATCGTAGAACCATGCAACCTCCTCCCTCACATTTTCTACCTGAGTCTGCTGTTACTTTTTACAGTGGCGATGCTTTTAAACCAATTTGAAGTCATCTCCTTTTCTCTCTCCATCTCCTCCCCTTCCTCCCACCTTTCCTCATTCCCCATCCTAATATCCTACTAATGGATAAAAACTATGATTGTGCCAGTAGAGGAGAAATATCATACCTTTATTAGCTCACCTATCCCCACAGAGGGAAGTAGAGAGAGAAGCAGAGAGAGACGGCGAAAGAGGGAAAGCGAGAGAGAGAGAGAGAGATGTAATGAATTGAGCATTGTGTAAAATAGTTTAATGCAGGGGTGGTTCATCATTATTTGTGGCGGATTGCGTGCAGACAGGGGTGATCCATTAGTGTGGTCGTTTCCATCTGTGTATGTGTGTCTCTGTATGTGTGTGTCTGTGTGTGTCTGTGTGTGTGTGTGTGTATGTGTCCCAACCAGAAGGACATTTGCTGCTGCCGGCCCCACTGTCACAATGAGAGATTCATCACCACATACACAGGAACACACACACACACATACACACACTCACAGATACAAAGCTCACTAACTTGCATGCGCGCGCACACACACACACACACACACACACACACACAGAGTGCACGTGTAGCATTATTGTTCCATCATTACTCCTCTCATTCTTCTTCTCAAAAATTTGTCATGTTGCTGTCTACGGCCACATACACAAACTCACTGATTCATGTGTCATCATGTTTACTGTGAAGAGGGTGAGAGTCAGGATTACAGACATTGAAACTGACCCCAGAAGTTCAATCTGTTGCAAGGCTGACAAACAGATTACGATGCAAAGTTTACCATGTCAACAAACTCAGAGTAAAAAAAGACATGCAAATATCTGTTAGATTTCTGATACAGTTTTGTTTCATTATTAAATACTACCTGTATCAAACACATTGCTTTTTAGATGGCAGGTTTGCTAAACGACATCACTAATAGCCTCTAACTCTACAGAAACAAAGACTTATTTCAGGCATTTTCTTTCTTCTCTCTTCAGTGTCTCTTCAAAGCTGTTACATACAGAGTATTGGGGAGCCACGTTTTAAGTTTCCTGATTGCCTCATCTGATGGCCATGCCTTTACCCCCCTCCACATCCACACTCACATTCTCCTTTCAAAATAAAACTCTCAGTAGTTTAATGGAATGTAGATTTTTCCACCCAGGGACTCAATATTGGAGCAAGAAATAAATCATCCAGTGCTTACTCTGATCATGGCAGGGTGTACGCATGCATCTGAGGATTCTCCATCTTCTCCCTCTCTGTAGCTCTCCACCACTCACACTTCACTTGTTCTCTTCATCTGCCCCAACCCATCCACTATTACGCTCGCGTCTTTCTCTCTCACTCTGATTCATGTCAGTCTTTTGTTTGCTCTCTATGGTTTACATTAGTGACCAACTCTATTTCTGTCAGCGCAGGATTTTTAAAAACTTTCTCAACATTTTCTCTCCCCCTTTCTATACTCTGTTTCTATAACACAGACTTTGTATACATGTTTTCTTTTTCCTCTGTCTCCTTCCTGTGCCTTTCTTTCAAGTAAGCATACTGCCACAATCTGTCACCTAAAGCATAAATGACAGATCACATCACGTTTGCTGACAGGCAACAACCTGTGTGCAAACAAGATTTTTGAGGTCAGCTATCACATTTCAATGTACTGGAAAAATTCTTTGAGGACATTATAGCCATCCAGATTCTTGATTTAAGGATGAAAATATCAAACTGACAAAATTAACTTCCTGTTCCTCTCTTTCAAATCTGCCATTCGTCAAGCACAAGGAGTTCAAATTTCCAAGGAGCACTTTCACCCCACTTACAACATTCCCAGCAAAAGCATGCTGTGCTGTTTCTGTGTGAGGTGTTATAAAGATCCAGCATGTGTGTATCTGGCATATTTAACTTGGCTCCCAGCTCATTGGTTGGACTGTTATAGAAACTGGCTGGAGAGGTGGCCAAAACCTGACAGTAAGAGTGTTTGTGTGAGTGTGTGTTTGTGTGTGTGTGTGTGTGTGTGTGTGTGTGTGTGTGGTTGTGTGAGATGTCCTCTGGCATGCCTCAAAGAGCTAATCATAACCACACTGTTGAGATTAATGAAGTCAAGAGCAATCAGCCCTGACACACAAACAGTTACACTCACACACACACACACACACACACACACACACACACACACACACACACACACACACACACACTCTGAGCAATGTATGTATAGTAGTTCTGGCTCAGATATTCTGTACCTTGTTTAGTTGAGGCAGTGACATGTGGAGTCACTTAATGATTAATTGAAATTCCTCTCCTGTGAACATCTGTACCTACATATGTTGCTGTAACTATAGTTCCTCTTTCCTCGCTCTCACAACTTTCCCTCAGACTCTCTGGAGAACTGTTATTAAGGGTTCATGGACAGTTAATGCATATCTTCCTGTACCAATTTAACCAGTATTTCAGAGTGATGCAGGGTTTGGGAGTGTCTGACCCAACTTCAAGGTAGAGTCTGCAGGATTTTCCTAAAAAATAAAATGTCAATTTTTTTAATGGTATAATCCTTGCTCAATCATCATCTATGGGCCTCTATACTTGTCAGTGTCTGTATCTGCCTGTATCTATGTGTGTGACTCAAGAGCTATAGCAACCTGGAACCCACTCAACGGTGGAAGTATGTGTCAGTGCGGTCATTTTTGTGCCCGTGGGTGTAGGCGTTGTGTTCACTAAAAACTGTATGTACATAGTCAAATACACTTTTAGGTAAAGTTGATGGATGAAGCCAAAGAAAAGACTGCATTTTTGCAAAGGTTATCTGAAGATAAGATCCAGTATAAATCCAGAAACACCTATAAATAACCTTTGTGGCCATAATTAAAGTTTGAGTCTATTTGCGTTTCAGTTTATTTTTGTGAGGCACAACTTGGCCAGTCTCATGATGCTGACTTAACACCCTCTCAGCACCTTGCTTTTGAATGTTAAGTACTTTGTGGCTGCCAGTGACCACACTATAACACGCATCAACACACTTGCATTTGTGGTTCACTGAGTGTGTCTTAAGAACTTTGACTGGCTTTGGCCTCTGGCCATTATCCCCAATAACAGATTTGCTATCCCATTCCCATTTACTGCTGACTGATTGCCATGATTGGGCTATAAATTTTACAGGGTTTTGCAAAGTATGTTGTGTCATTGTTAAGGTCAACTGTTGAATTACTCCGAACAAACTAACCACATTTAGAAAGTTTATAAAATGAAAGGAGAAAGCTTTCCCTATCACAGATTCCACGAGCTGCTCAATTCAAGTGCTCAACTAGAACACTGCATTTGGTATCATTTTTGACTTCATTGAATAAAACACAATGCTATCAGATTACTGTAACATAGTTATATAGTCCATTACGCTCACACTGCCCAGTCACGTACAAGAGCCACATTCACCACAGAAACAATCTAACTTTTAAATCAACAGAAAACAGCCCTGGCCACAGGTGACTAGCCTGGCCAAATAGCCTTTTAGTGTGGTGTGTGTGTGAGCGTGTGTGAGTATGAGTGTGCTTTTGTGTTATGAATCTTGGACCTTGTCTTTTCGTGTGTTTATACATTTAGATAGAGGACAGGGGTGTTCAAAGCTCTTAATACTGTAGTTTAGCTTAACAAAGTGCATTGTTTTGGTTTTTTTCATCATTTCGACTTTATGATGTGACACGTCCCAACTAGTCCCTTGAGTGAGATTGACAGACGCAAAAACAGTAAAACTAAGAACAGAATCAGACCAAAAGAGGATCAGCTGATTAATATCTGCCCCCTCTGCTCTTGGTCAGAATCATAGCTCAGTCTTTACTCAAGATTTTAAATTCGGGCAATATCAGTAGTGCTCTCAGAGTATGAGTCCACAGGAGAGGAGGAGAAAAAATGTTTGTTTTTTTAACCGTGGGGAACACAAACCACATCTATGATATCTCAGGTATTTTCTCATTTTGAATTCAGTTTTCCACTTTATTTTTATTTTTATTTTTTTCATTGATTGTCTAGCAGGGAGACATTGTGATGTCAGTCTCTGTTTGAGTTGGCGTCTGTCTCCTAGTGAAATTACATGATGTCATACATATTCACTTAGTCAGCAATCTCCCAAGTAATCTAATATGGCCTGTCAGTAAAATAACCACTGTTAATTAATAGCCAACTTTTCAATTCAAACTTCTCTCTATTACCACTGTGGCCAGCTGTTTCCTCTTAATAACCTCCTCTTTTACTGTTTACAAAGGCAAAATTTGCTCCTGTAGATGTACCTTAACATTTCATCCACTCTTTGGTTTCTGGTAGGTTTCAGTTTTACTGTGTGAGTAATTTATAGCGAGGCCTTAGTCCGGCTAACTTTTGCAGAATAAGACTGCAAAAAAGATCATTTTTGTGATTTCCTTGCAATTCATAGGCTTAGTTTTATTAAGAGTCAGGATTACATCATTGATCCAAAATTGATTAACTAAACCTGTGAGCAGGAATAATTTTATCATGATAAACAAGTTGTTTTTAGTCGCTCACTGACAATGGGGGGAATGTCATCGCCACAGATTGTATCGTTTCTTTATAGATCATGTGTGCCACTCTCTTCAAAGCCTGCTGAAACCATGACTGGACAATCGTACTCAATACACAATGTACTTGAAACAGAAATCAAAACACCTCTGCAAATTCAATTCAGTATCATGGTAATAAATTCTATGTTTTTATTTTCAGTAGCAAAATTTACTGTTGGTAACTTTGCTCCATATATTTCTCAACAGTCTGGTGTTTAACTGGTGAAGGGTCTCCCATAGTCTGAGTCCAGCCCAAGGAGCTTCAAGACAAAGGCAGCCAAACCATGAGCCAGGCAGAGTAGAAACAAAGCAGCTGGTACAAAGGCAAACAGTCCATCACTTCCAAGCATTACCATACTAACTGATAACAGAGTGAATGTGTAAACCTGATGATGATGAGCTTGTCTCTTCACATGTCAGAGGCGGCAGCAAAGGTCACTGAGCACCGAGGAGGTATGAGGCTTTTAGGGAGGAGGAAAACACTAAATACTCCTAATCCCCCGTTTATTTGCCGCATGGATGGCTAAAAGCTACTCTCAGCCTCATAAAATTAAAACCTATTGTGCAGTGAGCTGTAGAGAAGAGGCATAGATATAGAAAGAAAGCAAGGAAGGCAGGGGAAGAGAAAAAGACTGAGACGATGAGGCGAGAAAGATAGTGAGATGAAGAGAGAAAGAGGGAGGTGGAGAAAGTGTAGAGAAGAAAGGGGAATTGAGAAGCGGTGATGTGCAGCTCCAAAACATTCTTTAGCAGAATGAGCTGTCACCTGTACCTCCTTTTCCTGGCGATCTATGGTTCACACCAGCTGCCTTAATACATCCTACCTAAATCATCCAAAGTTCCCCTTTCCTTCTTACCCATAAAGTGCAATACACAACACAAATCAGCCCCTTAAACACTGCAGCCGGATAACAATCGGAAAATAATGCATCTTACCTGGGCCATCCCAATAAATTGTTCCTTATAACACCCTCCCTTAAACCAAAATCAATTCATCCGCCTCCGATTTTTATTAAAATCCCCGGTAATAAATCTTCCCCCAATGTTTGTTCATCTGTTTTTTGATACATTTATATCACTTTCAGTTCTGCTCCACTGTTTCCCCTGCCTCTGCAGCGTAAAATGGGAAAATCTATTCGGGGCCAATAGAATAGTTAAAGGGGTGTTATGGGTGCCTGTTCTTGTGGTGAAAATGGGTGTCAGTTTGTGTGTGTTTGGTGAGTGTGTATGTGTGTAAATGGAATCGATAAATGTGGCAGTGTGGTGAGTAGAAAGCACCCTTCCCCTTGCCTTCTGATTAACCCACAGCAATGAAAACCTGACAGCAGCATAACAATATTAGGTGTGTGTGTGTGTGTGTGTGTGTGTGTGTGTGTGTGTGTGTGTTTGTGTGTGTGTGTGCACACACGCATGTGCTTTTGTATGAGTGTGTGGAGGGGGTGTAAACGTGTCAGAAGGCCTGTGTGTTGAAAGTCAATTTGAACTTAGCTCATCTACCAATGTTTTTTTTTTGTGTGTGTGTTTGTGTGTGTGATGTGTCTGTGTGTATCTGTGTGAGTGTGTGTGATAAAGGGCTGCCAGTAAACTCAGTTTGCAGCCTTTACTCATAATACCATCACTGTATAAGGCCAGAGATAAACTTGTTTTTAACCACACGTAGGTGTGTGTGTGTGTGTGTGTGTGTGTGTGTGTGTGTGTGTGTGTGTGTGTGTGTGTGTGTGTGTGTGTGTGCATGAAGTTGACTGAGGAACTTTCCCTGTGCCTAACTGGCATGCAGCAGTGAACGTCCTTAAAAACTTAACACAACATGGAGATAAAAAGTATGAGATATAATAAAGGAAGCTTGAATTTGAGTGGGTCAACAGCAGCAGCTACGAGAGTTTCAGAGACAAACTTTGTTAATCTGAATAAAGTGAGGTTGCCTCAGGTTTGGGGTTCCTCTTTCTTCCATTTACTTATAATGTTTGTATTTTCATCATTTTCAATCCAGTCTATTTTTCTCCTTTGGCTACAAAACATGCTTTTCAAAGAGTCTTTTTTCTTGTTAAAAGAAGCGGTTGTCTTATAATCAGGGTCATCTTGTTCCTGTGTAATATGGTTATTGGTAGATTGCAGAGTAAGTCACGCTATAGTATGACTGATGCGATACGACTTTTAGAAAGGGCTCGGTTTGCTTAGATAATCAGACATATTATTGTTATCAAAAATAGTTTTGCCAACTTTTGGAAGCAACAACAAAAAATTCTTTGTGAGCCAACATGCAGAGGAAGTGAGGCCAAGGAACCTTCAGTATCAGTGATATGTCATTAAATGTATCATGGTATTGAAACGTTACTGTCTGGATTCTTTGAAGTTACACTCACGTATGTCATCCAAATGTGTAATTGGGTATTTCCTTCTTAAATGTTTAGGAAGTCTTAAGGAGATCAGCTTTTAATTGCTTCTGTTGAGCTTAAGTATCAGTAGGAAAAAGGGTAAGAGTCAGGAAACAGGCAGCAGTTTGGATTCGACCCTGGGCCACCCTTTTTAGGGTGAGCCTCATGGGGCGCAACCAAGACCACCAACTGTGTCCCAACTGCTCTCACATTTAATCGGGTTAAGATTTTGTATTTGGGTTAGATGTCTGCGTTTCATTGTTGAATATTTTCACTTTTTATTAGCAGATTTTAATTCACACTTACAGATTATTGTATTGCTTTTGATTATTTTTTGCGGCATACAGCAAACATTGTACCATATTGGAATTGTTGTCATACAAACAGACAAAGTTGTCTTTTCTATGGCTATCAAAGTGACTTGTCTACATTTATTTTCACGAAGTTCTGATCACAGTCTGTCCATTCCTGGCAGGTTAATGATGGACGATGCAAAGACTCAGACAGCAGACTACAATAGGAATACAATACATAAGCCTCATTGCCCTGCATTGTCTCATTTGTTGTGTGATCAATGAATGCATCTCAGAGAGTAGGATGAGTCAGAGCTGAGGTATGGAGAGATGTGCTGTGATTTATTCTCAGTGTTAAAAAATAATTTGCTTGGATTGATTAACGTTAATTAATTATGCTAATTGAGCAGGATGAAAACAGATGTCGAAAGTGCCCTCAGACTCATCCCTGTGTAAAACTGTCCTTTAATTACTCATGCTATTGGTTTATCTAAAAATAACTCAGAATACATGCAAGTGTTTGCACACATGATGCACATGGACACTGATAGCACATTTGCTTTGATGTCTATACTGATGGACACAGGATGCAAAAAAGAAAAAAGGGCAGGATGAATTATGAATCTTGTTTCTAATTCTGGTTTCTGTAATGATGTCAGTCTTTGTACTACTGGAAAATTTTAATTCACTTACAGTGAAACACAAATGGCGAACTGAATCTTTCTCCTAATTATAAAGCTTTCATACTTTTGTTTTGAAGTTATGAAAGGAAAATGCCAAAGTTTGAACTTTTAAGAGTTGAAATGTATCATTTTGTGACTCAAAAAGCTTTTCATGCTTTATAAGTTTTCATTTAAATGATCTGATTGCATCATGTCATCCCTTTAGGCGGACTTGGTAGTAGAAGCCATGTTGCCAGGTCTCTTTGTTTTACCTTATTTTTCATATTTCTTTTCCTTACTCACCTTTAAAAATTGAAATTGAAATTCAACCGATAGACACTCTACTAAGCAGCAACCCATGACGATGGACCCTCAGCCATTTTATGCGATCATTAGGTGTATGAAATTAATGATGTGTTTGACAGATCTTATTGTTGTTTGAGCATTTTGCCAAAAAATAGCCACTATTTCAGTTTTTGTTTGTTTTGTTTTGTTTTCTGTCCATCTGTTGGAGACTTTTCATATTTAAACTCTACTTACAGACTTGACTCATCCTTAAAGCATACATCATAACCCCACTGTTTGCATGTTCCTTTGTAAAACTGCAGGTGATAGGATGGTTTTCAGGACTTTCATTTAAACTGCAAGACCAACTCACGAAACTCAAACTGAGAAATGCTACAGAGACTTCTGAAGTGTTTGCTGAAGATTGAAGTGAAGATGAAGAACTTAATATCATACTACTTGATGTGTGACTGTTTGTGTGTTTGTGCTGTGATCAAGCAGACCCAGTCCCTATCTATCCCAACCAAACCCCTCGTGGATATGTGCGTGTGTGTTTGTGTGTATTACGTGTGTGTTGATGTACATGTATGTGTAGGATTGTGCGCGCATGTATCAGTGAGCTGGGATGGGGCAAGAGGCTGCGCTGAGCCGCATGGATTTGCTGCTAAAGTTTGAACAGTTTTAAATTAAAATGTATTGCCCATTCTCAATGTATTGATCTCAGACCCAGCTGTGTCAATACGCCGCCCCGGCTATTTTTCCAATAACTTATAAAGATCTGCCAGCCAGGCATAAATTCATTACAGAGCTCTGAGTTTATATTCTCTCCCCTCCCTCTCTTTCTTTTTTCTCCCTTCCCCTTCCATCTTTTCCATTCCCTTCCCTTTTTCACCATCTCTATCCAGTATTAACTCACAGTCCACCAGTCCAGTCACAGCTCTTGTTCCTCTGTTTAAGAGTTGACTCAGGGTGCGTTTTTCACTACTATTTCATGTGTGATGGTTATTGACAAGCAGCCCCGAGAGGTTTACATACAAAAAAAAAAAAAAAAAAAAAAAAAAAAAAAAAAAAAAAAAAAAAAAAAAAAAAAAAAAAAAAAAAAAAAAAAAGCAGCCCTAAAAGACTCCACCAAGATGAAAACTGAGATCAGAGCTATTTAATCATAAAGAAAGGGAGATCTCTTTAATAGATGATTTATTCATTTTTTTTAATCCCTTACACTGTCCTCTTTACAGTATTTTAATTTTTAAGAATTGTGGGTTTTTTAAAATTATATTGCATTTATTTTACCATGTCTGGATTTATTCAGAACTTATTGGAGTACCTTTATTTTCCAAAAGCTTTAAAGTATTCTTTCATGTAAAAACCATCTATCTAATTTTTTTAACTTCTTTCTGTTGTAATTTTATCTCAACAATGATTATAATTTCTTCTTGACTTCTTGTCTTGTCACTTTCTCATTTCTTTCTCTTTTCGCTCCCTTTATGCCTTCTGTCTGTTCTGTGCCATTCTTTTTTCCTCTTCCTCATCTCTTTCCACCTTTTCCTCTCCTCCCTCCCTCCCTCCTCCTTCTACCACTCTTTCCATCTCTCCTCCTAATCTCCCTCCACCTCCCCTCATTGTCAATACCTATCTAATTCCACTTTAGCACCAGTAATTGGCTGATGGATAGAAGCTATGGATTGGCCTCTTCCTGATGACTGCATGACATTTTCCCCCCCTCCTCTACAGCTGGTAATACTAATAGAATTCCAAATCCGCGGCACTGGGATCCTGTCATGAGTAGGTCAACCACTGTGTCAAGGTCCTATTGGAAAGCCGGCATCCAACATCTTAATTTAGACTTAGCTCTTTTTCTCTCTCTCCCTCTCCCTCTCTACCTTGTTGAATGATCACTGTGTGTTACCGTCTCTCTGTTTCTTGAGTTGTCATCAGATCTGGACCTCAGTCATGCTTTCTGTTTGTTTGTTAATTAAAGTCTCATTAAGTAATTGTTTATTTTTAGACAAAAGGGAAATTTATCAATCATCTCCATCTTGCTGATGAGAAAAATTGTTTTGTTTTTTGACTGTGAAAAAGTTTGCACAAGTTTTCTTAAAAGTTTCTTTGAAAGTTTGATGAAGTATAATATATTGTTCTAAATAATTCTGATCATGCCACCCCCTACATTTTAAAATTTGTACCAATAAAAATCAGCGCACAGTTTTGTCTCCAATGTCCCTTCAAGGTAAAAAACACCACCTAAGTAAAACTTTTGTTACCACTTACGATAGGATCTGGGATTTCAGTTTATCTGTTCGTGACAAAACTTCGTTGTTTGGTTGTTTTCTCAACTTTACTTCACTTATTCTTGGATAGCAAAGTTAGTTTTCGTGTGATAATCAGGTGGCAACCTCTGGTTTGAATATATGAAGCAATGTAGAACTGTTAAAATCTGCAGTTTTGTGGAGTTTCCCCTTTAGGTCAGCTCCTGAGGTATTGTAAACCACATACACACCTAGCCCAACAAAAAGAGCCATTTTTGCAGTAAAAACAAACATGTTCACTGACTTTTATTTTAAAAAGGATGTCCTGTCTGAGTTACTAATTTCTCTGTCTGCACACACTGTACTTGGGGTGAATTTATTCCAAACCAGCAGTTTAGATGATATTAAGATGACAAGTACACTCAATCAGCACCACTGAGCTGACTGACAGGTGGGCCCCCTACAGCTGCTGGTGAGGAGGCTCAATGCCCGCCTTATTTCCAATATGGCCCCTGTTGATCCCCAATTTATTCCAAAACTCTGTTCCAGAAACAGATGGATGACGTCTGACAGAGACTACGTACTTTTATCATACAATCTATAGCGATAATGTGATAATTTTGCAGGGATCTACAAAACAAAACAATAAGCTGGTCACTGTAATGCCGCTCTTGGATCAAGATCCTGGGAAGCAACCAGGTGTCACCAGCTGTCACATAAGAATAGAGTGGGTGTAGAGGTGAATAACATCCAATAACATGCAGCTAAATAACATGGATTACTGCTGCATGCCTGGCTACAACATAAACAGAACTTATTGTGATACAACATCCCGATCTCTACGCAGGGATCCAGAGAATGTTTAACTTCGGTAGCGTTTCCCGTAGTTCCATGTAAAGTCACCTGAACACATTGGTCTTCTGGAAAGCTACAATATGGACCCATGTCTGCTTGAGGCTTTTTAATTGAAGCATGTAAAACTGTTCACCCTGTAAAACACACAATAGATTGAACATGCTACATAAAACACCTCAAGTAGTATTCAGAAACTCTAAAGTGAATCTTAGTGAATCACGATCACCAATCATACAAAGAACAACGCTAAGCATGTCCAATAAAAAAATCAGTGTCACTGGGGCTAATGTGACACTTCAGTGTTCCTCAGAGGCATTTCAGGAGCATCAACAAAGCGAATGTACTCCCTCAGTAGTTGGCCTTGTTGGGTGAGGCCAGTGTCCAGAGACTGTTGTTCTTGCCACAGCAGTTGCTGATTCATCTCTGAGCGTGGTGACAAATGCCAAACAGTAACTTTTAATTCTGATTGAAAAATTTTTAGATTGAAAAAAAGCAAAGTAGAATGTTAGCTGAGCAATAAGACTTGAAATTAATATAAAACAAAGCATGATACAGAAGCAGAATGTACACTTCAAGCTTTAAAAACAACAAAGCAAAAACATTTTTTATGATCAATTTTTTTCTCTGAATTACACCCTGCCAGTCCAAATCAAAACTAACCAGTCATACCTGTTTGTTTCATGTACATAGTCAGCCCATTTATATCTGTCTGTAGACTTTGGATTAAATTTCTGATCAATGAAGAGGACGTCTTGTTCCTCTCTCTCTGTGTTGCTGGTCTATGAACTTCTACAGCTGCCAACAAATACAAAGTTTAATGGAATAAATATCTCTTTGAATTAAAAACCTACCTACCTACCCATCTATCTATTTATCTATTTATCTATCTCTCTTACAATGATATCAAGAAAAAAAATCTTAGGTGTGCTGGTCTGTGTATATGTGTATTGTGTGTGTGTGCATGTGTTACAGAGATGAGTCGGGGGGAAAGAGGTTGGCTAAATCGGGTTGTCATGCTAATTCAGTCAGCTGACTGCATAATGCAGTGCATCAGGGAGACGGACTGAACTTGACCCTGTTAAACCTGACCTTGGCCTCCGCCTCCCTCTCGCACAGATGTGGGTGAAGGGGTCGGCAAATTAAGCCAATAAATCTGTTTTGTGTGTTCAGAGCTGCTCGGGTAACGTGTCGAGTTTAGAGGCATAAAAAGGAGCAATGAGCTTCACAAGAGAATTGCAACATGAGCAGGAATATTTTGAAAAGTCTTTTGAGTCACTACATACAATGCTGCTCATTGAATGGTTTAAATTTTGTTTTTTTTTCTCAAGTAGTTGCAGTGATCTTATTACAGTTATAAGTTTTTGGTGATCTGCACTGATATCACAGTTGCATGAGTCGGGAAAGGTGATTTCTCTGCACCTACCTCTGTTTATTTGATCAATCATTTGTAACCTCAAAGGGTGAGTTAGTTTCGCCTGCTGATTGGGCAACCAATGTAGATGACCCCGCATTGCTTGTAATCTTTTTTTCTGCTCTATTTGTTGACTTTTCTTAACTGTACACAAGAGCGAGAAAAATGATGATGCAAAGATGCAAGTTGATGGGCTGCTGTCGCGTCAATGATATTTGGTTTGCAGGTTTACGTAGTTGTATCAGTTACTTTGGCATTTACACAACCATTTCTGGCTTATAAAAATATTTGCATTTTACGTTTAATTGAGTAACATACATGGCAGATCGAGCTGAAAGATATTTTTTAGTTGAGACGATTCCAACTTATAAATAGGTGTCATCAAAACAGCAGTGGTATCACCGTTGTCTTTTTTGTATTGATATAATAAATTTGCTCAAGTATCAAATGTGCAAAATTGTAATCTACAGTCTAGACAATATTTCAACTTTCTCTGGCTCCTATTCTCTTACATCTCATTTTTGATTCTTACATAAGTTCAGAGGATTTGAAGTTGACACTTTTTTGTTCCTTCTTCAAAATGACGAAAAAACGAACAAGATAATTATAATGATAACTTTCTGAAAGGGTTCAAAGAAGAAATAAGTGGACATAGGCAGCTTAAATTAATGCCCCCCTCCCATTCAATGGGATGTGACCACATACAAAAACATAGAAAAAAACTCCCCGTATAGCTGCTGTAGAAGAAATAGTGATCCACCCTGATTTCACATAGACCCATATCCTATATAATGTTTTTAGCTCTTCATATTATGAAAACATCTAACTGTTGTGAAGTAGATTGTTTCTTGACAATTTGTTAGACTAGGAGACTACCACACCTCCCATATCTGTGACCTTCAAATTACAAAAAAAAAACTGATTATAAAAACAAATGACCCTGTTAAATATCTTATTCAGTGTGTGAGATAAAAACTCCTTCATGTATGAAAGCAATGAATCAAATGATGGATACTTAGAAAAAAAGAGCAAAACTTGATGAATCACACAGGCAGCAAATGGTATGAATCAGCCATTCACCTGAAGTCAAGAGTAACATTTGTTTATTTAAGCCCCCTGTTAGAAGGTGGGGTTACAACCCTGTGTGGAATGTCCCTTTAAATTATTCACAGCCCAATCAGGTGTCTTTTTCTCCGCTGATCTAAAGATGGGTATCAGAGGTCATTCATTCTTTCCTCCCAGGGTCACCTTTCCCACTTTTCCTTTTAGCATTGACACTGTCACACACTTCCATTCCCTATCTCTTTCACTAATGTTATAGCCTATAGGACACTCTCATGGTCACAGGCAGGTACATATGTGCATGCGCACACACATTAGCAAACAAAGCAGTCAGGTGCATATACACACACATCCATTGACACCACATATGTGTAATGCATGTACCAAAAGACGCACACACACATTGCATAGGCCACCCTGGCTCCCCTGCAGTGAGCTCCATTGTGTTTGTCAGGACATTGTTCATTCTCCCGCTGTGTATCTGGATACCTCCTGACCTTCTCATAGACTGCTAACATTATTGCTCTTCATGCAACTTGCTTTTGTGAGGCACCAACAAAAGGTGACAAAGGTGTATGGTGGGATGTGGAGAGGATGCTGAGATATAGCGTTTGACTTTTCATCTTCCTCCCCTTACATAATAACACTGAATGACTTGAAATGCACCATGCTGCACTCTGTGGTGTGTTGAGAAATCTGTTTATTCAGAGAAAAATATCATGTTAAGAAAATAGATGAGGAACACTGAAAATAGAGGAGGAAAATCTGTGCAAATATTTCAGCTAATCTTTAATGACTTCCTTTATGTCAATGTGCAATTCCAGGTGTTTAATATTTGTGTGTTCAGACTTTTGCATAACATAAGTGATATCCACGTGTGTGAGGCCCTGCATATTGTATGTGTGTCTGTACGTGTGTGCTCACCGCTGGGGGCTTGTTGTCAGAGCTCCTCTCGACTGGCCAATTAATTATGATGGCCTACTTATGATGTGTAATGGGATGATTTATTAGTAAACACACAAACAGAGCAGGGACACAGACAGTCAGGTAGCAGAGCTGCATCCTTTTCGTCTGTGGGATCATATGGCCACTCCAGGCAAGATCATGAGCCACCTCTATGTGTGTCCTGCTCAAACACAGAGAAGATAGGAGGAAAAAGTTTTAAAGGTGTATAAGTTCCTGTTTCAATCTTAATCAAAACATTTTTGCCATTAGAAGTTGTTCCATTCTTGCTTTCATATCTATACTTACCTGTCACTGACAATAGGGCTGAACAATTTGCAAAATAATCTTATTTTGTTATTTTTCCTTTATTGCAATTGTGATTTAATGTGCGATTAGTTTTAGGTTCCCCGCCTCATGTGATGCTGTCATCAATTGTTATATTGAAGAAGTTGTTTTTCTTTCAGTTGTTATCCTTGTTTTGAAAAAGAAATGCACACACATGAGTGAGAAAGTAGGATTTTAGTGAAAAAAACACAAAAATCTGCCAACAAAAAAAACTCTGTTTGTATGTATCGGTACATCTAAAAAAGTTAGAACACTCTGAAAGAGTTAAATAGTTTTGTACATTTATAACAGAAAGTGCAACCCAGATATTGTATAGACTCATTATACTGAACTAGTGAGTAATAGTGAATATAACTAAGTGAATAATTTCAAGCCTTTATTTCTTGAAATGTTTGTGATATGGCTTGCAAATAATGAAGACACAAAATTCAGCGCCACGAAAATTAGAGTATTACATAAGATCAAAGCCTCTGACAAGTTTACCTATGTTCTAGCCATTTTTCAAGTTTTCTCCCAATTTTCAACCCTTTCAGCCCATATTTAGCTGCTTTTTGACCTTTAATGCCACCTAAGACTTATTTTTATGGCTACTTTTTTGCTGTTTTTGCCACTTAACCACTTAAGTTGTTGCCCTTGCAAAGGTACTTTTCAACAATTTTGCTTCTTGATTGATTTCAGGGTTGTAGAACGAAAAACTTCCACTGCAAGAAAAGAAAAAATTGTATCTGGTATTCTGATACATTTGAGGTTGTAGAAGTATTGCATTGTCTGCGATTAGAATCCTGCAGCAGGCCATATTGTGATTGAATATGATTTGCAATTAATTGCCCAGCAATAACTGAGAGTGTGAGAGTCAGGTCCTCGGTAAAAAACAAGAGTGTCTTTTTCCCAATACACTATCTGATTTGGGTCAATCAAGTGTTGTTGTTTTTTTCAAGTTTATCGGAACTCATTGAACATTAAAGATTGACCACTTAAGATTTAAAAAGGAAAAAGAAAAAGGAAAGCGATTGTATCCTCTTATTTGTAACTGCATCGTCATCAAATGCAAACAGAATTATTTGATATGTAAGTGTGCGGTCTGTGCATGCACGCATACAAAGTTCAGAGTCAGTGCTAGGAAATGTGTGTGTGTGTGTGTGTGTGTGTGTGTGTGTGTGTGAGAGCAGCATTATGGCTGGTGCAGGTGCAGCAGGTCTGTCCTGCTGGTGAGCAGAGCCATTCTTTTTCCTCAGTTTGCTGTCTAACTATCTGGGTGGGTGTCCTATTTCTGGATGACACACACACGCACACACACCAAACCCCTGTGCCCCCTGCACCATACATTGTGGGACATAATTTATGATGTCTCTGTAACATATGGACTTTTCATCACTCAATGGCAACAAAGTCTCTGCACTCAGCGTTACAGCATATTGTCTCTCTTGCTGTCCTTCTTCTCATTAGCTGCCTCTCATCCCCACCTTTTTCTCAGAAGTTTTTCACTTCTAATGTCATCACAGAGCTTAGACCTATTTCAAACTTTCCTCCAACTTTGACTTTCCATCTCATTTAAGATTTTTATCCTAATTTAATCAATCAGTTAATCAAAGACAAAATGTGATAGCTTAACTTGTGTGCTGTAGTTATTCAACCTCAGTGGAAAGTAAATAGTGACTGATAATGAATGGACGGAAAAGCAGAAAGGTTGGACAAATAAATTATTTTCAAGGCCCCAAAGTGGCCCTGTGATTACGTGAGCACCCCATGTACAGAGGCTGTAGTCTTCAAGCAGCAGCTCGGGTTCAATTCCAAGCCGTTCCCCCTCACTCCCCCACTTTGTAGTTTTCTGCAAAGACAGAGTGCCCTGATCTCTAAATAAAAGCATAAAAAGCCCAACAATGCTGAAATATTTGTCGGGGAAAAAAACAAGTCATTTCTTGTTTCGTTATCTCTTCTTTCTTAATATTCTCATCCTCACAATAGTCAAATTACACCCTGTTATTTTTTCTTTTGACCTCTGTACACTGAAAGCCATTACATTTCTCAACTCTGACCTTTAACCTTTGCCTCATTTTTCAATGATGATATTTTCATAACACAAACTGTATGGTTGTGTGCGGTGTTGTGTGTGTGTGTATTTCTGATATCGTTTTAAAAAATTATGCTGTTTGTTTACTGCAATGTGTTTTGCATTTGTGACACATTGTCCTTGTGTTAGTATCGAGTCCTCAAACTGCAAATACACACCACATGCAGCAGTATTATAAAACATACCACAATGTAACACACACACACACACACACACACACACACACACACACACACACACACACACACAAACATACACACATATAGAGACCTAATGCAAATGTCCCTGCCTTAGATTTATCATGCAGTCCTGTAGAAATTCTATAAAGAGCAAAGGTGGTGATTACGTCGTTGACCAGTGTTGATTTCCAGGAATAAGTCTATTTATCACTGAGGCTGCAGTGCTGTTGGTGTGTGACTAAGGGTGTAGGGGGGTTGTGTATCCATCAGTGATAGCATGTGTGTGTGTGTGTGTGTGTGTGTGTGTGTGTGTGTATGTACTGATGGAACAGAGTTGGCTTCCTCTGTTCAAGACAAACATGTTTATGCAAAGACACAACATCATCATTCAAAGTACATCATTATGTGATGTAAAGATACGATATGAATGTTGTTATATTATGCAAAAAGTTTTATTAATTACTGTTTTAATAATTTACATCAAATTGTATGACAGCATGACAAGTATTAAATAAGAAACCTTCCTGGAAGTTATGCAAGTGTACTGTTGGAATAATTTTTTTGTTTTCAATGTTAATCTCAAAGAACATCTAAAATGTCTAATTTCTAAACTTGATATATTGGTTTTTCTTGTGCTGTGCACTATTTTTTGGTCAGTTGGTTTAAACCATTTTAAGTTTCATTTTTCAGTGTAGCAGACTTCTAAAATAATATTCACAGTAACTTTTTAGTACAGTATCAGATGTTTTATGAGAAACATCAGTTATACCATTTGACATTTATCAGATTCACCAACTGACCATGTCTTTCACCCATTCACAGTTGTTGATTATATTAGGACTGTCAGTGACCAACTAATCTGTTTTTTAAAGCTTTGTTTCAAAGTTAATGAGCATGTTGAGATAATTCTTGGTGCTCCTTTCTGAGACTTTAAGTTAGCATCAGATTTGGCGTCCCCTGTGCACATATCTTTGCTGAGCTTTGCTCTGTACATGTGTGACAAAAATAACACTTAACTTGAATTATTCAACGTCAATCATTCGAGACATTTGCTACAGACAAGGTAAAAAAAAAAAAGGAGGCCATACCTTTGCTGGTCTGTTGGGGTCATTTGCTTCTGTAGTTCATACAGAGACACCAATGTTTATTTCAGTCTATTTTATTACATGTTTAAAACTCCTCACAAAAGCTTGGCAGTTGTAGTGATACAAAAACCTGTAAGATGATACATTTAGGTGAAAAAAACTTAAAAAATAAAGCCCTCAAATTTGACTAACAGGATGCATCAACACAAACAACTAGATGCCAATTCTCATGCATTATTAGTCATTTTCTCTGGTCACTTGCTGTAGAGAAGGTTACATCTACAGTTTATAGGGATGAAACCATAACTGTTGAACAAAATTAAAGGATATTTTGGTTTGTTATTAAAGAAATGTTGTCTTTTCTCACCACGTGGCATGTTCTGGCACTCTCTGTAACTATTGATGCTACTTTGTCGTGGTGATGAAGCAAGCGGTCCGTTGTTGGGTCGATGTGTGTCATTGTTATATTGATGTAAGGACAGACCCCGGGGGCCTGCAGCCTTCTTCTCCCCTGAAAGCAATAAATCTATGGCCTACTGTTCCCTCCACCGTACCCAACATAGCTTCACACACACACACACACACACACACACACACATACACGCATTCAGCACGTTGTATACATACAAAAGGAGACATAGTAAAAAAGAAAGTTTCCCCACAGTCGTTGTACACTGTGAGCAGTGTAATCTTATTCACAGTGGGGGTATTTGCATTTTAATTTCACTCTTCCATACATTACCCCTCCTTTTTTTCTCTTTGCTGTGTGCGTGCATGTGTGTGAGTGATAAAGCAGTCCTGTGTTCAGTTTCTATGAATCATTTTAATTCCCTTCAGTCAGCCAGTAGAGGCCACTCACAGCATTCAGTACAGACAGACAACACTCCCTCATACACTCACACACACATAGACACGAACACACACACACACACACAGACGACAGCTGTCCATTTCAGAGCGAAGCAGAGGCTGGACGAGGAAGAACGAAGGAGGCTGCAAAAGAAAGAGACAGAAAGGGCAGATGTAAAGGAAAAGACGGAGGGAGGGATTAGTTGATAAAAGACTGGACCAAACATTTGAGATTGAATTGAAGGTACAAACAGAAAATGAATGAATAAGAGGAGGATGACAGACATGTTAAAAGAGAGGTGGTGACAGTGTTTGTGATGAAATGTCTCATTTTGTTTGTTTCTGTTTGTTTGGATCATTCAGCTTTACTCAAAATCACAGTTTTTGACTGAAGCAGGGAGACAAATTGGTGAGAAATTGTAAAAGACAGTCATCCAGTTTTCCCTCAGAGGAGAGACGAGTTTAGTTTCCTTCCACTACTGTGATAATACACAACACTATTACTATTTTCTGCATTTACACATCAGCCATGAGCTTATATTCTTTTATACTGGTTGGCTGAGTCTGTAATTGGCTGTAAGTGGAGGAGGTTGAAATAGAGGCATGTGAACAGAACGAGAAACAACATTGAGTGATGAAAGAGGCCAAAAACATTTTTAAAAAGAAGAAGAAAGAAGTAATGCAAAACTGAAGAGGCAGAACAATAGTCTTTAAATCTGAAAATAGACAACTCTTTTGGAAATGGATGTTTGAGCAGGTCTCATGGTTCTGAAGCTGTGCAGTGTTCAATGTGTCACAACAAATTACAAGCACAGTTAAAGGGATAAAATGTTGTTTTCACACTAAGTTGTCCCCAACATTAATGTTTGTAGATGGGTCATTCACGGATAAGACTTTTGAATTGGCCCTTTTTAAAATACCAAAAATAAAGATATGTATCTGGGCATTGTTCAAACATTTGGAATGTGGTGTACACATGCACTTATGCAATTAAAAAAAAACCCAGTTAAGAGATTCAAGTGTTTTTAAAGTTGAATTAAAGGAACAGCCTTGAAAAAAAGTCATTTGGGGTGACTGTGATTCATCTCAAAATTAATATATTTCTTTAACATTACTAATAGTTCAACAAATATCAGTAATTTAACAGTTTAAGAAAGACAGGCATATAGATTTGCAGATTAAATCTATTATTCAGAGTTTTGAAGCAGTCTCCCCACATGATACCCAAAAGTGGCTTGTACATTAGGTGGATTCAAAATTGGAGTCCTAAAATTGTGTTTTCTTGATGGTCGCCTTGCAAAATATTTAATATAATGAACATATTTGAACAACATTTGTTTGTATATTTTGATTTGATATAAGTATAAAAGCTTCATAACTTTGTCAGTGAATGCAAAACACATTAGAAATGACGCCAAATAGGGCTATGGATATATTTAAATTGATTTAAAGTGATTTAAACTGGTTGTCCGGATAGAAAAATATAGATGTCACATCATTGGTCAACATAAATGTTCATCAGCATTAATGTCAGTTGTTTTTTCCTCTCAAATTGAGGGATTTTCAGAAAAAAAATAATAAAAAGGTGCATGGAAATAGGCAGTTTTACTTGTATAAAATCTTTTCAAACAAGGAAAATATATTTTTTTGGTCAAACATCTTAACAACCGATTGAAATACAAAACCATTGGATTAGTTATCTTCACAAATTTATACAGAGATTCAGGTATATTCCCTGCGTCTTTAACGCAGCAGTCAACTCTTGGCCATGACCCTTTGCTGAATGTCGTCCACCTACTCTCAGCTTTCCACATTTATATCCGTCTACTGCCTATGATGTCCACCCACCCCCCAAAAAAATAAAACACAAAAGAAGAACGTTTATAAACCCATTGGTTAAAGGAATGTAATGAGGTGTTAAAGGCAAACTGTTAAATACACCAAACTTCTCATTAGCAGGCTGACACGTTTGCTTGTAATGTGTTGGATTCAGAGCGCACGACTGATGAAAAACTTAACTGGGAACTAAGGGTGTATGTCTATGTGTGAGTTGGCGTGCGTGTGCGTGCGTGTATGTGTGTGTGTGTGTGTGTGTGTGTGTGTGTGTGTGCGTGTGTTCGTGTGTGTGTGTGTGTGTGTGTGTAATCTGGGGGTTTAAGGGTGAAGTCGCTGAGGATAGTTAATGAAATCATCTTAATCCTACTAGCTGCTCGCCTCTCTCCCTGCTGAGAAATCTTTCTCTCTGTGTCCTCCTTTACCCCTTCTTTTGATTATTTTTTCTTTGTCTTTCATGTTTCTTCTCTCATGCTTACTTTTTGTTTTTATTTCTTTTATTTCTTTCACATTTTGCTGTTCTTTTCTGTCTCTCCTTAGTCATCTTTCCTCCTCTTTCTCTCCTCCGCACTCACTAATTATTTCATCCCGAGCATGGAAAGGAGACGCCAAATCAATAAGTCTCCTCTGTGGAGGCTGAGGGAGGACGGATGCAGGAGGAGAGGATGAGGGGGAGGAGTGCAGAGAGAGATACATTAAATTCTTACATTTTTTAAAACTAAAATATTCAGTTTTTAACAGACTACAGATGTTTTTAAAAAACATCTTTCATTGATATTGTTGTAAACAGACTTTGCCTTTCAGCTAAAATTAGACTTAAAGCACTGTCATATATTTTTCATTCATCATTACCACAACAGCAGCATCAGCTTCATGAAACAGAACGGATCATTTTTAGTTTTCAAGGGAGGATTTGAATTGTTTTCATGGTTCCTTTCTTACACTGTGGTCATTTGAGGAGGGTTTTATGCACAACGCAGTTGTAACAAACACTTTAGAGCAGAATGAGAATAACAGGATTTTTGAACCATTTGTCCTGAAAGTGAAGACATTTGAGGAATAAAAATCAAGAAGAGAAAAATGCACAGGACTGTTTTAAAGCTGACCTTCACTGAGCAGAAAGGACTCCGAAGTTTGTAGGATTACTGCTTCAATATTCTCTTGGTTACATTTCTTTCTGGGAGGGGGAGAGTGAAAATTCCTGACTGTGACCAATGTGATGTTTGTAGAATTCAAACTTTCTCCTGCTGCCCTCCCACCTGCTCACAGCCCTCACGTGGACAAGTTCTCCTTCTCTCTTTTTTCCAAACTCCTTTTTTTGTTTGTTTGTTTTCTTTTCTGTTGACCAGCTCACCTGCAGATAATCAGATAATTGTGTTCTTGTGACCAGTGTGTGTGTAAGTGTGTGTATGCATGTCTCCTCCAGGTCCAAATGTGGTTTGTGATATTATATTTGTGTGAGTTTGTGCCTGTGGAGGAGCTATCTGTGCTCAGATAAGACTGTAAACCAGATTAATCTGGCGTGGAAGAGCTTGTCAGCAGGACCACTGTGCATGTTGGTGTTAGTGTTCGTGTGTGTGTGTGTGTGTGTGTGTGTGTGTGTGTGTGGGTGTGTGTTTCTCTGCTTCCTCCATCTCAGTCAGCCCATGAGGTGAGCCAATGGTTCCTATATTATTTGTTTGTCTGTACGTGTGTGTGTGTGTGTGTGTGTGTGTGTGTGTGTGTGTGTGTGTGTAAGAAATCAACAGAGAATGCTGTATAAGTGAATGAGTGTGTAGGGTCCAGTGCAGGATAATGTGATCATGGCTCCATGTAACACAGCATGACAACCATGTGTGTGTTTGAGCGTGCCCCTGTGTTTGTGTGTGTGTGAAACACGCCATGACAACAGTGTCTCTCCATACCACTGTGGAGAGAATGGATTACTCTGCTCTCCCACTCGAAACACCAATACACACATAGATACACACACACACACACACACATGCACACATGCACCTCTGGGATTGTATGCAAAGTGAACTTAAGCCATTTGTGCAGAGAGAAGAACAATAAGTAAATTTAAAGATAAATTTGTTATAAAAAGTAAAGTTTCAACTACTCAACAACTGCTCTTTAACATAACCTTATCCAAAAACACTTTCAAACACATCAAACTAACCAACTATTGTCCAGCATTTTCATACCAAAAACAAACAATAAATAGTTCAACTTTCACATTTTTTTCAAAGTCCTTGTTTGTACCGTTGCTTAACTGTTTGAAATTTTTTCTGCTGAACAGCATGTTGCAGACTACATTACTCCACACTAACTCATTAGGTGCAGCATGTAGCTGAAATCATCAAATGTGATTTGTTTCAGATGTCAAAATAGAGAGACACTGACCAAATTAACGGAAATACCTAAAGTGTAAAATGACCATTTTTTGTTCTCAGCAGAAAAGTAAAAGTTTCAGTCAGAAGTTTCATCCATGTATTTTACATCTTGTTTCTCTTAATTTCTGGATAAAAATGCTAAAAATAGGAAAACTCTGGAGATATGAAAGGTTTTGCTCATACATGAGGCTGTTTTTTATGTATGTTGCTGTACTAAGATCATAGGCAATAATCACAACTTTTTCTTTTTCTCAAGACGTTTTTCAAAAACATTAGCAGATCTAGACTTGCTAATGTTTTACTATCAACAGACACTTAACATCAAGACAAGATAAAATGAAGAGTCTTATCTTGTCTTAATCCACCATGTGTAGAGAACGTGTCTGAATTTTGCAGGTCAAAATGACAAGGAAACACTTCCTCTTAAAGACAGAAACCTCAAGCAGAACCAGACTCATGTTACACAGCATCTGCCTTGACTGGGTCTAGGCTACAGAGGAGGATAGAGAGAAATGCAGGAAGAGTGACAGAATCTGATGTAAACCATAAGTTTCTGGAGCAACATTATGAAGTACAAATATGGCAGTCACCATTGTGAAATGCTGGCTTCAGGCAACTTCCAGCCTAAAACTGGCCAAGGGGTAAAATCAAGGCCAGAATCATTTTGTGAATAAAATGAACTGATAAAACACTTTGCTAATGATGAAAATGTAAGCAAGGCTCAAGTCTCCCGTCTAACATAAATGGATGAGCTATAAATAATAATCCATGCTCTTATCAGAAATAAAAACAAAATTGATATAGAGACTTAAATATTCAATGTTAAAAACGTGAATATTTTAATTATGTTGAAACGCTGAGCATCAGCATGCTCAGCGTTTCAACATGCTGCATTTGCTGAAAGGAAATGCGGGGCCCCCCACTCTGGTTAACTTCTTCATTTCCTGTTAGCAGAGACTCACACACTTAACTTAGTATCGAGCTGCATAAATGAACACAACACTTCTGGCTTCCCCTGTCAGGCCTTTCAGAGTAAAGCAAAAGTTTCACCAAATATTAAAGATTGATCTGAATGCTATGTATAACACCACTGTGGTATATACTTCTTATCCTAACCATGATTCATTCTTTTTTTTTAACTAAGAGACTATAGGGATGTTTTCCAGCAAATGAAAGCACCAGTTTACCAAAAAAACAAAGAGAAAAAACAAGTTTTTTACTTTTTAGAGCCACACACTAAGAGGTAAATTCTTCCCCTGATGTGAAGGATTTGTTGGTTCTACAGTAAAAAAAAATGTAGCTACGTGGACCCGATTTGACACCTATGGTGCCTTTTCAACACTAACCTCCTGCTCAAAAACAGTTTCTATAGCTGCAAAAACAGTTTAGGAGGTTTAACTTAATCTAAATTCACAGGGAAACATTGAACTGAAACTGAATCTGACTTCTGCATTCCTTCCTATATCTCACATGCAGCCCTCTATATACATTTGCATTTCATCAGAGATGCTGGAGGCCACCTGCAGTGCAGCGTGGGACTCTGTGTCTTATTCAAGGGCATCACTGGTGAGAACTTTAGAAGTAATAGCAGCATCCTGCAGCTGCCAGCTCACAGCCAGAAAACACCCCTGTCTGTGGTGGGGATCAACCCCACAACCTTTAGGTTATTAGTCAGCCTCCACATCCAGGCCAACCTGGGGAGAGGTGCTGGGTGTGTGGGTGAGTGAGTGGGTGGGTGTGGGACGGTAGCCAAATTTGTGTGTGTGTGGCTGGGTGGGGGTGCTGCTTCCCCAGTGTAAGGAGCACACTGCATCTTCCCCGACCACTCTCTGACAGGCCTACATACATCACCACCCCCAACACCTCTGTTTCTTTCCCCTCTCCCTCTTCATCATCCTTATTCCCTCTCTCCCTCCCTCCATCCATCCACCTCTCCTCCCTCTCACCTGCTCCCATCTCTCACCAGTGCTGCTGTCTCTTTCACCTGCACGCAGCCCTCCCCATGCACCTCTCGCCAGGCATCCCTGAGTATCATTTACATCGATGATGCCTCATCATTACCCCTGCCCTACTTTATCTATCACCCAGCGGCTCCGCCATAGGGCCCATTCCTGCGCTGTAGGCCTCATTCCTATAGTCTATCACAGTAGATCTAAAGCAGCGAGGCAAGGCGTGAAAACAACCGACTGTTGTTTTCACAGAGTCAGTGTGAAGTTTGCCTGAACCAACAAAATGTGAAGGAAATGTCTAAAGCAGATATGGCACGCAGCATCAATTTTAATGAAAGTATTTCTTTTAATTCTTACCCAAAAATAAAAAGAGGGACAAACAGGGTGTACACAGTCTCTTTACAATTCAAGAAGTATGTCAAGAAGACAGTCAATGAGATATTTGAATCAGAATTGTTCTATTTACTCAGTAGTTAACCAAGTTTTCAAACACATTGAATATGTTCATTTCCGGTACCCTGTTAATAAAAAAGGTTCTGTTAAATGACACCCCCCCCTCCAAAAAAAAAAAAAAAAAATGGCCACCCCTCAAGAAAAGGCACAATGTGTGTCGTGGTTTATTGAAACAAGATCAGATACACAGGCTCAGCAAAACTTCAGAACTAAGTATAAAAGAGATTTACTGTGAGGTCTGTGAATTTGTGCTTCACAAGAAATTAATGGAAACAGTGACAATGTTGGATAAAGGAGGGGGCTGATGACTAAGAACAGCTGAGGAAAACATCTACCACGTATGACAAGCGTTTCAGTGTTCTTCTAAAAGATCAGTTCTCCCATTGAATTAGTTAAAAAAAAAAAAAATTAAATATCTACTCCTTATTGTGTAGCAGTTTCAATATATGTCTGTTCATTTGCTTTTGTTTTACATTTCTTCAAGTTTAAAGAAACTTTATGCTCACCCTATCCTTTAAATACACTTGTGAAACAGAAGATGGGAAAAGATGCCTTGGGATGATCAGGACAGGGGCTCACAGTTTCACATCATTCAGGTACAAAACAGTGAAAAACTAACCCAAGTCTTGGGCTGGTATCCTGTTTCCTCCAGTACCCATTTTCTTTTAAATCAAAAGCTTTTAAAAGGTCTGAGAGACCAAAGTGGAGTTGGGGTCATTTCACATTGGCAACATTTCCTCACTGATGTGTAAATCCTCTGGAGTAATTTATAGTGAAAGAATAAAAAAACCTCCAGAAGATTAGAGAGAGTAAAGCTGCCCTGCCAATGTATACTTGGACTTAATCTGTACAGTGTATATTCCACACAGTGACAGGTTTATTGTGTGCGATACATTTAATGGGGTTAATTAGGACTTAATGTTGGCAACATACGGAAGCACTTTATAAATTCTGCATCTCGTGTGTTTATACACTGTGATGGGGAGTGTGTTGGTAGATGTTGGCATCCTGTAATTACATGTGTTATGGATTTACTCAGAAATACTGTTTACACACTTACTGAGCAGTCAGTGTGTAAAAAATAATGGAAAGGATACTGCATAATAAAATCTGTGATATTTTTGGACCTTTCAGGTTTTCTCTAATTAGGCTAATTTCTCAGCTAGGATAAAGAAATATTTCAAAATTCATTGTTGGAAAAATGGAGAAACAGAGCACTATGTCCTAATTTTGTCTTTTCCAGGCCTTAAGGAATAGTGCACCATCAGTCAGGGAAGAATTATCATACCTGGAGCTCTTTAAATAACTGCAACCACTCACTGACATATATTGACATACAAATTTCTTCTGGTGAGATTAGTAACATTACCTTGACCTTGGTTTATTGATTTCTGCATTTTCTACTCTTAATAAAAGAGGAATGGGGTGTCCGGTTGGTTTCACTCAAAGGCAAAGTGAACTCAGGGAAAGTTGTGGTGGCTTGGAAATTTAACTTATTGTGGTTTCTGACCTCTGGGAGCCGTCATTTATTTTATTTTCTATGACATTAAACAATCTGTCATTCAAGTGAAGACCTGGTTGTGTTTTAAAAAAAAATGCATTATATAAGCATTCTTGTGCTGCAAGCTGCTGGACATGGTGTACTCACAGGATCAGCAATGGATTCAGTTTCAGCTAATGAAATATGAATTAGGTCAAATTTTGTACATTTCTCATATTTCCTCCATGTGGAATTGTTTTGATATTAAAGACACGGAGAAAAGCCAGTTCTGCAAAAATGATTTTACACTTGGCATGAACAAAAAACAGAAGAAGAAATATGTATTAAGTGAGATGTATCAAGTTTAAATGATGCAAAAGTTTGTACCAGACCTTGCCCAACCTCCCTTTTCTTCTCTCCTCTCCTCTCCTCCGCTCTCCTCATGTCTCGTCTCTTCTCTGTGATTCTCTCCTGCCTCTTACCTTTGCCCTCGTATCTCTTTAAGCCACCAGAGATATCAGATCAGCGTGTGTGTGGATGGAGCGTGCAGGGCTCTCAGGGTTAAGTCCCTCACTGTTGCTTCGCGGCACTGAACCAAAGGAATCACGCATGCAAGTGCAGTAGAGGAGGACTTAATAATATGAAAGAAAATTGATTTTCTGGAACGAGATTTCTCCTTTGATAAGGTATTAGCTGGGAGGGGAAAATGTTGTGAATCTTCATTAAGAGCCTCTGATATGCACTGGGATAATCGCAGGGAGAGAAGTAGGAATGAAAAATGAACACAAAGGGAGAAAAGAGGAGAGTCATACATTAGGGATAGAGATAGAGAAAGAAAGATACCAAAAGTGCAAGAAAGACCAGAGAGAGAGGGAGAGAGCACGCACCCACACGTATGCACACACTCGAATCAGAGACTTAAGCAGGAGAAGGCCTCCCTTAATAAGAGTGAAAATTGATTTCTTTCCACTTCCATACGATGAGATCTAAAGATGATGAAGGTGAGGATTGGGCTGCAGTTCATTATGGAAAATTAGACTACATTCAAGCTAGCCGTATATCCCTAATATATCTCCCCTGGCTTTATCCAACACTTCTTCACACAGGCTGAACAAACAGAGAGGGGAAGTTAAGAGGCAGCAGAGAAGCTATATGATGCAGAGTAAAGCTGAGATAATGAGACAGGAAGACAGAGTTGGTGGAAATCAGGTGAAGGAAGACAGACAGACAATAAAAGTAAAAGTAAGGAGGAGGGGTGAAGGCAGGGAAAAGAGAGCTGTTTGCCAACAGGCTCTCTCCCACAGCACTGAGTATTAGTTGGAGCTGAGGCGGGGATGAGAACAGAGTTAGAGGGGATAACAGGCAGATGGACTGACTGCCGAGAGGAGAATTGAATAGAGCCTAACCTCAGCTAATACCCCCGACAGAAATTTATGACAGGCCAGCAGAAAACTATAGATCAACTGCAGGAAGGGATCCTTTTGTTGAGTCAGAAAAATTGCACCCACAAGACTAAACACAGCAGAACTGACAGAACGGAAAGTAGAGGATTGGAGCTGGAATTGGAGTGAGATTTTTACTTTTGAAACTTAAAGCACTGATCCAAAAAAAGAAGGGAAATAACTCTGGTTGCCTGCAACAAGTGGACAGAAATGTGTTTTTTTCTGTCCATTTTTACCTGATCCGGTGTGTGTACATGCCTGCCATCATGATGAAACCTCTGAATGCAGCGAGCAGACTGTGATGTCTCTGTTTCCTGAGTGTGTGCGCTCCTCGTGTGTGTGTGTGTGTTCCTCTCTGTTTCAGCCTGCAGGCTGTCTGTTAATGTGCGAAAGCAGAAGGTGGAAAAGATCAAACCCAACTGACCTGAGAATAGTACAGACACCCTCTCACTCTCTACCACACGTCTGTCTCTGTGTGCATGTGTGTGTGTGCACTCAGTCGAACGTGAGGCAGAGAAGAATACAGAAAAAAGCGGACAGAAAAATGCGACCAAGGAAAAACAAAAGAAGAGAAAGTTTGGGTGGGAGATAGAAAGGCAGAATAACAGAGAGCATGACAGAGACAGACAGACAGAGAAATAGTGTGTGTGCGTGAGAGAGACAGGAGTGGAGGCTCTGAGAGTGGATGGGGGAAGGTGAGAGGTAGAGAACATTTATTATGCCGATGCTTCATCTACAGATACAAATCACAGCCTGTTATCACACTCAAGCAAACCCTGCTAGGACCCTGCACTTGGATCCATCTCCTCCACGACACACGCACACACACCTGCACCTAGACACACACACACAAACGCGCAAAAACAAATACAAACACGCACACAGGCACACACACACACAGATGTGCAAGGTGTGTGCTCTTTGTGATAGGATTATAAATAGAGCCATGGACAGACTCTGTGAAAGGTGAGAACATCCAGCGGGCATTATCAGGGACACACCAGCAGGTTTCCCTGAGTGTTTGTGTGCATCACTTCTTGTTTCTCTCCCTTTTCAACATTTGTGTGCGTATAAAGTTTAATTTTTCTAATACAGAGCTTTCACATTTCAGCACCACGGACAGCTCTTACCATAAGGTCAGCCATTGAAATCAAAAAGGAAAGAAAGTCACTCTTGTTAAACCATTGGAATATAAACCATGAGGTCTGGTTCGGGGACTCATGATCATTATAAGCTGATTGAATAAAGGGATAGTTCTTTTTATTTTTTTGGGTACTTTCCAATAGTATAAAGCATTGCAGATCCTTTTGCTTAGAAACCAAGTGGAGAACTTGCATAAACCAGAAACTGTTAAATATAGGAGAACATTAACCACCTAATCTAGCCACAACTTTAAACTGGTTTATGAAAACAAAAACTTTTGCCATTTGTCCAGGAACGAAACCAAAACCAGAAACTTTTTTTATTTTCTGTGTTCTAGAGCAGAAACAATTAATCTTAAGTCAATGGAAAAAGGTTAATAATGGATTTTTTTTTAGTCTTGTAGTGTCTGTCATGTTGATAATGTAACCCAAACCATTATCACTTCCTGATAGCAAACTGTTGTTTTGCCAGTGATTAGTGTGAGATCATGTTGTTATTGACTGCTTCAGCAAACGTTTCATGTCTGTCCCTCTATGTGGGCTGCCGTCTCTACTAGAGACTCTCTCCCACTTACCAGCCACATCTGATCCGCTGCTAAGATTTTAGGACTTCAAGAAAGACAAAAGTAAAATCTAACTACGCTCACCATACTGTGTAAGATTGCTGAAAATGAAGCTTTTTATAGATATCAAAGTTGCAATAAGAATGAAGCAAAAGTACTTAGTATCCAGACCTCACCAGCCACATTTTTAGTAAAAGTACTTTTTCATACATATCAGAGACAGATATTCAACTCATACCTGATCCATCACACACACAGGAACCGTCAAATGAATTATACATGGACAGTTTGAGATGACTGTGCCTGAACCTCCCACATACTGGCTTCCCATTGTTAATGCCTCTTTTGTACGTCATATTCTGAGTCCGGTGTTTAAATACTGTGACTTTGAAAATACATTTAAAAGCCAAGGGACAGGCTCAAGGTGATTCATCTAATCACTTACCATGTTCTCAGTCGGGCGTCAGCACTCCCTCATACAGGCACATAATAACACATAAGTATTAACAGAGGGCTTGTGCCTGCCTAATAGAATGATAGAAGGCCTTTTTACTGTTTATTTATGTATTTATTATAAAACAAGAGGCCCTCAGTTTTGAAAACTAAAACAGCTTGACCTCTCCTCTCTGTCCTCTGTGTGTCTAATAATGTGGGTATGTGATGCCTTACTTTGGGGAGAGGGGGGGGCAGAATTTCACTCCCTCTGAATTCAAAGACCCACCAACTCCATCCCCCATGTGCAACCTCCATTTTACTCCCACTGCCTCCCCCACTCTTTTATTTCTCAGCTCCCTGGCTGCAGTCTTTAACAGGCCACACGTTCCCTCTCTGACCTCAGGCAAGTGTGAGGTTAAACACCTGACTTGAACTCTGAGAGACACGGGTGCAGGCAAAATAGACTCTGAGACCCGTAGCTATTGTAATTGATAAATGAAGAAATAGAAATGAGTAAAAGCCATGAAACCTCCTGATGATTTAGAAGTGGGGAAAAAAGAAATAGGCTTAGACTGACAAAAACAAAAATCCTGTAGTGAGCTTGGTGTAGAAGGTGAGTATCATGATCCATTGTGTTTATTAGTTATGGCGCCCTGACATCATCTCTGATGTCTTTTAGGACCACAATATTGTAGCCAACGTTTTTTCTTGATATTCCACTGGAGCAGAAAAAGTCAGGAGTACATTAGCTGAAATATATCTACTGTCAGACAGAGAGAGAAAGAGTGAGAGAGAGAAAGAGAAAGAAACCCTGGCTGGCAGCAGTGCTGTCTTTTCACCCCTAATTCTTTCCACCTTGTTAGGCACTCTGCCGTGGGCTGGGCAAATATAAACACCCTGGCAGGGGAGACAGAGAGGGAGGGGAAAAGAGAAAGAGAGAGAGAGGGGGGAGGAAGGCAAAGAGAGGGGGTCAAAGGAGGAGTATATGGTTGTGGAGGAAAATATTGTATTAAATAAAGGGAAAGCCACAATCAGCGTTGCATGTTTGAGGAAAAAATGCTTGGTAAAAGCAGCGTGTGGAGGGAAATAAACATGAAGGCTGTAGAGATTAGAGGAAAAGGGATGCAGCCAGGAAGAAGAATGTAAAATATCAGAAGAAATATTTTAGCACATTCTGCCATTACGTTGCCTGTCTAAAATTTAAATATAACTTATGACTGGACTCTGGAGATATAGAGCACTTAACTTTAGTGCAGTAATTCAAGATTCTTTCATGAGATGTTGGTCACCCCATTTACAGTCAAGTTAAATAATAGAAAAAAAAATCTTCAGGATGTCATTTTACCACCTTACACTCAAGATTGCCTCATAACCTGTTGACCAGATGCTCTCAGTGTTAAAAATCCAACAGTGGATCTTCAGTTACTTCAGGGTCTGTAAAACTGTATCCAACTAAAAAGCCTGTATTTGAAATACAGTGTCAAATAGAAGCAAAAGGACAGCAGATAGCATCATCTTCTGTTTAAAAAGTTTATTAGTGTTATCTATTCATCTCATTTATTTGAATCATCCACAATAGTCTTGTGAAGCGTTGATATGCACAGAAGAATAGCCACCATTTCATTTCTTTCTTTAAAAAGAAAAAGTTCTTTATGTAAGAAAACTAAAACATACATCTCACATTTATATTCACACTAAGTGGCACACTCCAGTCTGAAAATAAAAGACAATGTAGAAGTGCTTAAACTTGCTGTTCAGCAAGTGACTGTTTGAGGCTGGCTACCGAAATACCAGAAGTCCCATACACACCAAGCCAAAAGAGCTATTATCACAGCAGAAATTAACAGGTGCAAGCCTGGTGCAAATAATGTCTCCTGTCTGAATCATTCATTTTAATTGTCAAATCAGAGGTACAGTTCTGATCATGTGACTGGCAGGTGCCCTATAGCTGTTAGTGTGGAGACTTGTCACCTGACTCATTAACAATTTGACCACCAGTCGTTTTGCTTCAAAACTCTGTTTCAGAAACAGGGGGGTGACGTAGCAGAGTCTATGTCCATTAATTATACAGTGATGATTAACACAGACGATTAACGGCAACTTCCTTAAAAACAGTTATCTGGTGTCTTGAGAAAATCTCCATTTGCTGGATCCTGCGTTTGGTTGAGAGTAATCATTTTGAGCTGAGTCAGACTTAATGTATTGAGTTAGTTTAATGTTAAGGACAAAATGGGATTAATACAGTAACTACAAAAAATATATAATCTGAGATGCTGTTAGTGTGGCAGTCTGGGTGTCATGTTAGGAGGTTCTGGTCTTTGTTGCAGCTTTAAAAAAAACTTGATTACGATGTCCTACAAGCATTTTCGAGACAGTTACCACTCATACCATTGCAAATAGTCCCTGTGTTTTTTATACTGTCACCACATAGTTAATCAACTGAGTCATACGTGCCTGCTCAGCACTTTGTTAATTGACCTCCATTTTTACTAATAGAGATGGTTTTATCAGATAAACACAGAGATGTAGACCTATGCATGAACTCTGAGCTCGTAAAATATTTCCTTTTGTAACTGACACTCTCTCATTTTCGTTCTGTGCCACCCGTTGTTGCCCCCTGGTTGTGTGCTGGTTGTCGTGCAGACTTCGGCAGTATTGCCATGGCGTCAGAGACAGGAGCAGATGTGACTCTAGTTGCCGGGCGTTTGGCAGGAGCACTTATCGTCACAGTGACAGAAATGCAGCTGGACGGCACATCATCTGTAGCTCTGTGAAGAGAAAGATGTGTACATGTTTCTGTGTGTGTGTGTGTGTGTGTGTGTGTGTGTGTTTTACAGAGTGGATGGTTGAGAGGGGGGGATTGGCATTGGGTGAACTCCCCTCAACCGCCAGCACACCCACACACACACTCATAGAGTGACCCCACACACCCTGGAGGGACTGCAAGTGCGCAGCTAGTAACCAGACGAGACGGGGGGTGATGCATGTGTGTGTGGTGTGTGCATGTGTGTGTGTGTGTGGTATGTGCATGTGTGTGTGTGTGGTAGCCAGGCAGCAAAAAGTGCCGTCAAACATACAAGATGTTTTCTCCTCTCTCATTCTCCCTCTCTCCATCATTTCTTGGGGTATTTTCTTCTTTTATGGTCTTTCCGTCTGCTAAGTTGGAGACAAATGGCTGTTTGGGGGCTAAATGTTTGAACTTGAACAAGGAGACCCGAATTGACACTCTTAAGGAAAACTGAGTCCCGAGGATATCACAGAGAGAGAAGAGAGGGGGAGCAGAGAGAGAAGAGAGATTACAGATGGAGGCATTACTCAAGACATCTGTAATGTGTACACACCACCAAAGAAAACAAACACAAGAACTGGCCAGCGGATACAAACTGCCGCTGTGCTCAGCCCTGCGTGCCTGCTCACCATTTTGCCCCGCAAACCTTTGCTTTTCTGACTCTGGCTGCATTCTCTTTGTCATGCATCCAAGTGTTTACCACAAACTTTTATGGATGCAAATGAAGAAACAGGAATGAATTTAAGAAATGATGCTTCCATCAAATAAATTTATGTTTAATGCAATTGTTGTCTGCATCAAAGAGAATGAATAAAATCTTTGGCTGACTAAGTTCAGAACTTGGAAATTAGAGTTGAGAGCGTGTGTGTGTGTGTGTGTGTGTGTGTGTGTGTGTGTGTGTGTGCTGCTTCAAAGTATAAATGTCTCCTTACGATGCACTCTGAGGTTTGAGTCCGTGTGCAAGTGAGAGAGAAATAAAATGGTTTTTGTCTCCAAATATAAAGTATGCGTTATCTTTTTAGTTCGTGTGTGTCCATCTGCGTGTGTGAGCATGTGTGCCTGACAGGGGTGTGCACAACAGTGGTTTGGCAGCAGTCTGACATTTCCTGCTCTGACATCTTGTCTCAGTTCATCTCCCCTGCCAGTGGATGGACGGAAGCCCTGAAGGGACACACTAGCACCAGCTACGCAAACTTGTCTTTTCGTCAGCACCAGTGAAAAGCTCTCCAGTACATTAGTCACACACACACACACACACACACACACACACACACACACACACACACACACATATTTTTTTCATACTCCGCTTTTTTGATGTGAAATGACACAGTGACTATGAAGTGCAGACTGTCCACGGTAATTTACTGGAATTTAATGATAAATTTGATGAACAGCTGAAGAACTGAAGCTATTCTTTCCCTCTTTTTAGTGTGCTTGCTTACAATTTAAATAAATAAATATTCATCTTAAAGTCCCCTCCCCTTCTACACCTTAATGTATGTCATGGTTTAAAACATTTTTAAAGACACCCGCCATAATGTCAGGTAGCCCTAGACTTAACCCAAGGGTCCAATGAACAGTCAGTTTTACAAACTTCATGAAATAAATTGATTGAACCAGCAATTTATGTATTAATTTTCTTTTTTTTTTGCTTTACTTGGAAAACAGCATTGGACTTGACAGCTACATTTTTGGCCAGCTACATTCAGTCCAGATCATTAGTGGTATTAAAGATGGACAACTTGCCAGCTCTGACGAAGTGAAACCAAAATCAAGCAACAGCTATTGAAAAGTGAAGTCAATGATAAAGTGCAAGAAATTGTAGCTTCTCGAGTCTCAACTGTGGTCATGTTGTAATGCCCATTTTTAAAGAAGAATTGCACTTAGCGCTAAAATCGTCATGATCACCATATCACATTTCAAAGTACAACTTTTTGATTTAATTTGGATTCATGTTGTCCACTAGGCCTGTGCTATGTCTGTGTTCACTGCACTGAGGCAGAGTGACTCTATACTCCTTCTTCTATGGACTGCATTTCCTGAGTGTAGCACGTATAACCACTGTATCCATCAAACGGTCTCATGATGGATCCTTTCTTATCTATGCTGTTGTCATTCATCGCTGAAAATGTCTAAGCTTTTGACTCCACACTAGGTTACCATCGATACAATGATCTGTAGATGTACATAAGCGAAACACGATCTGGTATCAAAATGAAGTGTTTTATTCTGAAAATTATCAGAACGTTTTTATGTTGTTTGTAGTCCTACCCAATCTACCATGTGCTGATTAATGAGCTGAGTTCCAGCAACCAACAAAAATACAAATCTTGTGTCTGCTGCTGATGGGTCAAGATAGCTGGAGCCGAGACGTAGCAGACATGAAGTGGAGCGGGCCTGTGGAAACTAATCAAACTGAAACCCAATAGCTGTGTTGTAGCAGTGGAGCAGAGAAGGTCCAAATAAGGGTCTGGTGGAAGAACTTTGCACAACTACATTGATAACTAACAAACACTAAAACTTTGGTTTTGTTTGGTAAAACTAGTGGATCCATACTGTGCACTAGCTCCAAATGACATCACAGGAGCTTTTTTATTTGTGTTTATCACGGGAGAATTTTGGTAGAGGGGACAGTGATGGAGGCATGCCATCAATTCTGTTCAGTCAATTGTCTAGAAAAGGCAAACTTGGCAACTAAAAGACTGACATTCCTTGTGCCACAATGGTATTTTTGCAAAGCAAAGTAAGCAATTGAGCAAATCAAAAGAGAAAAAAAATGGTCCAAACTCCCCTTGGGTGTGAGTTTCAACAGCAGACAAGCTGTGTGTACACCAAGAAACAGCAACTGAACTGTGTTTTTTTAGAGTCACAAACACAGAGCTGACTCAGTTATCTGTCCTCTCTACCAGGCGTACCATCTTCACTTATCCCCCTCCTCTCTCCAGCCCTGCCATCTCTTCTTCTGTTCCGCCGTCTCTCGAGTCTTTCCCACCATCTTTACGAGACTCGAGAGGGCTTTGACATTCCTAAATGAAAAGGCTCTCTTTGCAGCGCAGCAACAGCTGACGATTTATGACAACGCGGCCTCGCTGGAATCTTAGCTGCTGTCAGCCAGCATAATGATGTTTTGATATAAAGATGATTGGTGGGGCTGCATGCGCTGCACTGTGCACCAGGCCTGTGCATGTGTCTGTGTGGGATTATGTGTGTACGTGTGTGTGTGATTGGGTGATTTAAGGTGGATACTCACGCGTCGTTTACTTGTTGTTGTCTATTGTTTAGCTGTTTACTCCTTCAGTTTCTGTTTTTTTATTGGATACTCTTTTACGTGACATTTGGAGTCCCCTTCAACCAGACCCCCCTCTGTCTCTTTCTACAGCTTTCCTGCTTTGTTTCCATTTCTTCCAATGAAGGAAAAAAATTAACTTCCTTCTCTTTTTCTGTCTTTTCCTCCTCTCTATTCCTCCCCTACACACACTCACACACCGCCGTCATAGGTGACAGGCGTATAGTTTGCCATAGTTTCTATTAGAAGACCATTGCATGCTTGAGGGCCTCCACAGATTGGTTACATTTTGTACGGTGGGGCATTAGCGGGCCCCGTCGAAGGGCCCCATCATCATCAGTGTGTCTGCCATCTTCAGCGGGTGATCTATGATTTGCCCATCAGACATACATAAATCAGAGCGCTAAAAGGATTTCCACTCTACCCACCGCAACCCCCCTCCTGTTAAATTTATGCTGCCGTAAAAGAAAGGAAAATTAGTCATTGAGGAGCCCCCCCTCCCTGTCTTTCTCTATCTCTTCCCCCCTCTTTTCATGTGATGTGTAGTTGTAAAAAAAAAATAAAAAAAAGAACGAGGACAGACGGAACAATCGCATGTGGCTCCCATCATCTTCTCCTTCCTTCTTCCTCCTCCCTCCTCTTCTCTAATATCATCATTATCAGAATCGTAAAGCGAAAAATAACACGCAGGAGGAAAGAGAAGAGGTGAGGAGAGAGAGTTTTGAGAGGGGTGAGTGTGTTCCCTCCAACCTCTAATCCTTCTCCCGCTCTCACCAATCAGCTCTTCAGATTAACATGAGAGGAATTAATAATTAGTCCACAGTTTCTTAGTGTGAGCACTCAGAGATGTTACAATGTGTGTGTGTTTAAGAACTTGTATTATAATGTTTTTTATTTTTATTTTTATTTTTCTGTTTTTTTTGTTTTTTTTTTTACAGATTGCAGCTTTCATGCCTGCTCTGTGACTGTGTTCGTGGGTGTTTGTGTGTCTCCACTGTTGAATGCAAATCAGTGAGTCGTCCATGCAGAACGCCTTTCAAATCCCATCGCCGCTCCGCTCTGCCCTTCCACTCCCAGAATGCAGTGCAGCAAGGCAGACAGGTAAGGAGTGCGGGCAGTGCGTTGTCGTGGGTGACTGGTTATGTTATTGGCCCACAATCTACTCATTAACTTCCTGCTTTCCTCTCTGTCTATCACCACAGAGTCTCGATCAGAGGCTTTTCTGTCACTGAGAAGCGCCGTGTGTGTGAATGAGGACGTGCCTGTCCATCAGTTCATCTGTCTTCTGCTCTGGTTTTTCTGTGACTCTAAAGCTTCCTCTGTTCTTCTTGGCTCTCTGTCTGCACATTGTGAGAAGTCAGTGTATCATTTTTACTAGTTTCAGCACTGACTCCTCTGTTTCACAACTTTTGAGCTCATATCCAAAAGAATGAGAAATCTAATACTAGACATAGCTATACTTATTTATCATCAGGAAAGTACATAATCATACCAAGATGATTTATGTTATGGCAGTTTTATGCTGCTGTTACATGTGTATATGTTTCTTATAAGAGACTGAATATGAAAAGATGAACAGGTATAGGTGCAGCAGAGTGATTAGATCGTACATGTACCACTGAATCAGAAAGAAATGTGTGACTGTTTATTTAAGACTCACTTGTCCTCAATGCTGTCATATCTGCTCTTTTGCTGCCAAGATAAATAAACTGAATACAATTCTGTAAATGGGCAGATAATAGGTGAATAATAGGAAGTGATACACCTTCTTAAGTGACATTTTCATGCCGTCAATAATCTCCTTCGTATCATTTTGCGTAATCAATGATAATTTAGAGTGGCAAGGTGTCTTCTTGTGTTCACCCAGTGCAGGATGACAGTTTGTCCTCACTCATCTAAGTCCTCACTGCATAAGAGGCCTGTCCACTTAGAAAGCCATTAGATAAATCAATAATCTTTCAAACCTTATGACGTACTTTCAGAGTGTGGCTGAAGTTTGCCAATGCAAAGAGGATTTTAGAACATGAAAGAACAAGACAGAAAAATTTTATATACCTGCTACCCTTCTTGTTTAAAAAACTCAGCTTATTTTTTTCAAGTTGAGTGCCCTCTAAATAATGGAGTCTTATTTTGTTTATAGATATAGTTGTACTATACGTATAACACTGTCTGTGACCCTTGTTTTTTACGTTGTAACTCTCTGAGTTAAGGTGTGAGCCTGGGTAAAAATAATAAACAAACAACTAAATAAATAAACAAAGGCATTGGCATAAAGTTGTAATGTTAAGAGAGACAAAGTTGTCACGTCAAGATAAAGTAATAACAGTGCAACTTTATGCCCTTAATATTGTAACTTCATTCCATTACAGTAAAAATGTTAATCATCTTTTAGATGTTTATTTATTTATTTATTGTACCCTGACCCTTATCCTCCCTCATAAGAAATACATATGTTTTAAAAGTAGGTAATTATGTTGGAAAATAAAACAGAATCAGGCTTTTCTATTGTATTTGAAAACTGAAATTAGTCAATGAGCTGAAATTGGAGATTTGTACAGAAAGTTCAGTAGAAGTATATTTCTATCCTCTTTATAGGTAGTTATTGTCATCATTAACTCATCGCCTCTCATCAGTACTGTTGTGTACTTTTTTTGGTGAGTAAGAGCAGAGGAGCAGTGTTAACTTATGTCAAAGCTCTTTGAATCAAGACAAGGAGACGGAGACAGGCGGAGGGGAAAGGCTTCTTCTCCACTACTTGTAGTAATCCCGCCTTTGTATGACGCTAATCATATGTAAATCCGCGTTGTAAAGTGATTTGGTTTTCCTCGTGTTTGAAATAATTACACAGGCTGCGCTTATGGAGGAAAACCTCTTCACTTTCAATTGGTACATGGCTTTCTGTGTTGTCAGTGCAGTCGAGAGAACTGGCTGCTGTCTTAATCCAGCAGACCTGCTTGTTTACCAACAACAAGAGAATAATATCATTGTCATTGTCAGACACACTTAATGTTCATTTGACTCAATCAGGTTTATGAAGGTTACTTTGAAGATGTAGCTCATTGCAGAATACTGATTACCTGCTTAATACCAGCTTATTTCAGCTCTTCTCTCAGATTACTTTTCCACTTACTTTACCCCAGCTCTTTAATCTGATCCATAAATGGATATTTATCTTAGAATATACCTCTGTATAAGAGGAAACCAACCAAAACAGGTATGGACTGTCCTCCTCCAAAGTGCTGCCACTTCAGCTGGGGAGTCCGGTGAAGGTGTGCAGAAATCTTTTGTTTTTCTTCTGTTTCAAACAAAAATGTCTCCAAAGTACCCTTTTTTCTGTATTAAACTGTAAGATGTTATGAGATGACATGACACGAGATTAGATGAGTTGAGTTGAAATGAGTTGCTGTGAGTTAAGTTGAGATGAGATGAGGTAAATTGAGATGAGATGAGATGATATGAGATCAGATCAGTTGGGATGAGTTGAGTTGAGTCATAGTGTCCATCATTCCCCCCGCACCCTCCACCTCCACAGGATCCAGAGGGTAACCCAGGACAGAGCTGGACTTTTCCACCTGTTTCTTTAGTCTTGCTCTCCTTTGATCAGTTCACTGACAGCAGGTGAAATCCCTCCTATCTGCGAAGTTGTCGGGCTAGCTGTGTATTATGCTACTCTGAGGGTAGTTCCTCTGGTTCTGGGATCGCACTAGCTGGTCTATCCAACTGAAGGTAGATCTTATATTCCTAATGGATGGAAGGACAGGTCTATATTGTCTCGTCATTGCACAAACTGCAGCATCAGCACCAGCACGTCAACCTCACCTCCTTCTCCTCAGCTCTTGGGAAACAACGGGCCTAGCACCAACATACTACAGGCTGCTAACAGCTATATAAACACTGTAACCATGGTTTAAGTAGGAGTTAAGACGCCTTCCAACAGAAAATCTTGTGACAGGTCAATACAGAAGCCTAAGGTCATTCAAAAAAAAAAAAGTTGGGAACAAAAATCCTCACAAAGTGGTTAATCCAGAAGCACGAAACAGAAAGCAAGAGGAGGAGAGGGAGGAGGACTAAAAAAAACAGTTAAATGTGAAGAGTTAGTCAGAACAAGTTGATTTTTTGATTGCTATCTATGTGTTCTGCCTTATATACTTCAATACCTACCCTACACAGAAACACACACACACAAACACACACATACACAAACACAGAGGGGGAAATATAACAAAGGGGGACAGTATAAAACAGGGGATGAGAGGTAGGGCATATAGAGAAGGAAAGCAGGAATGGTCCATGGGGTTTATGTCAGCGGTGTTAGGATGGCAGGAGGAAACAGGAGGTTCATACACACACACACACACACGGTCAGGGTGTGGCTTTTATTTACCTGTGAGGAAAAAGGCTTATCTGGCCCACAGCTGTGAGGCTAAAGAGAGGTCTGACCTCGCCTCCTCTCCTTTTCTTTTCCTCCTCCCTTCCTCTCACCTCTCCCCCTGCAGCTCCAGTGTGCTTAGGTGTGTGGGTCTGCTTGGTAACACACCAAGCGCTCTAACCTGCGACCTGGAGAACATGGCACATAGAAATGATTCACAATCTTCTCTGTGTGGTGCTGCTAAAGGTTTTGTCTTTTACAACTTTGTTCAAGGAGAACAGATTTCACTCCACAGAGCAGTGAGGAGCAGAAACACAAACAAAATGTGGAAATGAGTTTCAAACACCTCAGCAGAATAGAAAAACAGTCCTAAGTGTCGTTCATCTCAGGAGATCAGACTGCAAAAAGTCTTAAATTTAAGCAAATATGTCAGCTTTTCACAAGACTTTCATTTTTCTGGTTCACATGAAAACAATGAAACTTTTTTGAGAAAATGCCTTCAGTTTTCAGTGACCCTAAAACTTCATTTAAGGAGACCGAAAATGCAAAGAATAACAATGTTTTCGAAAATACCTTCATACATCAGAGCAAGACCTTGGACTAGATGTTTGATTTGATGGGCTTGAATAACATGTGAACTGGTCTGTTGACGTAGTACTGTCCAGTCGACAGTCTGACAGCCCACTACCTGAATATACTGAATCACCAGGTTATTCCTTAAATCAATTTTTTCTTCCCAAATGGCAAGGGCATATTCTGAGATGACAGTGCCAGGATTCATCGGGCTCAAATAGTGAAAGAGTGGTTCAGGGAGCATGAGACATCACTTTCACACATGGATTGGCCACCACAGAGTCCAGACCTTAACTCCATTGAGAATCTTTGGGATGAGCTGGAGAAGGCTTTGTGCAGTGGTCAGACTCTACCATCATCAATACAAGAACTTGGTGAAAAATGAATGGAGCTCTGGATGGAAATAAATCTTTTGACATTGCAGAGGCGTATCGAAACAATGCCACAGTGAATGTGTGCTGTAATGAAAGCTAAAGACGGTCCAATGAAGTATTAGAGTGTGTGAATTTTTTTTTGTTTTGTTTTTGGTGGTGACTTTTTTTTGGGGGGGGGGGCACTGTACATACAAATAAATATCCCTGTAATGAGAGTCATCCTGACTGGACTGTCCTTTTGTACCATACATTGCAAAGTCCCATAGACCTCTGCTGTAGTTTTTCAGCACTGCAGCTAATTATAGATATATTTCAAAAAGATCAACAGGTGTAATTATGTAATCATAAATAAATAACATTTACAATAATGAGTAAGTGTTGAAAGTGTCCACCCTGACTCTCTTCCTTTGTATTCCCTTTATTTCCTTTCTCTCCTTTCATGCTTCTCTCCCCGTCTGACTGTAGGAGCAATTGTGTGGCCGGCAGTGACAGATGTGCTGTATCGCTGCTCCTCCGCATGAAAGGAGGAAAAAAAAAGTCATGTCTTGTCCTCCACATGTCTTCTCTCTTTTTAGAGCTACTGAGGTCTTGGCCCCATTACACTGATTTACACACACACGCTCTCTCTTTCTGTCTCTGTGTGTCTCTCCACGTTAATAGCGGAATGCAGATGAGCACTTTTTCACAAGGAGCCGGCTGACTGCGTGCGGAATATATATGTGTGTGTGTGAACGCAGGCGTGTGTGTATGCACGAGTCCTTCTGGCCGAGGGGATGAGAGGGTAGTGACAGGGGTCTTGACATGCTAAAGAGGCAGAGTAAATGGGTTTTTCTAAAGCAGTAGAGGAAATATCACCGTTTTATACCAGGCCAATTTATGTCCCCTTATCTCTTCCTCAAACATGTCACTTTAGCTACTGCTGAATGGTAATTACCACTCTCTCAACACTCAGTCACTCTCCAACACACATACACACTCACACACACTCTCACACACTTAAAGAAATAGACACACGTTCAAGAACAGTGAAGTACACACATGCTGGCTAGATGAAAAAGTACACTCATACACATTCTGTTGTCGGGGCATGAAGCTGACACAGAACACACAGATAAGCAAACGCTCACAGACACAAACACACACACACACACACACACACACACACACACACACACCTAGGCTTAACAGGTGTATAGAGAAATTCTAACTTCGAGAGTTGCACCTGTGTGTGTGTGTGTGTGTTTGTGTAAGTGTTTCAAACATGCTGTGTGGTCATCTTCATACATTTCAGATGGCCTCGCCAATCCGTTGATCCACATAGATAGCCATTCATGACACACACACACACACACACACACACACACACACACACACACACACACACACACAGATAAATAGCCATTTATGCTCATCTCATTCTAATTCTGATGGCCCTCCCTACCCCATAAACTGTCTCAGGAATTGGATCGCCCTGGGCAGATTATGATTATGGTTATCAAAAAATCACATCACAGATTGCCCCTGCGCTCTCCTTCCTCTTTGTTTTTTTTTTCTCTCTCTCTCTCTCTCTCTAGCTCTGTTTTGTGCATGTTTGCGCTCCCGCAGCAACCTTTGGTGTCTCTTAAGTCGAGTGCTGACTGGTGAAAAACGCAACGCTCGATTTTGCCTTTTACTTTCGTACATCAACTTGTATAGACTGACGGACATTCATTCAAGCAAAGTTTCTATTAGCTTTATTTGTTGTCTAAACGCATCACATGTAAAGGAAACCCCAGTGGAAATAACCATCTGGAGATAACAGTGCCTTGAAGCATGAAGCTAAAGCCTTGTTCTTTGTGACTATAACTCCCATAAAAGCATATTCCCCCTTTTCCCTCTCACTTTTCGCACAACAGATGAATTATTGTCTTCATTAACAGCAGGCCAAGCCATGTTAACACTGAACAGGTGATCCTGCCTGCATAAATAATATATTTAATGGAGTTCTGTATTATATGCTGATTAGTGAGTATTCAAGCAGAACTCACCTGCCTGATGTACAACAGCAGCCATGTAAGCCATGTGTTATCATGTTAACTTGTTTGTTTTCTGCTTGGGTGCTCCGCAGAGTTTGAATGGATGAAGCAACCTTTACATACAATCAATAAATTGGAGTGGTAATGAATGATAATATTCTACCTCCAGTTTGACTGGAAGGTCAAGGTGTGTTACTTTAACACTCTTTCTGTCATTTCCAAATACAGGAATACATCTGAGTTATGCTAGAGGAACTGTGGGCTAATTGGAGACTTCTCATGTATATTTTGGGGTTGCCCAAAACTTCGTAATTTTTGGAAAGATATTCAAAAGGAAATTCAACAAATTGTGGACATCAAATTTAGTTCAGACCCATCACTCTTTATACTTGGTATGATACCTGACAATATTAATAATAGATACTTCATTTAATTACCAAGGTCTTGCTTTTAATAGTCAAATTAAAAAACAATAACTGTATCCTGGTTGTACGGAGCCCCTAAAGGGACAAGAAAAGGTAAAAAAAAATTAATTTCACGTGCGCACTTGAAACTTTTACAAGCTCCCCTGAAAATTTCAAGTGCTCACCTGAAACCTTTTCTGGTGCTCACCTGAAAGTTTTAAGTAACATTTTGTGTACATCCAACGATAGCCACAGAGCTGGCCAGATGTTTGAAGCTGTCCCTCTATGAAATCAAACACACAATCCAAAGCGGTGTATCCTTTACGTCAAAACAGACCATAGGACTTCAAAATTCTCTTCAGGTTTCTCTCGTACACAACATAACCATGACGACTTGCAAGCAAGGCAGCAATGTCCTTATAATAAAGTCTCAGGTGTGTCAGGTGTGCATCTGAAGCATTTCTGGTGGTCACTATGGTTTCAGGTGTGCACCTAAAACTTTTTGGTGCTCACCTGAAACCTTTTCAGAAAGTTTGAAAGTGAAACATGAAAGTTTCTATTTATTATTTATTTACAGAGTAGGTTTCAGTTGTATTTTAATTGAATGCACTTGTGTACAGCGTATAGTATTAAATGTGCAATCATAGTTACATGAGACAATAAAAAAGTAAAAATGATGGTTTTCATTTTTAGGAAATTGTCCAAGAAGAGATATTTAAAGATTAACAAGTGCTTAACAAGGAAGGTATCTCCTGGATGTGTATTGTGTAATAAAAAAAACAAACAAAAAGTTTTCTTTACAAAAAGATTATATTCTTGCAGTATGACCTTCTGATACTCTGTAGTGTGCTAGTGCTGCTCCAGGCAGTCTTTTATATAAAAAAGGTAATTTTGCTCACCTTATATTTGTAAATATGAGGACAATACTGTTAAACCTCAGAGTGCTGTAAAGCATGGTGAGAAATCTACTGGGTGAAAATGTGAGTCACTCACCCATAGATGACAAAATGTATAATGAAATTTCAGAGGTTAGACTTATCGACTTCAGACATGTCTGAGACAAAAATGAAACATTTGAGTATGAAAGTAAAAGATGGTATAGAGCATAACCATCAGTTTTCTAATATCATGTCACAGCAGTATATAGACGCTAGATATCTGGTCACACCATGTAGCAAAAGAAACTCACTATTAAATATATACTTCTGTTACTTCATGCAAACTAACCAGATAGCTATGTGCAAGGGACAAGACAGAACAAAAACAAAACAAAACAAAAAAACAGGAATACAGGATGGTTACTGGTGTTACAACAAGTCAAGCTGAAATATTACGTAAATAATCATGGATATAATTACTGCACCACTATTTTCAGCTAGTTAAACAGGTGCACAAGCTCCATTGAGCAGGAGAAATGAAGAAAACCAAGAAACTCTTTCACACTGAACATGAGCATCACCTTGACAATCTTCCTCAGGCCAGTTATCACTTTTTTATGGTTACAGTGAGAAAAAAATTGAATGCCAAAGTCTGAGGTGGGAAGAGCACACCTCTCTTGTCTATTACACACTTACATGAAAAGCCAAGGAAGGGAGAGCAGCAGGAAAGATGCCTCTGGAGGTATAGAACAGAGTGAGCATCAGTGACTACATATGACACTGATAAAATTAGACACAGAATAGAAAAGTAGCTCATGTGGAGATGGATTTTGAAAAGGTTTGCAGGATCAGGCAGGCAAGAGTAGTCTAAACAGAGCGCCTGTGTTGACATTTTCAAGTCAGATGTGTAGATGTAAAAATGAAATGAAAAAACTAAGCATAAATAAATGCACAATGATGAGAAGAAACCCACTATAAACAGGTAGAAACCTCAAACAGAACTGGACTCATTTGTAGAAAGTCATCTACTGTGACTGGATGAGACGTAAAAAGATTCTTCCCCAAAAGGTAAATAATGAGCACTTCATGTCACTTTAGGGACAGAGAGTTGATTAACTCTCAGAATTAATTTTAAAAGCTTTTGAAAATGACATATAATATTTTTAAAATGTATGTCTCTGTACGTCTTTGAACAAGTGCTTCGTGGATATTTTAGCTCCTCTTCATGTGTGTCGGTGTGTGTTTGGATATGTCTGTACATAAGAATGCCTGGGTGTGTGTTGAATAGAATCTGCAACTCTTTGTGTGTGTGTGTGTGTGTGTGTGTGTGTGTGTGTGTGTGAGAGAGAGAGCAGCCGTGGCCCCTGGTAGTGTGTGCCCCGCCTGACCTTGAGAACAGAGCGCCAGCTTGTCAGTCTGAGAGCTAACGCTAATGCTAATGCAGAGAGAATAGCTGTGTAAAGTGCAGCTCTCTCATCCTCTGTGGTTTGAAGTCTTTCACTTACTGCAAGGAGGAGCTGTCTAGTGTCTCTTTTTGTTTCATTCAATATCTTTCTCTCTTTTCTCTTCATTCCCGTCTTCCTCAAACTTTGTTGAACGTCACTTCTTTTACTCTCTCTCTCTCTCTCTCTCTCTCTCTCTTTCTCTCTGTCTCTCTTTCTCTGTCTTCTTCAGCTTCAATCCATGTCTCTGTCTAATCTCCCTTTTGTCTTTCTGTCTGTTTCTCTCTTTGTTTCCTTGCTCTGTCCTCTTCTGACCCTGTTGGATCTCCTCTATTTCCTTTTTTTGTATGCTTTTAAACCAAACTGTCCCTGAATGGTCTGAATGAAAATAAACATTTTTCCTGACCTCTACAACAAATGCTGTTAATCAGTAAATGTCTGTTTTTGGCTTAAATTTCCCTCTGACATCATATTTTTCTTCTTCCTTCACAAACCAAGCCTCCCTCGTTGCATCTCTCCTCTTTTCTAACTGGCAATCACGGACCTTCTCATTTCATCTTCAAGTTGTTAAGAGCTGGTTATGAATGATGTTGACCTGCTGAAGAATACAGTCCAAATCCGCCTGCTTGAAAAATTATTTCAACACCATCTTTCTTCTTGGCTTCCTTCTGTCTGTATTTGTCTCCCTCTCTGTGTGTCTCTTGTTACTGAAGCTGTAATTGCTCTTCCCTTCTTTGTGTTATTGCTGCTGTTCTTTCACTCTGTTTGACACCAAGAACTGTAGAATTAAACTACAGCTGTATATCCATTGAGTCGTGAAGTGTGAGGCAGAGACACGCTGTAATAGAATATCAGCGAGAAAGAAAGAGAGAAGATGCTGTATTGTGAATGAGTGCGCCGAGCAATCCTGTTAGAGACTACGTCCATATTCTCATTCTGTTTGATTGTATTTTCAGTGCAGCTAGAGTTCCTTTCACTGAGAAACTCAAAATTTAATTTGGGCCCATTGTTTAGTCTGCAAGTCAAATCCACAATCCATAATAGTATGAAATGTGCTAAAGTCGTGATCCGTGATTGTACGAGCCCGGCAAATTATCTGCTCTGACCTGGCTCTGTTTTGTAAGGCCTGAACTCCATCTAGAGAAATAAAAAGGAGACTTGCGGCGCCTGTGTGCATCATTAAATGCAGCTATTATGGTGAGATAATACTATTGGCGCTCATGTGGCGACTGCATATTGTGCGTTGCTGTGAGCCTGTAAGTCAGGCTCAGGAAAGTGCTGATAACTTTGGCCTGACATTGAAAAGAATCTGGATAAAAGTCATGAAAGTGCCTGCTGCTTTTTGATATCCCATTGAATCTGATATCAATAATTAATTTGAATTATTGTTGTTTTCCAAAGGCAATTCAGAGAATTTCTGCTGTGAGTGATACCATTTCATGAAAAGGGACGAGAGGAACAGGAAGGAGTGGATGTGATGTGCTCTGAACACTGTGTGATATATTAGTTTGAAGGGACCTGTTTGGTGGATCAGGAAAACTTTCCCACCAATGATTCTTCTCACAAAGAAAAGGCGTATTTCTGTTACCTCAGTTCCCCATATATCCTAACGAATAAATAGCTTTTATGGGATCAAGAGTGGAGATTTCTGTTTTTCAGAAAAGTTTTCCTCATTAGATCTTAACATCCTTTGATTTATTTTTCTCCAACGTTTGTGTGATGATTAAACTTGTAGTGGTCATTGTGGCCCATTTTGATGTCATCTCTGTCTGTTACTGTGTGTGTGTGTAGTAGTGTTTGTGAGTGTGTTCTGTGTGTCTGTGTGTGTTTCTTGATGTGATGATAGTGGACAAAGTGCTGGGAGCTTGAGCTGTCAACCTGTCACACACTGACAGATATGCTGCTCGTACACCGTCCAGGCAACGCCACATGGATGCACACAATGCTTGCATCTGTGTGTGTGTGTGTGTGTGTACGTGTGCGTGTGTGTGTTGGTCATATGCAGTCCAGGCGTCGCCAGAATACCCAGGCACGTATTTGATACCCAAATTCCTGTATGTGTGTCAAAGAGAGAAACCTCAGTGACAGCTTTTGATAAATCCTAACGCAATATTTTTCTCCATTTCTCCCCTTTATGTGACCTGATCATGAACTGTGACAAGATGAGTGAAAGAGATGGAGAGACTGTAAAAGAAGTTAACAGTGGTGATAAAATATTAAATAATCAGACTTCATACTCCGGAGACTACTAGCCTCTCAGCAGGATGTAGCAAAAATTAGGTCATAATTTTGTGAACAGTTTCATTAAAATTTTTGGAGGTGTGTGTAGTAATTTTGTGGTCAGTCAGTGCCACTATGGACAAAGCAAACTCATCCAGAAATAAGACACAAACGCATGTCCCTAATCACATGTGCGTCCAGTAGGCTGACAACACGCTGTTTTCCCTTTGGCTGAACCCTCAGAGCTGAGAATTCTGGGTAGAGCCAGGATTACGGACTGTGCGGGTGCATGTGTGTGTGTGTGTGTATGTGAGTGTAAGTGTGTGTTTTATGTTTCGGCCTGTATAAACATATTGTTGACTGTTTGTTTCCAAAATTAAACATCTTGCAAGAGAACATCCATGTGTCTTTATACATTACCCAGTGTTAATATGAATGTGTAGCATGTGTCTGTGTGAATATCTTAGTATGTGTATGTGTGTGTGTGTGTGTGTGTGTGTGTGTGTGCACTCTGGCAGAACAGATGGCATCGGGCTGAGAGACCCAGTGTGAGGTGAGACATCTCCCACTGAACTCTTGCACACACACACATTTGCAAAGATCCATCATTAATATCATTATCATAATACTCTCAGTGTGCTGCAGCCTGTCTGTCACAAATATGATCACTGCTATCATTCTCACTGTTACACTGTAATTATTTAACTGCCTTTGTGTAAGGAAACATCCGGCCCATCATTTGTACCTGCCAGGGTTTTGTAAAAATAATTTGTGATCATTATTCACAATTGCTCTTTAGTTTAATTAATCCCTGATGCTTCCTTCATTACAGTTTTTATTTTTAATAGTTGACGGTGATTTTCACTCAGCTCTGTGTACAGAAGTAATTAACAATTCACTCAGAAAATTTCAAATACACTTTTTTTTCCCATCAGAGCTGCTTTAAGTTGAATGCTGTGTCCTTAAATGTGGGCCCTATTTCAAAATATAGTTCTGTCTGAGTGACTAACATTTAGTCCCAAAGTTTAGGAAGTGCTACAGCAGATAGCTTTCACCAACAGCTGTTAAATGAGCTGGAATAAGTGTTGCGTAATCCTTCAGAGCAAATACACCAGGTCTAAGTACATTCAGCAAAAATACTTATTTTTGACACAAGAGGCTGTGGCAACATCACACAGGAGACAAAAAAGTTTAAAAAGTCAAAACGTACTTATTATTATTATTAATAATAATAATAATAATAATAATAATAATAATAATAATAATAATAATAATAATACATTTTATTTCAAAACGCCTCTCAAGACACCCAAGGTCGCTCTACAAAGGGCAAAAACACATAAAACAAAATAGAGTTAAAAACAGCAACATAAAAGCAATAGAGTGAGGGACAATATGGAGCAGTTAAAGACTGTAGGTATTTTGGAACAGATGAGTTTTGAGTTTTGATTTAGATGAATAATAGACCTAACATGTCATATCCCAAATTTTAATGCAGTATCTTATGGATGTTGCCAAATAGAGTTGTGGGCTGATTTTTTTTTCAATAAAACCATGAACTTTCAACTTCCACTTTGTTTGCTATTGTTTAAGCAGCTGCACCACAAATTCCTTATGTTTACACCAAGCAATGTGCCCCGGTGTTAGATAGTTGAAGAATTGAAATTCATGCAAAAAAAAAAGGCTTTAGGCCGGCTGCAGGAACACTGGAAGCCATTTACACTCATTAAAACCATACACACAAACAAGCGTTTGTACATATTTTTAATTTTTCCTCTTTATTTATTTCAGTTCATAGATTTTTACAACAATTCAGTGCTGCTTTCTTACTTGTCTTTAATTCAGTTCTCATTCATTCTTTATTTGCAATTTTTACTACTTTATTATGTCAAAGGACAGTTGCATTACTCCCGAAGATGAATAATTATTTCACATTCTGTTATAGCATCTGTGTTCATGCATTCACTCATCACTGATCTTGAATCAGCCTTCTCTGTTCATTGCAAAACCCACAAAATATAAATGGCATTTTTACATAGTTCAGATATTCAGTTTTTAATCATCAGTTTTGCTTAGAAAAAGTAAAGTGCATATTGACTGTTGAGTTGATGTCCGTGTGTTTTGGTTGGGTTCAGTAATTTGGTTGAGTTGGCCTGGAAGTAAGTGGGGCCCAATAAGAATATTTTAAGGAGGCCTGGCAGCATCCCTTTATAACTGTAATAAACATGAACAGTGGTTCGTTCTTCATGCTTTATAATGTGGACTTTATTCTAAATACAGCAGAACTGATCAGGGTCACACAGTGCATATTTTTTTCATGCTAAAATTTTGAAAAGAAAAAGAGTACATCCAAAAGCTCATATTTTTGTCAGTTCTGCCCACTCCAAAAAGTCCAGCCATACAGCCCAGATGCATCGCACACACCCCGTGTAAGTAGTGTTATACTGTGACTAACTCCTGACTAACTCTGTGACTAACCTAACCTATTCCTGACTGCCTGCCTTTCACACATCACAGCCCACTTTAAAAGGACCGTTTGAATGTTTTTATGACTTAGTTTGTAGCTGAAGGCTTAGACAGCCAAACACTAGCTGAACATGATTTACTCTTTGACGGGCTGACTGACTGATTATATAATTTACAGGCCTGGAAGGCTGGATGAGATGTTTTTGGGGTCACTGAGTGGCCACCTGCCTCAGCAGCAGACTGTCTGATTAACAGGGTGACTGACTGGAGAACATTCACAGATGGGTGCATACGTCTATGAAAACAAGTGGCCTGAATGTTCACTTAGAGAAAGACCTTATCCTTTATTTCAAAACAGATTTTTCTGTCGTAGTTATTTATTATAAGATGTACAAGAGTGATAATCCACAGAGCAGATTTATAAACTCATGGCTTTAGTATTATTTAAAGAATAGCTACACATTAAACAGCATCATTCATTAGACCTTAATAGTTTGCATGTTCATGTGCATGTGCATATGTGTGTGTGTGTGTGTGTGTGTGTGTGTGTGTGTGTGTGTGTGTGTGTGTGTGTAATGGTGTTGTTTTCCTCATTTAGTTCGCTGGAGCTCTTCTGTCTTTAAATGATCCACTCAGCTCTCACAGTTTAAATGGTAATTAAGCAGTAGTTCCGCTGTCAGCACCACACACACAAACATAAATACACACACACGCACACACATACATACACACGCAAGTAAGCAAGCAAATGGCCCCTGCTGTTTAAATGGTAATTAAAGAGCCATTCCAGTATCAACATCTGGGCATACTTATAAAGACTGACATTAAATAACACACACTTATTCACACTTACTCTCTCTCTCTCTCTCACACACACAGGGAAACACACACAAACAAAAACACACAAAGAAAAATAAATAAAATTTAAAAAACACTCCAAGATGCTTAGTTTTTCTTCATACTTGTTCCAAACTACACTTGATTTTTAGGGTCATGTCATAGTATAATCAGACCATCTTAGCACATACGGACTTTGCACACATATACACAGACACACACTACACATATGGTTGAAGGCTGCTGCACTGGTGCTTATTAGAGGGGATTACAACACTGACACGTCTTCATTAATCACAGAATCAGACAGAAGGAGACACGCACACACATACACGCACACACACAAACACACAGGTGTGACTCAGGTGCCTGCCAGCCCTTGGGCCTCCCATGGTAAGCCCAGCTTCCGCCTGTCTTTCTGTCGCTCCTCTCTCTCCCTCTGTATCCATCCCTCCATTCATCCTTCTTTGCCCTCTGTACGATCTTCATCACTGCTGCAACCTCATCACATCATCCTGCATCTCTAACTTCATTTCTCTTCCATTCTTCTCCTTCTTCCATCATCTTGTTTTGTGCTGAAAACTATGTCTCGTATTGAGGCTTGTCTTGAAGATAACACATTTGTTACAGAAGTTTTAAGCTACAGGACCCTAAAAGCCTGACCTTATCTGACACCACAATTTGAAGAATGGATGTTGCGTTAATTTTAGGCTTTATACTATCCTTTCATTGTGCTCTTTTGGAAAACCCTTATTTTGGCTTCTGGTTGACATGCTTTATCAAAGCTACTGTCTCTTTAAGGCTCCCAGCCTCAAAAATTCCTTCTCCTCTGATTGGTCAGCCCTCTAGAGGCCTCTTGAGAGCAAAGATTAGGTCCACCCCGACAGTGACCTTATCATTTCAGTAAAGCTCCTGAAGATCTCTTCTAATTTTTAAAATGAACCATTTTAAACAGTTTATAGACGGATTCTGGGATTTTATAATATATGAATATATATAGGTTTTAATGTCTGTATGTTTTGTACCAACAGCCAGGGTTGATGCTTGGTATCAATGTTTGAACAATGGGAAAGCATAATATCCAATCCTTAAAAAACATCCATCCATTCTCGCCTACCAGTGTTTTTCTCCTCAGCCGGGGTTTTGGATCTGCAGAAATGAGGATGAGTTAGAGTTTATCCATTTATTTTCTTTTACTTATCCAAGCAATTGAACCACCTTGACTGGCTCCTTTTGATTTGAAAGAGTAGTGAGTCTCTGTTTATGTGATCGTTTGGCCTTTGAATCCAGTCATCTACATTTCCTTTGTGACTTTGAAGGTAACATGCTACTCACTTACGTATTTGTTAACCATTTTTTTATTCACCAGTAAAGAACTGACTGAAAAATATATGTTTCTGTTTCTGTCTTTTGTATGTGCAAAAAGACATCTGTGTGTTTGAGTTCAAGTGTATTTGTTTCTGAAAGCATGGTTATGCATCAACAAAGCATTATTGTGCATGTGCATCTGTGTGTCTCCTAGCCCTGTATATTTCTCTGCTGGGTGTCCTGGGAACAATAAAGATAAAGCAGATGCCCTGTTTAAAGATTATCAGCCTTTCTCTCTGTACACTTAACACTCACCAGGGACAGAGCAACATTTAACACAAGCCATTTACACCACAGTACACATGGTGATGGTGACACACTGAAAGACAAAATAAAGCAAAGGGGGGAGACTGGGGCTAAGATAGTGAAGGGTAAATAATAGTGGATTAAGGGGTTATATCAATTAAGAAAGACAAAAGAAAATGAGTGATGCATCATGTCGAATAACAAGGAACCAGACAAACAGAGGCACTGAACTTGTGTTTTATCGCTTGAGTTTTGGGTGTATTCACACCTATGGCTTGTTTGTTTTGTTCTGATTCAGGGGCAAAAATGATGCAGTTTTTGCAGTTGTAACTTGGTTTGTTTGTGTTTACACTGCAAAAGTCTGTTGCAGTCCAAAGTTGTGAACAAATGCCTTGTTCAATCAAATTTTTCTCTCATTGATCAGGAATCTTACACAGAAGGCTGGGTTTCTGTATTGTTATTTATTTGTTTAAGTTCTGAAACACTTTCGGTGGGAAAGAATAACAGCCATGGAGCACTAGTAGCACGTGTAGCTAGTCTATATGTTTGCACAATGATGTAGTAGCCAGCTACATTTGCGTTACTTACAGCCTGGTGCTTTGAAACATATCAGTACCGTGTGATGTTAGAAAAACCTGGTTTTGTCTTACCAGTGCTCATCTACCAGGCAGAGCAAACGTAAGCTGACCCTCCATTTTATTGATAGTCTCTCAGGTTTGAACAGATCACTGCAGTATAACTGCTGCAGGTGGGTTGGAATTAATATTATCATAAAAAGCTTAACCTGTGTGTTAGCCTCTAGCTCATGTTTTAGCCTTTAGCCCATGCTTTATCACTCTCCTGTTTAGCTTTCTTCTGCTCTTCTGTCCCTTTACTGTCAGGCAGTCCAGCTGCTGTTTATCACCAAATAAATCACAGAAATTTATTTCAACAGAAAAAAATCACAGATCTCTCTTCTCACTACTAAACTTTGTCAGCTGACGTGGTGTTGTCATAGAGACTTTGGTGTACTGTACACCAGCCTGGTCCATTTTGACCAATTGGTAGGCAAAAAAATATTTTTGCACTGATAATCTCATTTTAAATCTGGGATTATAACACATATCATACACATAACACATATGCACATATCTAAATATGAGACTTGTTCCATATTACTTAGACAGTCCTCACAGTCCCTTTAATTTAAGCAGTAATTTGTCTGTTTGTTGACCTCCAGTTTTGGTTGTTTCCCAACTGAAGCCAGCCATGAAGCAGTATTTTTTGACCCTCTGTATAATATGAGAAGTGGAAAAGTGTCATGAGATAACTTTGTTATTTGCTGCCATCCGATTAATGTTGATTGATCTGTCCTTGTATGAATGACATTGCTGGTAGTCTGATGTTTGTTAAGCTCAAAAGGGCTCCAATGTACAAGACCCAGAGTGTAAGTGTTTCAAGAACATCATGGAGAATTGCAAACCAGAAGTAACCTTTAGTCCACAAGACTGCCTGGCATGTACAGTAGCCCCTCACACTCATGCACACACATGCACTTATTCACAGACACATTTTACTTCTTTGAGCTCATCCCGTCATGTTCACAAAAGATCAAAGTGTGTCTTTCTCCAACGCTCTTTCAGTCTCTTTCTGTCTGCACGGCTCCCTCAGAGAGCATAATTACCAGCACAGAACGATAACACCATTTCCAGTCAGAATGAGACAATTCCCAGCGTAAGACTCATTTCATGCTTTGACAATTCCTCTAGGAATCATGGCACACAAAGAAGCAAAGACCACTTCAGGATTTGTGAATATTCCTACCACTGTGTGAAAAAGAGTTCAGGACTCTTCTTCCCTTTTCATTCCCTCTCTCCCCTCAGTCAATCGCCGCTCTGGCCTGCCATTGTCCCGGACAGCTCTCCATCCATCGTCCATCCAACCTTTTATTTTCTTCTTCTTTTTACCCCCCAACATATTTGTCCTCATTTCCTTAAAATTTCCCTCTCCATCCATGCCTTTGTCTGTCTGAGCGTTTTACAGGCCATAAATCCCTAAAACAGTTTTATCTGAGCGCTGTCCTCTCTTCTGTCTTCTCTCTCCATCTATCCCTCTATGCATCCATCATCTGCTTGTCCTCCTGTCCTTCCATCCTTCTCGCTCCGTCTTAATCCTTTCATTTCTTTTATTTTGCCCTTCCATTGATCCATCCTTCCATCCATCCATCTGTCCATCTCATAGTTTACAGGTCATAAACCTACAGAGCTGTATTACCACAGCGCCGTCCTCTCTGTCCCACACAGGCCACACAACGGCTCTCAGTGTGCGTCTAACAGTCTATTTGTGTATACATGCATTTATTGTGTGTCTCCCCCATGCTGTTGGGGGTATTCCATCGCCTACCTGAGGTGTGTATGTGCGTGTGCGTGTCTTTGTGTGTGCAGGACTTTATTTTGGGAATATTTCTATAAATCATTTTGTCATTTACACATGCAGCGGCATTCTGGACACCACTGATTTGGAGTGAGGGGGCGTTTTATAAATAAACGTACAAGGAGTGGACCTGTGACACACACATAGCATAAACACATACAACGCTCAAACATACACACGCCACACACACTACCTCTATACTGTGACACAGCCATAACTCACCCCACGCTACCGGGTGCTGTGAAATATGACAGCCCCACAGTGCTGGACTGCCGTGTGTGTGTGTGAGTGTGTGTAGGTTAGACAGAAAAGAAAGAGTGTGTGAGTGTGTGTGTGTATGTTTACGGCACATGGTGACAAGAGTCCACCCCAATGTCCTTGTCCGTCTCTCAGTAAACTTTTCATTGGGTCAGACATTAGCATAGGCGGCTAACTATAACCCACATGATGGATGGAGCCACAACTCTATCTGTGATGTGACCCATGCACGCAGCCTCTATGGATAGAAAGGGCACTTCCTGCTGGATCATGCTAATGCCTCTGGAGCGGCTGGGATGGCCACCGTAGAATTTCAATAATGTTGTCACTGAAGTGGACGGTAGAGAGGGGCACAGTACGTCTGTCATCTCAACAAATATTAACAGAATCATAATTGAACACAAATGAGACTTAGAAAGTAGAACTTATCACATAACATGAAACTAATGGAAAGAATCAAGACAGGTGTTAAACAGGAAAATGGAACTTTCTCAGTTTCTCAAAAAGTTTCCCACTAATAACCATTTTTTTAACTTGTCATTTTCTTCTGCTTTTTTTTCTTTTGTTAAGGTACAAGATTTTTGATGATATGATAGTATAAGATGTGATTTAAAAGTAAAGAAGAGGACTTCCCAGATCAGCCCAGCTGTGTCTCATTGGTGCCGCGGCAAAGTAAAACTAGAGTTCAAAAGTTAATGACTGGTTTCATAACCTGTGTTAGACTCATTCTAAGATTCTGAAGGAGACTCAAACTCCTACACTGAACATTTGGTGAGAGATGATAGAAACTGCTGCATGTGAGAGGATTCTGGAAAATAAAACAGGCCATAAAACAGCTTCAGTGACAGTAAAACTTGGAAAAGCAACATAAACTGGTGAAGAATACATGGTTATTTTCTTGCGTATTTACCTAAACTACAGAATTTTTGTTAGACTGAAGAAATGTTAGAAGGAACAATAGCTGGATGCACATTACAGTTTCCCTGAGATGAAATAGTTACATGTGGGAGAGTTTTGTATATGCTTCTTTTGTGTGCTCATGACCATGTGTAGTTTGGCAATTTTGAGTGTGGAGTCAGAGCGTGTGTGTTTGTCCTGGCTTCAGGCCAGCTGAACAGCTTCTGAGCAGCTGATATCAGAGCGGTGCTTTCAGAAAAGATTTCAGGAAAGCAGAGTGCAACTACCTTTGCCCAAAATGACAAGAAGGTCTTCAGGCAAGAGAGGGACCAAAGTGAGAGAGAATCAGACTGAGAGGAAGAGAGAGCCTGCAGTATGCTTCCTCTAATTAAGGTTTCATTTTCACAGAAACAGAGGACAATCAGGCCTGTGGCCGTTTGCTACAAACAGACACACACAGACATGGAGTTGTTCCTGTGGTTTACAGGCATATGAGGATTCACTTCTAATGAGTGTGTATAAAGTCTGTATGATAATGGAGGGAGCAAACAATGATTATCTCAGCTTCTTCTAAAGACAGCAGCCACAAAGTACATTATAGTCAAGTAAAAAGAATGAAAAATAAAATTAAAATCTACAAAGTTAGAGATAAAATTTACTACAGGAACAGACATATCACACAGTTTAAACCTTAGATCTCAATTTGCTTTTAAATTCAAAATGCTTGTTGAACCCATTGGCTTTAGAAAGAGCGCACCAAGTCCAAGGACCTCAGACCGATTGGCAGACTAAAGCTAAAGACCAATAACTCATTAATATAATTACTTTGTGATTTGAAATTTGTCTCGGGTTTATCTGAAAATGGCTGGCTGAGGAGCACAACTTTGCTTTGAAATGTGGGGACAAAGGCCCACAATATACTCAAAGCATACTCAAAAACCACAAGGAGCTCTTTGAGTGAGCACTGTTGTTTTAAAAGATGTTAACACATTAACAGAGAACTGGTGCCAAAGTTAGAAGGATGCTGTATGTGGGGAGACTTCATTATAAATGACTACATGATTATTTTAAGAGAAGATGAAATGTGCAATGTCTTTGGCAATAAGTCCCAATCATGGTGTCCTCACTCTTCTTTCTTGGAAGGGTTGTGAGACAGAGATCAGGACGAGACATCCTAAAGAAGTCTAGAGTCAGGGTTTGTGTTAAGGCTGGTGCGAATGGTGAAGGTAAAATGCAGGATGAGCTTAGGGGCTGCGCTTGAACACTCAAGAAGTGGAGCAGATGTGATTGGGATGGAGAGGGAATGCAACAGTTGAATGGAAACAACGACTTAAAGTAAAAGTGACAGAGAGAGGACAGACTAGGCCTCGACAGCAGCCTTGGCTGTGGCAAAATATTGTTGTTTTAGTACACAAAGAGTGAATGTGCATGATTACCTGAACACCAAAGTAGGAGAAAAGTGAGAGAGGCTGATATTATTGAAGGATGAGTTAATGAATACATTAAGGCAGAATATGACCAGTTTTACAGCTTGAACGAGTGCAGAGCTTCATTAGTAGTGATCTCATGATCACACGAAATAGACGAAGTCACAAGCTAAATACATTTAAGCAGGAGAAATCAACATCTAAAGCATTTACATAATACCAGGGCAGGCACAGACAAGAGAAATAGCTGGCAGAATACACAAGCAGGACTGCAAATAAAAGTCAACTTTGGTCAACAAAGACCATTTCAAAAAAAGAGGAAAAGCCTCCTGTTTGAGCGAGGTATTGAAGTACTTTGATTGTCTGTATCAAAAAGAGTTGTCTTTAAAAGCCTATTCAATTTGCTTCTGCCGTCTAAAAAGTAAAATACATGTTGTTTGCATAATGTTTGAGCACCATGAGGTGTTGGGAATTGCTGTTCTTGAAGAGGTAAAATTTAATTTTGCAGGTTTTCCATTTGTTCATGTTAGACCTGTACTTAGCTGGTGACTGTGACGTTTCTGGTTTCAGCGTCATTTTCTTTCCCCTTCATGTACCTTGCCTTGTGTTGACTGTTTTATTTTGCTACACTTCCTGCCTATCTGTGTAGCCACTTCACTGATTATCTTAATGTGCTACATCTGTGTCTTGTTACCCTCTCTCTTGTGTTTTTTAAAATGCTGTCTTGCCTCTATGTGTCTGTGCCAGTTCGTACTTTTTGTCTTTGTTCCAGCTTTTTCCTTGCTGTTTATTGACCCTTGCCTGTGCCCTTAACCTCATCTTAGCCAAGCGTTTTGGATACTTTGCCTGTCTTTAGCTTGTTTTTAGCTGTTTGTAACTTGCAACCTCAAACAGGATCAGTGATAACAATAATGGGTGGCTTTTGTTCCAAATCACAGAATTTTTGGAACAAAAGTTTGAAGTCACATTGTTTTTCTGTCTTTGAATGCAGTGGATTTTTTTTCCCTTTTTTTTCCTTTTTTTTTTTTTTTTTGGTCACATTAAGCCATTAACTCTGAGAGACACTTTACCTCCTCTCACCTCTCACTTCCTACCTGTGCATCTCCAACTATTCAATCATCCTCCTGACCACCTGCTGACACCTTCCTTTTCTGTACGATCATGACCAATCACAGTCAGTCGTGTTGTTAAGGGATTAGTGACAGCCCAATTGGATCGCCTCTTTCAACTACCATCCCCTTGACTCACCAGGGAAGAAATAAAACAGAAATCCACATCCCTGGGAAAACCACATAACAGCAGAAGTCCAAACCATTCTCACTGGGAGTGTGGGACATGCTGAGGGCTTAGCTCTACAGTAACAAGGAGGTCTGGAGCAAATGTGTAGGCTTGTGTGTGCATCTACTGGAAATTTGTTTTTAGTATCAGGACAAATAATAATATGTATTCATGTGCATGTGTGTGTGTGGATAAATCCTAATGTGTGAGCCAGGTATAGTGGCGACATGATGGAGGCACAGATGATGTGGGGATAAAAAACGGATGATGACAACAGCCATTTGAGATGAAATTGATGTCATGCCTTTTCGCTCTAAAGAGGTTTCAATAATACACACACCCTCAGTGTGTATGTCTGCACAGAGTGATGTGTTTGTGCGCAAGGAGAAGAAGAGAAGTAAGTGTGTGTTTGTTACATGGTGTACTGACACGATACAGCAATTTAACGTGCCACTTCACTGCTGTCATACACAATCATGCAGGATACACAGGAGGTTTAGACTCAAAGCATGCACAGAGTCTGTGCGTTAGTGTGTGTGTGTGTGTGTGTGTGTAAATACATCAGAGTTACATCTAACTACATACAGGCCTGCCACAAAGGTCAAATACAGACTGATGTGAAAATTGTTTTATGCTCAAACAATGTGGAAAAATTATGACATCATACTTACAAAATAAAATGTAGATGCATGCACACAATAACATGATGACAGAGTAGATAATTATCCAGTTATCAATGAGAGCATACTTCTGCCCTTCTCTGGACCACTGGAGTGTGTCATTACGTTTCCTCACGAGCCCATCCGTCACAAAGGATCTCTTTCTCCCTCCATTGCTTTATCACTCTCTCTCACACACCCTCACACACACTTATAAACACATACACCTTCTAAAGGAAATGCAATTTCTCAACTATGATTTTAAAAAAGTCCCAAATCACAGGAGGCACAAACTACTGGGCTCAAAAACCAAACTGATTCCTCTCTCTATGAAGGCAGACAACAATAACCAGAAGATCCAAATACAATATTTAGTAAATGGACAAGCACGAGCAAATCATCAACAAATCTGTGTACTAGGCCATATAACTGAATAATTTGACTTCTTTTAGACTCACTTTGGATTATGTCACATAGTCTGCCAATATCTGAGACTCTGGTTTAAGTTACATCTTGTGAGATCGAGGGGCTCAAGTGAAGTTTCTTGCTTGATTGAGGATATTAAAACCAGTTATTTTGTCATCATATTAATTCATGACAGCTAAATCCAAAAGCAGCTTATGGTTTGCCATTGATTCAGAGCGGCACCTGCCAATTGCTCAGTGACACTTGCCATTCACTCAGTGACACCTACCAATCATTGAGTGACACAAACCAATCACTCAGTCACAGCTTCAATCTGTCAGTGACACCTACCAATTGCTAAGTGACTCCAGTCAACTGCTCAGTGACACCTGCCATACCCTCAGTGGTACCTACCAATTGCCAAGTGCCACCTGCCACCTGCTAAGTGACACCTACCTATCACTCAGTGACTCCTACTAATGACCCAGTGACGCCTGCTACTCCCACACTGACCCCTGCCAACCACTCAGTGACAACTGCCAGCTGCTCAGTGACACCTACAGATTACTAAGTGGCATCTGCCGATTGGCTTATTGACATCTATGAATTGCTCAGTGACTACTGCCAACTGTTCAGCTACACCTGCCAAAAACTCTCTAATTCTCTACATCTACCAATTTCACAGTTACACCAGCTGACTGCAAGTTGGAAAAAACAATTCACCCTCATACAGTGTGTCCTGGTAGTGAAATTAGCAATTCAGACGTAAGACATAATTTATACCAGGCTATAAACCAGTATATTTCTGCTGTGAAAATGGCTTTTTTTTGGGCCTGGAGTGTATGTGACTTCCAGTACTTCTGGAGCCAGCCTCAAGCGAAAACTTATTAAACTTGCTTTTGGCACCCCTGCATTGTCTCACACTTTCAGACCTGAGGTTGCTGCTCGTTGTGAACTCAATTGCTTGGACTTAGGGGCAGTGAAGTGACTATTTACTGAACTATGGGGACTCAGGGGACCCTTCTCGGACTTGGGCTAAGGTACCAGGGACTCGTCCTGGGCTTAAACTCAAGAGAAAAGGGCTCAACTCTGTTTTTTTTTTCTTTTTCCTTTTTCTTTTTTTGTCACTCAAATTCAGCTCTGACCTAAACACTGAGGACTCGAGACTAAACTGAGTTTGAGAAAGGCCTTTTGTAACCATACCTGATCCAGTGAGGAGTTGTCAGTCAGTGTACATTATGACCTTTGACCTTGCACAGTATACCATATAGGATTCTTTGTTGCTTTTCTTTTAAACATTCTGAAAGGGTGTATTTTAGCAGACTTGTGTAAATGCTCATATATGAGTTTTTCATGTGTTTTATGTTCTATGCTGTGTGTGTGTGTGTGTGTGTGTGTGTGTGTGTGTGTGTGTGTGTGTGTGTGTGTGTGGAAGTGACACAAGTAATATCTCAGAAGCACTCAGTCATAAATTGCTTTGGTAACCCTGCACCAGTGTTGCGGTCGAATCCTGTCAGTCTGGTCTATTTTGGGACAGTGAACCTGCAGCCTCCTCTTTCTGTCTTTTATATCTATCTTCTTTTCTTCTTTCTCTATCTGTCGCTTTTTTATATCTCTCCTTCTATCGTCCATCTCCAATTCTGTTTCTGTCTCTCTCTGCTACAAGATGCCATGAATAACTATTGTCTTTCTAGTGTATGTGTGTCATGTCTGTGGTCCATCCGGTTTTTGGTGTGGATTTCAGTTCTTTCAGTGACCCAGCGTGGCTAAAGGAGGCTTGGGTTGCTCTGATGGACAGAAGGTAACGAGAGAAAAAGAAAAAAGAAAAGGAGACAGAGAAGTCAGGCATCTAACTACATTTGAACGTCTGCTTGAACAGAAATAGAATTGCTGGTTAGGACTTGCGGCTAACAAGAATAGGCACTACAAAAAAAATGAATCAGGGTGAGTTGACACACTGACTTGGATGGAAACTTATCTGATCAGGATTGCAGATGGAACTGGTGTGTTTTAGCTGTTACTCAATACATGGCAGAATGAATTCAGTAAACTTTAAGTCAGGATATTTACTTACTTATATTTATGTCTCTCATTGTCAGTACAGTTTGCAATCTTTGCCCACATCCTTCATTCAGAGACCAATACCCTTAATGGCATTTACATTTACCAAAATCATTAGAGAAGCTAAAGTACTCTGGCTTTCCCTTTGAACACACACACACACACACACACACACACACACACAAACACACGATTAAATATTAGCCCCCAGCTTCCAGCCCCTATAGTTCACCCTCCTGTTGTCATCCTTGTTTTTCTTCCACTGTTGTGCCCATATATGTTATCACTTCTGTTCTATAAACCTAAAGCCCCAACCCTTACTCACACAGGCTCAATCACACATGTACAGTTCGTGTGACAGCCCCTGTGGCAATACTCCCTGCTCTTTTCTGTCTTCTTCTCCCTCCTGCAGTGTTTGACGGCTGTTTTCCCACAAAGTGACATAGAGAAGAATTAATCTTTACTTGATGCTGTGTAAAGGTGGGCTTCAATGAGCTGCACCTTGTACACACTTGAGTATCATGTTTGAACTTTATTTTTCACAAGACACCCTTAAAATCAATAACTACAGTTTTGTTAACACAAAAAGTATTTAAATAACACCAAAACTTTCTGAGAGGGAAAGCAAACATTACAAATATTCCCAGTTCTTTGAGGTGTAGAGTTTTCAGTCCATCATCTTGTTGATCTGTTACTGTTGACTCCACAATTGATTAATTTATATCTTCGTGAAAATTTGAAATACAAAAATCCTCTCCAAAGATTAAAGAGAGGAGGGAATAATTGAGCTATAGCAGAGTGTGATACAGTCTGCTATTATGGGATGTGACAGTAGCCTTACAGACGTATACACCCAAGACCTGTGGGGCCTGCAGACACTGATTCAAAGATTCAGGCCAGAGCGAGAGGCTAGCCAAAGGCCTCATCCCACAACAGGGGCCTCCTCCCTGGGTTGACTGGCCTGCATGGCTTGGCCTCCAGACCCAACATCCCTCACCCCTATCTCTCTGCCACACATGAGCTTAGAGGCGTATACACACACACACACACACACACACACACACACACACACACACACACACACACAGGAGAGGGGTTGGAGCCTAGTTGTGACCTGGCAGAGTCTCCCCAAACTGAGCTGACCTCTAATTAAAGCTCTTGGCAAAGTGGCTCTTCCCAAACACACTCACACATAGACTCGCACGCATGAACACACACATTCACAAACACATAAGCTTGAGGGTGTAATTTTGTATGAGTGTGTTAAGTGTGGACACAAAATGGCTGTGCATAGTGCAGCTTTTTTTAAAAAGATATTCTGAGCATTAATTCAGGTCAATAAAATACGTTTTATTACAATGATTCATGTAAGGTAAGTTCGTAAATAAATTTTTGTTCATTGAGGATTAAACAACCATTTTGATTCATTTTCTCCTATAACTTGTGACTCATTATGTTTCTCTGTTAGATTCCAGCACAATCTCACTTTTTCTGCCAAGTGATCACATAAGCAACTTATGTTGGAGAATAAATTGTTCACCATCTGCCAATACTGTTTAGCTCAAACCATCTTCATGCTCATTTTTTTGTTCAACATCTCGTGTTCATTAGCTTTGACCCCAAGTGTCACCGCTCTACTTCCACAGAACCTCCTCTCCCCTGTTCCCCTTTTCCCCCTTTCTCCTTTCTTGCTCAATTTTCCTCTTGTTTTAGAGACACTATCTAATCTCTCCCAGGGACAAGACCTGTCTATGGCACTGCAGGGCTGGCCACGTTGTATATTCATTGAAAAACAGAGCTTAAAGAAGAAGCAATGTTTAAGGTGAAAACTTCAGATTGTTTATTGATTTTTATTTGTGTTGTTGAATAAGTCTGTCTGGCCATGATGTCCCAGTGGGGGCCTGGGTTGAGGCATTGCATTAGGCACACACACACACACACACACACACACACACACACACGCAGACAGATACAGTAGAAAACACGGGGCTTGGACAGTGAAAGGATAAAAAAAAAAGGGATAGTACTGACACACAGGCAATTAGCCAAAATACTCACAGACGCATTTGAAAAATCAGCAAAATTTTGGGGACGATTTCACCTTCATTTGATTGGTCTTCAAAAAAAAGAAGAAACAACTGAAAAAGATTTTTTTTTAAAAAGGGCTTCATGGCGTTATACTACATCCTGCTGGTACTGAAACGGCAATGAGCCATGTTCACAAACACTGTTCCACAAAGTAAAATAGACTAAGTGTTGACATGAACTTGAGAAATAAAATTATTATACTTTTTAAGTTTTTTTTTTTTAATTTTTAAATAAATCAATTTGTTATTTATGGCTTCATTTAAGAGAACAAATGAATTGGGAAATTCACAATGTTTATAGTGGATGTGAATTTGCTCTGGAATAGCTTTTATGTGAATAAAAAATGTAAATGAGGGTAAATGAAAAGAAATATGATAAAAAGGTAATCTGTGTACAGTAAGAAGCATTTAAAGGAGGAATGCCACAATTTTCATCAGAATATTAAATGCATTACTGCATTTTGGTATTTTAGGATGAGCATATCCCAGCTCCCACAAGCAAAGGGAGTCACCCAAAAAGTGAGTGATCCCCAACTTCTTTGAAACAAGACAGAAAGATATAGATGAAGTTCACAAGCTTCACATAATGGAAATCTAGAAGTTGCTAACTCTTAATTTCTAGTTGAAGACAGTGTTGATGTCTGAATAGACCTGAATTTTCAAGGCCTTAATGCGAAGGGCTCTCTCAGGATTCATGGTCAAGTGAATCAAAAATAACCAAGCTCACTCAAAAATAGAGCAATGTATCAATTCCACTGACGCTCTTCAGAGTCAAATCCAGACTTAAAGATCTCCACAGCTGTTCATCATCATCAAAACAACCGAAACCAAGACAAAACAAAATGATGGAGCGTACTTAGAAAAGCCAATAAAACGCTCCGAGGAGAAAATGACAGAATGTGAACATTTGGATTTCCTTCAAGTCATTCATCTGCATCTCATAATAGACTGAGTGTGCTGGCCGGCTAATGACGGCAACAGATGCTTAATGCCTTCTTCACAATACTGATGCCATAAAACACAAGGCAAACAGGCGTCACCCTAAAGCGCTGTCTGTCAAGCCATCACCTTAACTACACTGGCAACAACACAATGAGTCGAGGGCAGGAGGGAATGTTGGTGAGGGGGGGGCAACCTGGATGGCTACAGAGAGAAGGAAAGATGAATTGACACTCAGAAAATGAGGGGAACACAATGAAAGTGTAAATAGTATACAATGAAAGTGAGGTACACAGAGAGACACACCTGGCTGATGAGTTAGAGGTCTCTTAGTTAAATGGCAGCAAAGCTTGTTGTTGTTCTCCTCTGTGATTATAGGAACCACCAGTGGATAATGCTGGAGCTGACAGACTCTGGCATGCGAAGGGACACATACAGGTTTGAACAGAAAATGTTTAATCACACCTGGTGATTAAGATTATGTGATAAAAGGACTGTTGTGGCATCAAAGTGTTGAAATTTACTTTTCAACACATGGTTCCACCAATAAAAACAATGGCTGGTCTCTTCCCAGTAGACTGATTGTTTTTTTCTTTTTTGCTGTGATGTGTTTATCCATTTCATTATCTATATTTATAAATTGTACAAATGTTCTTCCCTCTTGAAAACTTGCACTTGGATAGCTATAAATTATACAGCCAGTCAGTCCTTGTCTTACCCCCTTAACAGGGGCAGGAAACATACAGACAAGACCTAACAATGATAAAATGAAAACTTAAACTGAGGCAGATACTATGAAAAAAGGGTTTTTAATGAGGTTTTAGGGAAAACATCAAAAAGGCTTAAAAAAATCAACAACAGGCAAGACAATGTGTGCACTGTGACAGAAAAATTAAACATATTAATCAGTGATAATCAACAGAGATACAAGAACAACAATGTTAGGAGTTACAAACAATTTATCAACCCGGCTGTCAGCTACCCTGAACTCTTACTCTGAGCTCGTAGCTCCGTAAGTGCATACTCTCTGTGCACCGGACATGCGTAGAAAAACAGCAATGTATGTCTTCCTGGAATAAAGTTAAAAGTCAATATCCTGCCAGATTACAATGGGCAGCATGTTACTCAGCATGGCTCATACTTGTTCCGGACTCGGTAGTACTATAAAGAGCAGGATGAGCTCCTGCAGGTAAATTTATCCCCCCGAGCACAATGAGGAGTCACTATTGGTGGTGTTGTATTGGTAATTTGATTGTAACATGGTTAGTTGAATCTGTAATGCTTGCTTATCAAGCTCTGCTTACAAATGAAGGATGTTAGTGCTGTTCTGATTGTTTCCACTAAAAAGAAAGTTCTCCAGCCCAACCAGGTTGTTTAGTCACAAGGTTGGCTGGTGTTCATTCTTACCATCTGATGGCACATGGAGGCTTGATAATGCTGAAGGAACAAGTGACGGCTTTTACAGCTTCTAAGAAGATTTCATTGAATTTTCCAGACTGGCTAAATGAGGAGCCCAGCTCGTGGATCCACTGTAGAGCATCTCAAATCACTGGTGCAGAGGAGCAGGCCCCCTGCATGACCAAGTTCACTTAGTAGGGACCACAGTGAATTTAAGCGGCCAGTGGTTGTTTTTTTTATGAGTAAGAGCTTGTGTGCCTGATAGGTAAACTGAAAAGTTAGTTGCTCCATCGCAGGTTGGACCTTAAAGACAATTGAGATGAAGCAGTGCATCAGATCCATTACTTCCATAGTTGTTTTTTTTTTTTTTTTTTTGTCATGGTATAGTTTCAAGATTTAAATGCTCAGTGCCTCTGTGTCTGCAATCCGTGGTCTGTGTTTTGTGTATAAAGTTTTTGAAAAAGGATTTTCTTCTTACCTGTACATCTGCACTTTCTTCTTGTTCTTAAACACAACCAGTACAATCAGTTACTGTCGTGCAGAAAAAAAAAAAATGTCTAAGTAAATGTAAGTAAAAATCGAAATGTTCAATCAACTTTAACTTAGTGTTGTCAGTAAAAATCACATTTAGAATATAACTTATTCCATTGCTTGACATCTTTTCTCTCAGCAGCAAAACCATCTTGTGTCAGATGTCTGGACAACTGGGTTCATTCAAGTTGAACTCTGCTTCTAAACGAATAAAATATAGAAAAACATACCAAAGATTGATTGCGGTCTGTGTTTAACTCACCCAAAACTGTTTTCAGTTCCACACACAGCATCTGAATGGGCTTCACTTAAAACAACACTTTATTTAGACTATTTATCTTTATTTTTTATTTTTTAAATAGCGCTGAAAAGTGGACATTTACGGAATAATTATGAAATAGAAAACGCTCCGTTATGATGCACACTTGTAGCTAGGCTGAAAAACTAAACCACGTGCTCGTGAGGTAAAGGGTTCAACGCCTGCTGCGCCATTGGCTGAAGGTAATCACCTGACTCAGCTACGTAATTATTTTTTCAGAGAGAAAAAAATTAAATATCTTGACTTACATAGAAATTTATCGGATTCACATTTTTATGTGCTATGTCAAGGATTTTTTAAAACCTTAAAATTAATTTGCGATGTTCTAAAGCTGACAGCCAGACTTTCTCGTAGCTCGCCCACAAGACTCTCCCTCGCGCGCTGCTCGCAACTGCGTGTTGAGTTCACAGAGGCATCCAGAAGACGCGTGTACTGTCACTGCATGTCAAAATTAACAATTTGCTGCCAAGAATTACGAACAAGTGTTGAGTTTCCAGCTTAAAATACACGGGCTGAGAAGTTTTGATGTGTTCAAGCTGACATGACAAGGGTGCGTTACTTCAGTGGTGAAGACAGGGATGATACATGACGGCTAACGGCTAAAAGGCTCACGTGGTGGTGAAGACACGGTGAAAACGAAACGGACGATGACGTAAAGGATGGACACTGACTGTAAGTGCGGCTCTTTAAAGCATAGACTGTAGCTTTAAAGAAGGGTTTCTGTTTTTCTGTGTGCCTGAGTCTGTCTTTCTGTTGCCACCTGTTATAAGCTTTGAATTTGTTGTACTTACAAAGTGAATGTGATGTTTTGTTCACTTCTATCAGCGCTGCAGTATTTTGTGAATGTGGAAAGGTTTTCTTCAGGGAAGCCCTTTTCTGCCAGTTGAAAAAAAAAAAAGAAAGAAAGAAAACTTTGATGAAAATTTTTGGGCCTTATTAAGTTAACAAAAAACTGAATAAATAATGAAAGAAAGAAATTTGAAATCAAAATTTTGAGATAATAGGTTCAACTTTTTAGCATAATAAAGACACAATTTTGGAATAATCAAGTCAAAATTATGAGAAAAAATGTAAAAATTTTGAGATTTAAAGAGCAATTTTTGATATAATAGTCATTTTGAGAAATAAAGTCAAAATTTTTTCTAGAAGTCAATATTTTCAGAAAAAGATAGAAAAACCGACTTTTTACCTCATAATTTTGACTTTTTATCTCAAATTTACAACTTAATATGGGTAAAAAAAATCTCAACAAAGCCATTTTCCCCCTTTTTTAACCGGCTGAAATGGGCTTCTATATTTTAGGTGCCTGTGATCTGAAAGATTTTCTATGCTTTAATATTATTGTGGCGTGACCTGCATCCGATATAAGTGTCTGTACATGTATTGTGAAGAAAAAGATGTAACTGGCAAAGGAACATGACAGAAACAAACATATTGTGACATGGGATGTTTCCATCTTAGCTTCCAAACTCGTAGCTTGTACTGTGTGTGTGTGTGTGTGTTTTACTTTGGCTGAATGGCTGACAGACACATAGATTGACTTGCCTACCTGTTTTTTATTACATGATTGTGTGTGTGTGTGTGTATGTGTGTGTGTGGGTGTGTGTGTGTGTGTGTGTGTGTGTGTGTGTGAGTGCACATGTGCTCATCTCACACATCTGTTGCTCTGTGGAGTAATTTGCGTTCTCAGCTTGGCGCCCTGGTAATTATTCAGATGCTACCTTTTGCTCCGACATTAAAAGCCTTCATCTGGCGGACATGAAATAGCGGAGAACCCGATAAGGCTTCAAACGCTGCCTGCCGTCCAAAGAGAAGCGGGAAAGGTGAAGAGATGCTTGGTGGGATAGATGGGATTGTTTTTCTCTGGAGGTTTGCCTTCACATTGGCGTTAAATCTTCTCTGCTGAAACCAAACCAGAAATATGTGATCGCTGGATCAGGAAAATTGAATATCTAGGACCAGCTTTGGGGATAAATTACATACAATGTACTGTGGTATTTTGTGGAGATGATTTAGTGGTGATGTTGGCAGAAAGAGCCTATGGTAAATTAAATGAGAAAGCCATGTATTTTTTTATGAGTGGTTGGTTGTTATAAAGAAAGTGCGAATGTTACCATAACATTTGACTGAAGGTAGACATGATTTTGTTGAGTGATGAATACTAAAGGGGTCGAGTGTGGGCAGTGATCTCTCCTTTTTAACTGGCCTGGGTTTAGATTGCTCCCACTTTGAGAGCTTTTGATCGTCCACAGAAACATGTTTGTGTATGTTGTGAGACTGATCTGAACACAGTGACCTGTTCTCAAAGCTGACATTACTCTGAACATTTGAGTGGCTTTAATGCTGTCAGAGGTGGACTGGAAGAGGAGAGTGCATACGTGTAAAAAGGATTTTAACCTGTACAGTGGATACAAGGAAAGCAGGATGAGCAAAAACTAGAATCGCCCAACAACAAAATTTCAATCCTCAAAAGTGCAATTCTGGTTTTCATTTTAAAAAACTTGAAAAAAAAAACTTTGTATACCAGCTGGCTAAGGGGTTTATATTCAGAGGTAAAAGTCCTCATTTTAAATTCACTAATTAAACTCCCTGACATATTTTAAGCTTTAAATGTGCAATTGATCAAAATATATTTATTATTTTACATTAACATCTGAGGGAACAAGGTTTGGCCCCCAAATATTGAAAAAAAAACTGATTTCTCATCAATTTGTCATGTCACACAGAATCCTGTGGTCTTGGTTGAGAAAAATCTTCGATATTTAAACAGCTTCCATTAACTCTTTCCATTTGCCCTCTTAAAATCAGCTGACTAGAAAACATAAAAATTCTACAAGGCATGAAAAATGTGAAATTTGATCTTCTGGGAAAAAACCCTCTTAGACATACTGCCAACAATGCTCTATATATGCCTTAAACATAACTCAAATGATTTCTTTGGTACTTAAATGATGTTGGAGATATTAAAACCCATCGTGCTCTCTGATGTGTTTTTAGGAAAAAGGGGGTACACAGTGGGAAATCCAAATACTGGGATCCCCTGCATGAAAAAAATCTGCTCACCCTGACATAAAATCCACACACGTTGTTTCTCAAGGGACTGTGTTCTGTGTTCCCTCTTTTTTTTCTTGTTATCGTCACAGAAACAAGTCAGTCAGTCTGCACATCCATATTCATCATTTGCCTCTGCATGAATATTAATTCAGCCTTAAAGATGAGTGCAGAAAAAGGAAGACAATGAATGAAGAAAATAAAATATGACAGAGAATGTGCAATGTCGAATTCATGTCAGTTTCAAAGCCCCTGTGTCTCTATTTCTGTGGCTGGCTTGTACCAACATGCTAATCAGCCTCTCGCTGTACCCTGTTCTGGCTAATTGTCAACAAATTATCTCAACTCGGGGATAATATATGCATGGCCTTTCACTGGTACATACAGACTAGCTAGTCAACTCGACCACGTCTGTTTCAACAAGCAGCTCAATTGCATCATTTAAATATACACTTGAGTGCTGTGCCTTTGTTATGCACACATGGCTCACTTATTTTCTCCTTCTCTCATTTTCATGCTTTTGCTCCTTGTTTTTCTCTGTTTACAGCAAGTTATTGCACATTTTCTCGCTCCATTTGTCCACCGTTTTGTTTTACTCTGGAAACTTCTTACACAAGTATACCTCTTATGTGTCACAGTGAGCTTTGCTGCCGCCCCTCTCCCCTCTGTAATTGAGTTCTGTTCAAAGTAAAGGCTAATATTGGAATCATTTCCTGACTGATGGTTAAATTTAAACTAGTTTAATTACAACTCGATTGTCTTCAGTGATTGAATTGCAGTTTAACCCTCTGGGAACCCGTCAAGAGGAGAAGGCTCAGTGGGGGACTTGGTTCATCATTTACACCAGAGTGTGATGTAAAATATAATTAAAATAATTTGAGTAGAACATTTGTCTGGGGAGAAAACAATGACGCATGTCTGGTTAATGAAAAAATTGCATCGTGAACTACTGCTTTCTTTAGTACCTAAAGATCTCCGGTCTAATATTTTGATTGTAGACTGTAAAAATATGAAGTCAACCGTTCAGATGACTGTACCGCACTTGAGATCCCAACTTTGTGTTTCTGTGAATGTCTGAATGAGACAAACACCAACCACCAACCAGATCACTGCAGTATAACTGCTGCATGTGGATTAGAGTGAACAACATCACTCACCTTATTGTGTCTTTCTGCTCCTCTGCCTCTTTTTCTGTCTAAGTCCGGTCCCAGTGTCCACCATTACTGCTAAATCAATCCGCTTTCAGCAGAGAAAAAGTCAGATCTCTATTCTCACTTCTAAACTTCGTCAGCCATGTGGTGTTGTCAAACACACTTCAATGTGCCGCAAAGCAATCCAGTCCTGTCCAACGTAATTGGAAGGTTGAAAGTTAGCATTGAGAAATCACCAATTTTAGCGCGGATAATCTCATTTCGGATTGTTGATTAGCCATTAATAGAGATATGAGACTTTTCAAAGATCACTTACAAAGTCCTGACAGCCCCTTTGATAGTTTGATTGAATCTAACTTTTTGCATTTAAAATGATCGAAGTGTTACGTATGTTTTTTGTGAAAAGACCCATAATCTCAATCTGCAATGGTGCAGCCTGTATCTTTGTTTGCCAAATTTCGGTCAAGTCCCTTAGTGATTCTTATCTCTGTCTTTTTTTGTTGGCTTTGTGTGAGTGGGTGTGTGCTCATTTGTTAAAGTGTGTGCCATCTGGAGAGTGATTGAAGCATGCCAGAATTTACAAAGCTAAAATACATGGTCCATTTGCTGCTCCATACTTAAAGACTATATGCACTTACCACCTAATAAGTCAGGGAGAACTTGATTAAACATTTTCTCATTTAACAAAGAAAAGGAAGGGCCACATGGTGGCGCAACAGTTAGCGCTGATGCCTCAAAGCAAGAAGGTTGCTAGTTCAGAACCTGGTTCAGACAAGGTGGGACTTTCCGTATGGAGTTTGCAATTTCTCCCTGTGCATTTGGAGCTCCAGCTTCCTCCTACAGTCCTAAAGAAAATGCACACGAGGTTAATGAGTGATTCTAAAATTCCCCGTTGGTGTGAGTGCATGCTTTAGGGATCTCTCTGTGTGTGCTTCGATTGACTGGCGACCAATCCACGGTGTACCTCATCACCCTTGAACAGGGTGAGTGTTAGAAAATGAATGAATGAATAAAAGAAAAATAATCCTCTTCCACCTCTGAAGTCCTAGCATACAACTAAAATTGTGCAACAAACAAGAAATTTGGTCAAGTTTAGAATATTTGACTAACAGTGTTGTTAAAAGGATTAAACGAGGGCTGATGTGTTTTCAGCAAGGTTCAGGCTTAAGACAAGCAACAGCCAGTGAATGGTCAAACTAATTTATGAGAAAACTCTTTTATTGGGTGGGGAAATGATAATCAACAGCAAACATTTAATTACATAAATGTAACACCACACTGGTAATGGCATGGACCTGTCTGTGTTGTGCTACATGATGGACGCATCTCCCTCATCTCCACATCACAATACTGTCACTTGCTATCAATGGATTCATAACAGAATGGTGCTACCTAATAAATATGCCATGATGGGTGCCACAAATCAGCTCTTTCCTCAGATTTATGCCCTTAATAACTCCATTTGGCATAACGCTGACACCTGCTCTGCCAGACAAAATGGAACTAAATATTTCAATCAGTGCCACAGAATGAAGAGCTCTTTCTTTTTCCTTTTTTCATCTTTGACTTTCCTGCAGTGCTGCTAACAGCCCCTCTCCTTGTGCCCTTTACTATTCTTAAGTATCAGTACCTTTCCCTCTAAGTGTCTCTTCCTCCTGCCCTCCTTTTTTAGAGTGGGAATCATCTGGCAGATCTCTTTTAGGTATTAGTTTATGGGCCATGACATGAGCTATGAATGAGAAACAACGAGAGGGACCGGAGAACATTAATCATGGAGCAACATATGGTAATAGACGGTTATCAATTCCCTCACACTCTGTGATTAAGGCAGGGAGAGATGGAGGTGAAGAGAAAGGGAAACTGGGGAAGAAGCTAGTTAGTGGAGAGAGGAAAGAAAGAAACGACAAGCCATGGAGTAATGAAAAGGGGATAAACATAAAGTTAGGGGGAAAGAGAACAAGGAGGCAGTTGAGTTTGAAATTATGGGATTAATATGAAGCAAAAATACAGCCTTAAAGAAAAGACCTCTTCACCCAAACTTTATTTTAGCAAATCAGCAATAAAGAAGTGATCAGCATCACAATACAGTTTTTCAAGACTTCAAAAATGAGGCCTTAACTTCTTTATCTACATGGAGAATCTGAACCATCTCAAATGAAAGTACAAACTGAACAAACTTGCTCAACTAAACTCTATTTTATGCAAAACATATGTTAGAAATTTTGATAATGGATTGATTGAGTTAATAACCATAAGTTCCACATATCCCATTTTAGCCTTTAACACATGAATCTGTGCCATAAACACAGACACACTCTCTAGAAAATGTGTGATCTTTCTTCTCCACAGGCTGCAATGGCAGTTAAAAAAGACAAATTCAAAGAGTTTTGGCTTGAGAAGAAAACTATTGTGATTGAAAACATCCACCAATGCCTGTGGAGAGTGGGGCAGCCGACTCTGGCTTTGCTATGTGAGGAAAACTCTTACATAGGTCCTGTGTTGTTGGATGACCTCACATTTTTAATCACTTCTCTCTTAATTTAAACCACTTCACCATCAAAACGCATTTTTTTCATGCAGTGTCTTCAGTTTCAATAATTCCTGAAAAAAGAAGGAAAACAGGTTTTTAACCTAGTACAGGTCATGTAAACTAGAAAAACTGCCTCTTTTCTTCACCTCTAGACAAACAAACTGACAGGACTTATAGAAAAAATGAAGGTCTTTTTCCGTGTTTATATGTTGAGAATCAGAAGCACAAAAAGACTGAAGCTTCATTTTTATTCACACTTGTAAAATTGATAAGCAGAAATTACCATTTGAGAGCTAAGGTCCACTTTATAAAACAAAAAAAAACTCTTCCTCTATTTAAACAGTGAAAGATTAGAAAGGTTTGAGTCACACAACTTCTCAAGTATTTACATCAATTTATGGTTCATCCAAATGACCAAAAAGGAGGGATTTTATTCAGTGAAGTCAGGTTGTTCTGAGAAAAAAAACTGATGTATAGTTCTGTAAGCAAAACTTGATTAGGATGTTATTTTTAAAGAGCAGCAGGTTTTAAGCTTGTGTGTCAAAAATGATAACAATCTTCAAAAATCTTATACAAATGCTTTAAAAGAACTAGGTGTTTCACAGGTGTGGTTCTGGATCAGGGTTTCCTTCCTCAGTTTTTTAGCGGGACTTAGTGGAGTTATCAAACATCTTCTCAAACATATTTCTTATTGATATTGATCACGTGTCAGTCTCAATAGTTGTTTTATTGTTTTATCAGCAAGCTCTACCTCGACTCATCAATGTGTTAAAGGCTTGAATATGACCTGAGTACATTTTTCTCAATGCAGAGTGTTTACATGCTTGACTTGGGTTTCACAACTTAAAAAAAAGATTTGATATAGAGACACTAACTTTCCATCTTCTTGGTTTTTGGTTATTTGTGTAAAAACTGTTTCTCTCAGCCAATGAAAAACGGTTGAGAGCTGATAGGTAAACAAGATAAGAGTGTAACCTGACTCCATGGCTGACTTCATCCCTGCTCATGAAGCTTGAAGCCCCCTGCCTGTCTCCTCCTGAGCGTTTTGGTGGAGATTTATAGACAATCCACCCAGCTCTCATCACCATGCGGCTGAATTATCTCATCGGTCACATTAATCCGCCGATTACATTTGATTTAATTTTCATAATAATTAAAGTGAACCATCACCAAAATTAAAAGCATTAGGGAGGGGGGAGGTGGATGGAGGCAACACGCGCTCATAGATGAAAGGGCTTCTGTTGTGATATTTGCGCAGCCAGAGTCTCTTTTCCTCCACCCATCTATTTGTTTCTCTCTCTCTCTCTCTCTCTCTCTCTCTCTCTCTCTCTCTCCACCTGCTCCAGGAATCCAGATGAAGTGATTAGATTGATAGGTGCAAAATTGAAAGACGGACAGTAGGGATTGGACAGAAATGATTAAATTAGCATATCACAAAAGCCTTGCACACTTCCATCCCTAGAAAACAAAATCCCAGGTCACCTAAGGCCTGCCGCAGTGCTGAAGTGCCCGGGACCTGTGAGTGTGTTTGAAACCCCACACGGCAGGATTAAAGAACCCAAAGCCTGAGCTGGAGACAAAGTAAGAGTAAAGCCTTCTGGTGCTGGGAGAGGGCGTGTGTGATATCTGCATTAGGTGGCAGCAAAGATACAGTACTCTGCCTCCGAGCCCACGGTGGCTTTCTCTGAGTGGAGTGTGTGTGCTTTGAGGGAAATTTGCTGAAGACACTGAGAAGAGCTTATTGTTTCAATCATGTTCCCTCATTTTGGACAGAAAACTATGAAATACAGTCTGACTGACAAAAAGTTGCACTACAGTAGACATTTTGTTAAAATGAAGAAGACCTTTAATATTTTTAAGTGTTCATTTTTGTGGAAAAAAAGGCACAAAAACACTGAAATTAAAAAAAAGAATTATGTGGTTAACACTTAATTATGAAGCTAGTGTTCACCGTTATTAAAGTCCTTGACTGGACTTGCTAAGTGATCTGGAAAAGGTCTCACTTCTGGATGTATGCCTGATCATAATGCACACTTCAAAACAAAATTATTGAAACCAAAAGAGGAAACTTCCAAATGCTATTTCTTAGTTTACATGGTTAGGTTGTCTAGGACCTGATTGATTGATGGCACATAGAAGTCCTTATGATCTGTTTCTGATAATGTGCATTCATGCAGCAGCTTAACTGCTGTGATCTGTTCAAACCTGAGAGTGTATCAATAAAAGTGAAGTTATGTTTGCTCTGCTTGGTTGATGAGCACTGACAGGACATTATGATGGTTCTGTAATGTAACATGGTATAGACACGTTTTGGATCACTGGATCGTGAGTAGTTCTAAATATAACTTGGAATTACACTATGATACAAACTAAGTTTACGAAGTTTGCTTGTTGTCACGTTTCAAACAAAAACACTAAGTACTGGTTAGAGATGGGTATTGATAAAATTTTGTCAATATCATTGCCATTTTCAATCCAGTTCGGCTGATCAATCCAATTCTCTATCGATTCCGTCATCGATTCCTAAAGTCGGCTTGACAGGTTTTTTATCCAACAACTTTTTATAGAAGTACATTAAAATTTAATTAGTCACTGGATCTGGATATCCCAGGACATGAATAAATAAAAATAAGTAAAAAGTCAGATGTCACATGGCATGATGGATTGTTTTGTTTTATGTTATTGACTGAAGTAGGCCTACTAGTGTCTTGAAGTGTTAATGCAACGCCTTAAAGTGTGTGGAACCTGGAGCTTGCTGTAGTTATGCCGAAGTCAGCCCTGAGCCTGAAAGCAACTTTTCTTCTGTTCTGAAAACATTAGCCTGTTAATATTTTGACATTTTCATCAGTCCAAATGCTGACAATGTTGAGTCCAAGCCGTCGTGCAGCCACCTGCCACTAGCTGGAGCTATAAAACTTGTGACTGTTCACAGCTACAATTGTATAACGCTAAACAAGGATGACTGCTTGTATTGGATGGTGCAGCAGGGTTTGGCAGGTTTTTGATGTAGAGAATGGAGATAAAGTTATAAGGAGGATGTCGAGAAACAAGCAGAGACATCTAATCTGAAGGGGGGCTGGGAGCTGGTGGTTCTTGTTTTGCTAACATTTTTGCTTTTTTAAACAATGAAACATAAGGCTGAACAACATTATCATGTATGGCTAAAAAATTTGGTAACATTGTGCCTCAAATAACAAGCAACTAACCTTGTAAATGTAGTTAACCCGTCTGTCACCATTGGTCTTTTACACTCCCCTGGTTTGATACTACAATACACAGATGAACAGAGAAATGAACTTTTTACAAAGAATCCACAAAGATATTATGTGTTATTATTTTGAAAACTTTGATGTAGAGTGCAGAAACAGCCTTTTCTCTGACAAGTCGGAAAATTTGCCAATTTTGCATCCAGTCCAATAATTGCAGCCAGGAACCAACCGACAGGGCAAGAGAAAACCCGGCGCACAATGAGCTAATGAAATCAAACGTGCAGTGCGGTTTTGCATGTTAATGCTGGCAGTGGGTGTCGATAGCGTTTAAAGATGTCAGCAGGTGGATAGCGAGATGGATGGCCCTCTGCCTGCCTTTCACTTCCCAACCCAAGGAAGTTAAACAGCATCTGCCTTAAATAGAAAACTTCAATATCTATTTAGAGAGTGGGAGGGAAGAATGCAAGGGAACGATGGCGAGGAGGAATGGACAAGAGAGAGAGAGTTGGAAGAAGAGAGAGAGGGGGAAAGGAAAGAATTGAATGAAGGCAATAAGTCCCTGACCTCAAGTGCAGATTGCGACACATTGACGCCGTTGTCATTTGTGAATCAATAGAAGTGCTATGCAGGCTATACGTTTAATGGCATGAGATTGGCAAACCTGTAACAAAATTAAGGGAAGACTCAGACCATAGCCCCTTTTCCTGTTCAGCCAATTTACAACCTCAGTGACTTCAACAGCGCACAGAGTAACATGACTTTGAGTCTCACATCCCACATTGACACCTTGTGCCGTAAGCTGTTATTCTGCAGAATTTATACATCTGTCATACCCTGAAAAACTTAAAATCATGTTTGATTTGGATCAATAATAATTGCTTGTACTTGTGAAACTTTGTCCACATAAGCTAGTTTGGCCTCTCAGTTTGTGTATTTGACACTGGTCTGTGCTACAGATCTGAAAACATGATGTTCATTTAATGGATTCACTGACCCTCTTAACATTTCACCATGAAACGATCTCAGAAGTAGCCTTACATTTACAAACAGTGATTCTAAAGACAAAAACACCACAGCTGTAGGATAAGTTTTTTGTTTGTGTGTGTGTGTGTGTGTGTGTGTGTGTGTATACCCAACACCCAACTCTAATTATGCTCCATCTTCATTAATAACAGCTATGCTTTTTAATTTCTTTTGCAGGACCTAAATCAAAAGTGTCATCATATCAAATAGATAGTGTAGATCTTACGTGGTCTCTCTAGCTCACTCTCTCACCCCCATTCTCTCTCTAGCTCTCTCTAGCTCTCTCTAGCACTCAAATAGCGAGGCCCTGTGGGATAATTTACAGGATAAATAAAGCATTGCTCCAATTAGTCTTAAGTCAAATAAATTAGTCATAAATCCAATCAGCACCATTTTATGTGCTGGAGATTCATGATGTTTTTCACACATGATAAACACTCCACTGACGTTTGTATTTGAGGCAAAATATGATGTGCTGCATGTCAGGCAAACTCTTGAGAAACTGTGACTAACCCTCCCTTTTTTCACATCCAAAATAATATTTTGCTGTAATTCATTAGTCCTCTACCAGAAAAAGCTTGCTTAATGAACTGCTATTAATGTCACACTGTGGCCTAGTTGTAACAGACTCTTGTACCAGAGGCTCAGGGGAAATCTTTGATTTGTGCTGATTTGATCTTGCTGGAGCAACTCAGTAAACATGTTTTCTGATAGCGAACATGCATCCAACAAATCCCAAAATCTGAAAACGTTAAATGTAATATAATGAGGGAGGTAGTTTTATTTATTCACATGTTTATCTGTGAATATTTTTTGCCCAAAACATGATGAATCTTGTACTGTGCGTACAGGTTCCTTCAGCTTTCACACCTATTGATAGTGTTTTAGGGCTCGGTGTCTTCTACAAAAACACTTCACATTAAGAAAAACAAGCCAGAAGATTTGAAATTCTACCAGTTCAGTGTTTGTGAGGTGTATTTTGTGTGTAAAAGAGGTCATTGATGAATAAGACTTTTGAACAGGCCAGTTTCAAAATACTAAAAATAAGGACATATTTTGCCATTGTTGTAAATAAATAAACAGTATAAGAAGGACAGGCTTGTGTGCCCTTTTGTTTTTTAGGAACCATGATTTTATAAGTTTATTCTATAATGGCTGTGTCTCCCTCAGAATGTAGTTACGGTTCCCATTTTGCTCTGAAACTTACAAAACTGATTAAAAATGTGTACAAATATCCACTTACCCATTTTATACCATTGATTAAGATTTGAGCCAAAACTGAAGAATATTCTGTTTTGAATTTAATACAAATTTTTCCAGTCTTAAGTGTTTTTAGCTGAAGTGTAACAGAGGTGGAGCTGAACTGCCTGATTCACTCCGATTCTCCTGTGAGCTGGTGACAGATGTTCTCTTTTTTTCCCCTCTCACTTCTTCTTTCTCTCTGTTGGTACATTCATCTATAGTAAGAGCGTTTCAGGGTGCGATCACTTTGTCCTCTTGTTTGTTGCTGTTTCTGTCCTGTGGGTTTTTTTTTTTTTTTTTGCCCTGCACCCTTTTTTTGTCTCTCTCTCTATTTTCCTATTGTTGGCCATTGTCCTCCTCTGTCCCCCCTCCTTTCTCCCTCACCCTCTTGCTCTCTCACTCCTGTCCTGTTCCCTCTGTGTGCGCTCTGTCTCCTGGGCCCTGACCCCTCCATGTGACCCTTCAGAGCGGCGGTGACTTTGGTGCACAGAACATTCTAGTTGGTAGAAGTCAGCCTAGAGGCTACAGATATGAGCTGCAAACTTTTTTCCCTCCAGTCAGCATAAAAGTATGTGTGTGAGAATAGATCCTGTTGCATGCGAGTCCTCCATCACACTCACTGAGCGTGTGTGTGTGTGAGTGTGTGTGTGTGTGTGTGCGTGCGCTTGTGTGTACGTGGTGGATCCTGTTGCATAGTAGTCCTCTATCAGTGTCTGCCTCCTGATCTGATTGATTGTTCTGGGTAAATTAGGACTGGGCGCTGGTGATGGGGACAGGAGTGAGTTACACCCTTCACCCCTGTCCTTGCCCTCCACCCTCTTCTCCTCCTCTGTGTCCCTGCTTTTATCATCTTTCTCCATGTCCCTGTCTTTTCTTTACCTGTTCTTCTCCCGCATTTTCCTCCCCTGGTCTCCCACCTGTCTTGCTGAGTTTCTCTCCCTCATCAGACTTTTGTGGTGGTTCTTGCCTTGTTGCACTGTTGCCTCCATCAACATGTTATATCACATGGTCTTCTCCCTGGCTGTCTTTTACACTTCACTCATTCCTTCGCTCAGTTAAACAATATTAAGAGCTATTTTACATCCACACCTGGATATAGATATGCAGTTGTGTTGGGGGTTGGCCCAACGGTCCTGGGCCCACCTACTTTTCAACAGCCCGTCCTAAAATTTATATGTTTTTTTTTTTTTTTTTCTGAAACCGGTTTAAACTGAACATCTTAAAATTTTGTCAGATCGTGTTTGTTTACATCTAGTGCCCTTGTTAGTGCTAGAGTCACTGTTGGTATAAAGTACACTGAGTTTGGAAATATTCTTAATTTGTTGGAAAAAGAAAACAGAGTTTTGAAACTTTCAGCATCACATTATATGGATGGGACTAGGGATGGGGGATGATGGCAAAAAACAAAAACCCCAACTAACCGAACCTTCTTCCTTGACTTTGGTTTCCTACTCTTAACTCAGTTTGTTCTGTTCACATTCAAAAACAAGATGGAACTCCAAGTGTTAAAAGAAATTAGATATGTTACCTTTTTTTAAAAAAAAAAGACACCCACAGAATTTCCCCTGGGGATTAATAAAGTGTTTGATACTGATTCTGATTTGGACACAGAAACAATTTCTGCACAGTTTGTTTTGCAGTTTAAAGTTGTAACAAAATAGTCAAATGATACAACACAAAATATGATAAAGGAGTCATGACACAAAATTTTCATGATACGAGTACCACAAAAAAGATTCACATGAAAAAAAAAAGAAAAAAAAGAAACAGGAATTTTTTGCCCTTTTTTTCTTTTAACTGACAATATGGATGGACTAATAGAGGTAATGGATTAGAAGATTGAAGTATTGGTTTTGATTATTTTTTAATTAATTGCCCATGATTTTGGGAGGACCGTGGGATTTTTGTCTTCTGTTTACCGGTGTTTAATTTTGCTACTTTTACAGCTTACAGGTTAAACAGAAACCTGGAGAGGAGGAGCCCGCTGATGCATCAGAGCGCTATCCGTTGGTCAGTACCACGGAGAGCGGTCACGGGCACGTCTGTCTGATACACAAAAGCATCATTAAAAATGCAATCACATATTAGAGGAGTGAAAAGCAACCAAATCAACTATAATAACAGTTTACCAGTCATTTTGTATCGTTTCAAATAGTGATCCACTACCTTTTGTTCAGGCCATGATAAGATTTATTTGTACCACCAAAAACTGAAATCCTAGCTCTTTTTAGGGCTTGTTAGGAACCTCATGATATGATTCAATTTCAATTCTTTCGGTTGTTTTGATGTTGGTTTAATTGCTTCAATGTTGAGTCAGTAACTCGTAGAAATGCACAAATAATTCAAGTTACTGTTGACAACTTTTGAATATTCATCATGCCCATGAAGTTGGTGGAGCTGGCAACATGAATAACATGCACAGCGCCCCCATTGGCCAGAAAGTGAATCATTTCAGAGGATTTGCTGAATCTATGTTGAATTGGGCAAGGTCATATTGCAATGTATAAATATTGAGTTTGATATTTTTTACCCACCCTAATCTCTGTCCCTGAAACATATATAGTTGGAATATTCAATACTAGGAAATTGTGTTGGGGGCCAAGTAAGCTAATTTGGACATCGCTAGTCCTGAGTGTTGCTGGAGATTTAACTGGTGCACAGGAAGTTTGCTGATTCTACATCTAACTTTTTTAAATTTCATATCGGAGCACTATCTGCATTATGTCTCAAAAGATTGTAAAAATAAGTGTGAAACTCGGTAATCTAAGATGAGAGCAGTAAAGTAAGTTTGCATCAAATCAAGGCATCTCCTGAAGAGACTAATTTCTGAGTCAATCAAATTAAGTTTAAAATACCACAGACAACATCATAGATAAAAAGCGGATAAGCTCCTCTTTTGGACACACAAATAAAATGATAAATCTCAGTTAAATCCAAACTGGTGTTTCCTGTGCTTGATGTTTCATCAAGGATGTTTTGTGACTGAACACAGTTCCTGATGCTGTCTTGACAGAGAGGCAAGCTGCTCAGAAACTTCTGTTGAATAAAGTTTGTAAAAAGTTGTGTGACAAGTTTTGATTTTGATGAAAAGTGTCTGAAGACCATCCAACACAGCAGTCTCTTTTTCACTAAAACTGACCTGATTGATCCTATGTAGGATAAGCCACTGCTGATCCGGTGCTTTTTCAGAGTAAATCAATTACCGCGTCTTCATTTGTGCATTAGCATCATGGCTTTTCTTTGGCCCTGCAGGGCTGGACGGTTGAAAAATACTCGTGACTTCTTCAGTCAGAGCTGCACGAACTACAGTTTTCAGTGTTTGTGGGACTTTTATCATTTCAGTCACTTGACAAATAAAAAAAGTTTACATTTCTTCTGAAGCAAAATTGATCTTCAGTAAAACGCAGGCAACATAGAGGCTGCGTTTATGGACCTCCTATGTTTCTGTGTGTGTGAGTGAGTTTCTGTGTGTGAGTTTCTGTGTGTGTGTGTGTGTGTGTGTGTGTGTGTGTGTGTGTGTGTGTGTTTGTGTTGTAAGAGAGAGGGCCCAGAAAAGTGAGACTGCCAGGATGTGGACCAGTGAGCTCTGACCTACTTCTGTGCTTCAACATTCATGTAAAATTAAACTTTCTAAAACTGTTTTGATGTGGAGTTGCTGATGATCTACCTGTAAACATTTTAGTGACTCTTAATTCGACGTCATTGCATTCGGTTCCATTTATTGTATTTGAGTTACTCAGTTTGTGGTTGAATCTAACTGAGCCTCTGTATGTTTCTCCTCTATTTCCTCTCTCCTCTCTCTCCTGTCCTGTCCTCTAGTTGTTACTCTTAAATTGCTGAATTGGTAACATTGTCAAAAAAGCTGCTAGCAAATGTGGCTGGGAAACTGGACCCCCCTTCTCCATAAATAGATGTTTGTTTCTGCTCTCTGGGTTTGTTTGTGTTGCCTCTTTCTGGATCGAGCCTGCAGGGACCATTTTTCAGAAAAGACAGCGAGACTGTGGGGAATACTTAGACTTCCTCTTTTCTATCCTCCCCTCCACTTCTCCCTCTCTCTTCTTTAAAAGACATGCTCCTCTCCTCTTCTCTTTCCTCTCTCTCTCCTTTCCTTTGTTTTTCCAAAATCGTTTCCCTCTCTCATCTTAATGTTTTTGAGCCTTTATCATCCAGTCCCCTCATTTTTAGGGAACACTGTGTGCTGCATTTTGTACATTTCTATTCAGGCTGAGAGATTTTGAATTCACTTTCATATTTTCAAGTATTCTCTGATGGTCACAAAGACAACAGACAATAACATTAATGTCATGTTAGGCTCTCCAAATCCTCTCAAAATTATTTTGTTCCTCTATTCATCTGTTTTGTAATCAAACACAAAGCACGCCATGCTTTTACAACTTCGGCTGATTCTTGGTGAGACCGTTTGTTTCTTCCTGCAGTCTGACTCCGGCGCACTGTCTGCAGGATGCTGAGGTCCTGAAGTGGCACATCAGTTTGGTCACTTTACCTATGGCTCTTTTTTTTCTCCCTCTTCGCCCTCCCTTCCTCTTTCTCTCACTTCCTCATTCTCACACTGTCCAGCCTTTTAAAAAACAGGGGGGAGAATCTGGCTTCATGGCTTAGAGAATGAGCTCTGCCTCTCAGCTGCAGACCGAGAGGCAAGAGGAGAGGAGGGAGAAGGAGAGAGAGAGGGGGGAAAAGGAAGGAATGAGGAGGAGAGCAGAGAGGCAGCGACACACTTGCATCTGTTGTGGCAGCGTCCTGCAAGCGAGAAGCAAATGAGAGAGTGGGAGAGAGACAGAGAGAGTGAGAGGAGAGAGAAAGAGAGGAGATGTCAGACTGCCGTGTCCTTGAGAACTGCACCACAACTCTTTGAAGAGGGCCGGGAGACAGTGTGAGTAGCGTGCATCTCAGCGGGACGTGTGTTTGTGTTGTATGGTAGTACATGTGCAGCACTGTTTGTTTGTGTGTGTGTGTGAGTGTGTGTGTAACCTGCTGCTTGCACAGTGACCTGCCAAGCTTACAGTGAAGGGGGTTTGGCTGCCGATCTCCTCCACTATTGTGTGCCTGCCTAAGTGTTGCTGACAGGGGATTATGGCAAATACAAAACGCCGTATGGACCAAAGCGCCACATTGCCAAACTTCATAGACACACGCATGCAGGCATGAGGCTCCATATCGAGAGCACAGTGAGAGTGGACTTGTTTTTACGTGTGTGTGTGAGTGTGTTTGTCCATGCTAGCATACATTTGTATTCAGTTAAGTTATCTTCAAAAGATGTTACTCTAAACTCTTGAGTTATTTTTTCAGGAGCAATAGTAAGATATTAATGATTTTCTAAACTCTTACACCTTGCCATTGCTCTTTAACCACATTTAAAAAGCAGAAAAAGTCCACAGTTAACTAACATTACAAGCTCTACTGAGCCCTAAAACTTTAACAACCGGACTTTCAGCCATTGTACATCCCTTTTCAGAGTTACCCTAAGCCTACAAAACGAAGTGTTAACTCATACCTTAACGGTGTAAAGACAAATTAAATCTTTGAGGAATGAGCCTACCTGCTTAACTTATTTGTATTCAGCAGCTGCACTCTGTGGGCATGCTATGTTCAAAGAGACTGTGAGGTCTCAGCTCAGTGCCAAGCGGTGTGACCCATTGAACTATTTGTAACTAATCATAGGCCACAAGCCACACAGCATGCCATGGAGCCCAGTTGGGTTACACTCATCAAAATATAATGAGGGTCAATGCATCTGTTGTATCATGCATTCTCAAGATACATGACATTCCTGAAGAGGTGAGCCATTTTATGGAATTTAGTGTCTAACGGATGACATCATGAACTTGGCAGGCAGGTAAAAAAAAAACTCCCTCTCACATTAACTCTGAAGTCCATCCAGTGGAAATGCATTTGATATTCGAGATAGGATAGTATCACACCCCAATCTAAAAATGCCCTGGTTTCATCATGTCTTATGTGGCAATGTGTGTATCACATGTCCCGTATCATATACTGTGTTTGATCATTTGTAAGGAGACAAGTGTGACAGAGATCACACTCTCCCAGATATATTTAGATATTAAATCTAAGCATACTAAGTGCATAGGTGACATACCAAAGGATGCATATCATTTCTCTTTCTTGTAACTCCAGTTATGAAAGGCATGTCTCAGGGTTCATATCTCAGATCAACATCAGTGTACTATCATACAATAAACTGATCACTTAAGCTCTTTCTGCCTTAGAAGGAAACTACAGCAGAACAAAGTGTATGTAACTAGTCTTTCTTGGGACTATCATGTAAACTATGATACTTTTTTATGTTTGACTTAATCATGTCATTATTAATTAGTTATTCTTACTTTTTGTAGTCAGTGTAATCATAATTTTTCAGTTTGCTGCTAAAGAATTAAAAATACAGTGCGTAGAAATGGGAATATGTAGCGATACCATGTGGTCAGATTATAGATTGAAATGCTTCAATGCTCACCCCCTGTTGATGAGGGGACGGTGGCCTTTGAGGACAAGATGCTCCTGGAATGCACCACCCTTCGCTTCTTCTATATTGCTTCCAACCGGTGTATATTGCACACCAACTCACTTCAAACAAAACCCCCACTTCAGCACAGATGTGTCTCAGATATTAGGTCCCAACCTGAGGTCATGCAACACTGAAATGGCCAAAAAAAGAACAGAATTAAGAAGTGTACTTGATTACTCTTCTTCAAAGACAAACATGACATAACAGACATGCCACGCTACTAACTAAGGTCTAATTATACAATTATTATTAAACTTAACTTGGTTTTTCAAACTGAAATTGAATTTTGGGTTTTTGGATATTACGTAGGGTTGAATTTTCAAGGAGGTTAAAAGCAATTTCAAAGCAAACAAATTCAGTTTCAAAATGTTATATAAGTTTTTATCTCAGATCGTCCTTTTCAGATCCAGTAAAATAATTCAAATTCAAATTTTTGTGGCACAAATCTCAGCCCATATACATGTCGCCACACACTTCACTTTGATATATCATATAAAGTAAAACACACAATGGGTGTGGGTTTTATCATATTTATGAATATGATGAGTAAAATCTTCAAATAACTAAAAATAAAATTGAAGTAAGGATACGTAAAAGACCACAGTTATTTATGTACTGGTAATGTGGTGATGATAGTAAGGCTGTTTTGCAGCCCCTATTTAACATACAAAGACGTCTAAATTATGAATTTTACATTGAACCGAATAGAAGTCCAACTTTGAATGTACTTAATACATGAAAATGCCACAAACATAAGAGTCTTGTCTTTGCATTGGTCCAAGAAATGCTAGAAATTGAAGCCCTACTTTACTTTCAATACCCTGGAATTATAAATATATTTTTGTGGATGACACATTTTCAAAAACTGCCAAATAAAAATATAAATTGTTACTTAAAGCACCACAGTACGTGTCGATGACAGTGTGTAACTGTGGGATTTTCATCATGAGTGCTGCTGATAGAATCAATGAGCTGAGAGTAGTAACAGGCAGACTTGATGATGTTCACGGTACATATATTTAGACTTAAGAGACTGTCCCCAGGGTGAACATGTAAGTGTGCAGTTTGTAGTGAAACTGTGTGAGCAGGGTGTGCAAATGCTTGAGTGTGAATTGGTAAACAGTATGTTCGTGTTTGTGTGTGGTGCAGTGTTTTAGGCTGCTCCAACTAACCAATTGAGGTCAGCTCTCAATAATTAAAGCATGTCACTGGTCACTGCATGAGCTGGGTCATCCAATCAGAGGGAGGGATGTCAGATCAGAGTTAAAGAGAGACGGAGAGACCGTCTGAAGAAATAGAGAATGGGAGGATAAGGAGAGGTGGAGCCAGGGCTTGTAGTCGCAAGAATGTAAAGTTTGATAATTTCGTACTCAGATCTAGAGATGCTGAGTGTCAGTTTTGTATGTATAAAGCTGTTTATGTCCCATTTCTTTAAGTGCTAGACTATAAGTATGAGAAGAGTGTTCCAGCTAAATCATTTTTTCCGACTTTACACAGGATCTGAGGCCAGAAAACTCCAAAGTTAACAGAGTTGAAGAAAGAAAGGTAAGATGAGCAGTGCTGTTAGCTCACACCTCTGGCAGTATAAGCACTGCAAGCTGATAACACCATTGGCTGCTTTTTGAGAACAGGTTTGTTGCTTCTGCTCTCAAATGTGGCAATGTGCTGATTCTGCAGCTGTTTAAGTTTTGGTTTCAGGGATTGGAACAGGCCAGTAGACTCTCAGTCAGTTTCCCTGGCAGTGGTATCAGCTGTCAGTGGGACACTGATGACCCAACGTATTGATTCAATGTTTGATCATGTTGATTGGCCACATAACTGGTAGACACTGGTTACTAAGGCTACTTTGGCTTAGCTGTAAATTTGATTCACACTACAACAAAAAATCCATTTCTAATCATATCCCTTTCCTTGTTATTGTGCTACTAACCATTACACCAAAGATGCTCTCTGATTATCTGATGTGTGCACTTATATATAAAGAAGTATTTCTGGGTGATGTTAGGTTCTATTAATACTATATGCAGTGGTTGCTGTCTTCCAGCACACTCAATGAGCGCCCCCCCCAACACACACACACACACACACACACACACACACACACACACACACTGAGACAGACTTGTAACTAGAGACATGAGGCTTCTGAAACACCACAGATGCAGTTCAGTTCAAGCCCCACTGGTGATGTCATGAGGGATGGCATATTATTTGTGACATCACAAAAAAACAGGAAATGAGTACATGCAGAGGCATACTTGAGAAAAGAGCTTTCTTTTATTATTTCATACTTCCCTCTTGTCATCCTCCCATGCAAGTTGATTATTACCATAATTACTGGACTATAAGCTGCTACTTTTTTCAAATGCTTTGGACCCTGCAACTTAATCAGTGCTGCAGCTATTTTATGGTTTTCTATGGGCTAACAAGCTTCATGCTGGCAATACATTTAGGCCCCATATACACTACAACATTTCACAGCATTTCACCAGAAAATGCAAAATCTGCATCTACATGGAAACGCTGAGAGATTGAAAACACTGTAGTATGCATGCCAGGCCTGTAGTTGGCAATTTACCTGTAGTAGAGCAGTACAGACTTTTTGGAGGCAGAAGAAGGGGTGAGCTGATCACCTTTATCGACAGCTTCTTTGCTGATTGCAGAAATGGTGCGGTATATGCGCATTTTCTTGAAAGGCAGTCAGTAAATTCAGTAGCACAAGCATAAAACATTAAACCAATCTGTGACCTAGGTAGGCTACTGTGTAACTAGCCATGTTACAGGCATTGTGCAGGGAAAAAAAACAATCATTCAATTAAAAGTAAAAAAATCTTTCTGTGTAAATATTCCATGTTACAATGTGAACACCTGAGGCTTATAGACAAGTGTGACCTATAAGTTTAAATTCAGTGGATGTTGCTTGTATTCAGGTGTGCTCAACAGTCCAGAAATTATGGTATTTTGTTAATAGTTTATATAGGTTTTTCCGCCTTGTGACGGCCTGTTTCTCTATCCTTGGGAAACCTCATCAAATCTGTTTCTTAACTTCGGGTTAATGCACTTGTCCTCGGTCTGTGTGGACCTGTCTTTACATCTTTAGCATCCTCTGTTTCTGCTTTCTCTCACCCTTTTGTTTCAAGATGTTGAGTCTGTTCACCGGTGTCTCTCTGTTCTGTATAAGCCTTCTGTATTTACTGCTAATCCTTTTTATGCTTCTCCCAGCCAGAAGCCCCAGTGAGATCCTGTAGATTTAGCCAGAGGTTGATCTCATGATTAGTATTCAGCTGTCAGAATATGTCAGTCAACTTTTGGAGGCCCCTCTCAGTCCTCACCCTCCCACCACCATTTCCCCTTTAAACTCTCAATGTATACTTCTTTAATGGAATGTGTGTGCATGTGTGTGTGTTTGCCCTGCATCGGGATGTATGTCACCACATGGTCCTGAAGAGAGAGCCGTGCGTGCATTAATGTAGACACATACCACATACCACCCCATCTCCTGATTTCCCAGGAAGTCGCCCTCCATCATCTTAAATGACATGAAAAGAGCTGGAGACAGATATATGCATGAATTAATTGGCTTGAATAGGAGTATTTAGAAGCTTAATCCATGGGGATTAACGCAAGCAGCCCTCTCGGATTTAAGCTTCTGTGCGTTCTCAGCCCAGGATTGTTTCATTTTACCCCACCTCCTCTCCTCCTCTTCCCCCTCTACCTACTCCTCCTCACATGCCACCACCTTTAGTTCTTCTTCAGTGAGCCTCTAAAAAGCTGTCAAGTGTAGGATTAGCAATACAGAATACCACTGGAAGGCTAATTGCCATTAAAACCTTTAATAGATATAATGATAGTTTTCATTGTGGCTTGTTTTTATTCAAGCTGGTTTGGTAGTTGTGCTGTTATGCTCAAAACACAAAAAGGAAATGCTGTTGTTTCAGGATTAGTGCTGACATTAGATTGATGATGGTCATTGTTCACTCAGGTCTAGGAAGAGTGACAAGACTCTTTCAGCTTATCACTTGACCATTTATTGGTTGCAACAAAGATTCTTTATCTGTTATAGTAGGCACTGATCACAAAAGGCTTAAAATATAAAACTTGATGAGTCAAAAAAGCACCATTAGTGTTTGAAGTTTATCCACTTCATGCCTAGTATCATTGGACACCAAATATTTGCATGAGTTGAGCAGGGCACTGTGGCTATTGTCTTTAAATCATTAACTGTGTCCAGGAAAACTAGAGTAAAGGTAGAGTCTGCAGAAATTTTGCTACTGTTTGTAAACACAACATCCAAAATGGGCTAACATACTGACACTGACACTGACACTGACACACACGTATCAAGGCCCATAGATGACCGATGAGCAGTATTATTCCTGTAAAAGTTGACATTTTATTTCTACCCAACCTTTAAAGTGTTCCAACACCTTGTTGTGATCTATATTACGCCAAAAGTGCCATATTTCATATTTCATGAGTTTCAAAGATCTCAGCCACAGGTTTTGAATTATGTTGTCTGAGTCACGCGCTGTGATTGCCAAAAGAAACTGATGTACTGAACTCTTTGTGCTCTCTACTTCCTTTCTCCTCTTTTGTTTTTTGAAAATTGCAGCCCTATTGTACCTCTTAGCTGTTTCCTTCATCCTCTCCCTCTTCTCTTGTGCACCCAACTCTTTCTCTCTTTCACTCTTTCATTCTCTCTCTCTTCTACTCCTTGTCCCACACTCTACTCCTCGTTCCTTCTCTTTTTCTCTCTGCCTCTTTCCTCTTTCACCTATGGGCTTTACGGTGCAAGTCTATGAGATACTGAGCCGATCAATGCCTATAGATTGGCTCATTGGAAGCCATTAGTTATGGGTTTTTATAAAGCTAGTCATTATTGTGCTTAATCTTGCAGAAAATTAAATTTAGAGTTGTGTACAGTGTTTTGGTTAAAAGTTGTTGATCCCCCCCTCCTTTCACTCACTTACCAGCTGCTGTTTTTCTCTCCTTCTTTGCATTCATTAATGTGTGTGTGTGCATGTGTGCACGTATAAGTAGCTAAAATTTAATGACAACCTGCTGAAACAACATACACACACAAACACACACAGAGGTGCGTTGGTGTCACTGCTGATAAGCCATCATGCCTGCGTGTCTTGCCAAAAAAGCCTTCAAGAAAACTGCCCATACAACAACATGCTTGGCCACAGTAACTGCACACATACAGCAGTTTTTTTTATCCCAGTGGCAAGTTTCTCCTTTGCCAGAGCCTTCATATTCAGTGGTTTAATATCTTAAAACTTGCTATTGTTTTTGAAAGAGTGCTGCGACTCCATTCCAGTCCAATTTTAATTTTCTGAATTGGTCATGAACTCCTGGCCACCTGACTCACTCAGCTCTCCCTCTGATTTTTCCTCTTCTCTTCCAGAATATCTGCCAACCAATTACTGCTTTTCCTTTTTATTTTTTTCCTCATCTCCAAATTGCACGACCCTTAGCCCCCACCCAAGATGACTAAAATATGAATCCGAACTCAGGCGCCCACATCTGCTGTGTTTATCCTGACTTATTGTAATCAGTACTTCTATTCTAAGAAAGCTTTTCTTCTTCGACATCTTTTCCGTTTGCTTTTACATCATGTGGTCACCTACTGATCCCTCCTTTTTTCACCTTTCCACTCTGATCACTAACTTTACATCCCTTAATCATAAAACCTGTTCTTTCAACCCTCACCTGTATCACTTCACCATCACTTACTCTTCTCCTACCTGTCCTTGTTCCAGTTCTCCCACCCCTCTCTTCTCTCTCCTTTAACCAGCTACCTCCTCCCCCATCTGCTTCCTTGTCCCACCCCCTTCCTTTTTCCTCTACTTTCCTCCATCTTCTGCCCATCTTCTGTCCTCAACATCCCCTCAGTCCCGTCTTGTCACTCATTCTCTATCCTTCATCCTCTTCTCTCTATGTCTCAAATTCCTCTCTGCTCCCCCACACCCACATCCTCTCTAACTAAACAATAGATGCCTTGAGCGCTGAAAGATCCCATCCCATCCCACCCCAACACCATCAACACTAACAACCCTCCTCCTCTCCCACCCCATGATGATATGCATAGTAGGGCAGCAGCCTCCTTTTGTTTAGCTTAGCGCAAATGAAAATTGCTAATCAATTTTTACCCCCTCTTATTTCATGGCGTGTAGTTCCTGCCCCTCCCCTGCCAGCTGTCATTGTGTGTTTGTGGTGCAGGCCTGAAAGCTTCATTAGCAGGAGGACAGCATGTTTTGCCCCTCAGCACTGTATTCATGGAATTACTAAAGATAGATGGGACACTGCCTGGTATCAGATAGTTAGATAGAATTAGTACAAATAGATAGCTCCTTTTGTCTTCTGATCATATCTTTTTGTTAAAAGCTTTACACAGAATGATGATCATGCTAATGTGATTATAAGCAGTGATGTGTAAAAAGCTGTGTTAAAACAAGATTTGAGGCTCAGCAAGCAAAGTTGTTACTCTTCATCCCAGAAATACCCTCTCAAACACTGTGCAGCCTCATGTTAAGTGTAATGCTGACTCTAAATCAGTTATTGTTTCGATCTCTATAGCTTTGTTTCACATGCATTTCCAGGGTTTTAGATTGATTTACCTTGAATGATTCTGATGATGTGCTGCTCAAATTCAGCCTGTTATTATTTTTCAATTAGGGTGATTAATCACAATAAATTTTGTGTCAGGGCCTTAGGTATAAGACTATTAACGATGTTGAATTTTTTTAAACGTTCGTCCATTGGTGATTGATCTATCTTGCCTTGATCATCATAGTCAGTGAGTTAACTGGATTACAGTTAACTCTTTCAAAATACAATGACTTTTTTTGAGGTCTGGGTGTTTGCTGTGACTGCTTTGAGTGTCAGAGGAGGAGGATAGCTCAGTGTCTTTGCCTCACAACCAAATGACTGCAAGAAATCTTTGTAGTTTGATGGCAAATCAATTTCATTCAGAAACTTTATCGCACGATTGGGGTATGTTTGCGCTCCACTGGTTTAATTTAAGCAATGTGGCACAGCTCCAGATATAGTTCTACATGATACAAACAGGAGACCAGAGCCCTGACTCGATAAACTGTAAAGATGAAAAACATGGATCTTAGGTTGTTAAAAGTAACTGGGATGGGATTCAGTTTTTCCTAAGGTATGACCCAACTGTGTGTTCATTTCTCAAAAAGTTGTAGATTCCAACTTTATTTGTTGTTTAGCCCTGCTTGCAATTATGGACTCTGCTTCATGTAGTTGTTTGAGTTGTGGTTGTAAAAACGTCTGAAACAGTGTCTTAGCATGTTTTTTTTTCAGAACCTTTATGTTATTCAAACTTATTTCATCAGCATGACAACTTCATTGAAATGAATTGTGTTGGTGTTGAGATTTTTTTTAGATTTGTGAATCATTAGAGTAATGATTGCCAACTTTTTAGAGTCAGACACAGATTTGCCTTTTTTTCTGTTTGGTGTTTGTAAATCAGTGTAGGACAGGTGGACTTAAATGAACATAACCAAAAGAGGTTCAGAGTTCATTTAAAAGGCTCTCTGTTGATGAAAAAGAGCACACATTGCCTATTGCATATGTGTGTGAGATTAATCAGGAAATGTTTGTGACTTTCTGTGTAAAACAAATTCTTTTTCAGTTTATCTTTATGAGGAAATCTTTCAGCCTCGTTGGCACAGGCACCTTCAGTTTTCTGGTCGTCCATTACGGTATTTTGTCCTTTTTAGCACGGCTGAACACCTCCCATCTCTGAGCACTGTGACACCCATAATGTAACACTTTAACACCAACACGTCATCCAGTCCATTACACCATTAAGGATAAGCATGTTCCCTGAATAATGAGTGGGAATAGGTTTCCATATGGACACACTCATTATTAGCATGTAATTATTTAGAGGAGCCATGACAAAGAGTGGGGCTTCTTGGCAGGTTGTGACCAAGCACTTCCAGCAGAGCTGACGTTTGCCTCCTCAGCATAAGCAGGAGGTGAGCTGGATATGCAGTTAATGCAGGCGCAAAGTGCACAGGTCAGAGGTCACAGGATGGTCGGTAGTAATGGTATGGAAAAAGAGAAAGAGAGAGAGGGGGAGAAAGAGAGAGGGAGGGGGTGATAGGTGGGACTGTTTATTCTTTACTGCTGATCTTGTACAGGCCTCATCTCCTTCCATTTGCTTTCCTCTACTGGACAGTTTACCTCTTAATGAAATCAAAAAGAGTTACAAATCATTTTCACAAAACTGTCAAAAAAGTATGTTTGCATGTGCTGGTATTTTACTGTATGTTAGAAAGCACCTCCTCATTTCTTGTGAACTACCTTTTGTTCTGCACATTTCAAGATTTTACAAAACAAGTGACATGTTAGATATTCTCATTTTGCTCAGAATTAAAGCAACAATCTTTGACAACTTATACTGCGAACCTCCGTCATTAGACAGATTCCCACCAGTTACTTATTGTTGCAACTTAAAAAGTTAAAAAAGTGAAATAAACCATTAGAGCCTGTTGCAGTGCTGGTACTATGACTTGCACGTTAAGTTTCGTCTAGCTGTAGATTTCAAACCAGATAAGATGTATCGATATCTCTTTTTTCATATAAAGTCTGGGGGAATACTTTATTTTTTTCCCCTTCCACTAGCATATTTACGATAGGATGCCTTGTTTGATCAACCAAGCTGAATTATCTGATGAGTTAGAAGTGACTGGGTGTTGTCTAAGGCTCTTTTATTAAAGCTGTGTTTTAGATTTGGCAGAGAACTGAATTTCTTTCAACAGCTTGGAAATCAGTTATACCTGTCACTACATTATCAACTCATTGCATTTGGAAGAAGCAGTTGGATATCTGTTACCATATTTATTAACACATTTTTGGCATACAGTGTAGTGTCCCTGGGTTTATATACATCATTTTTATTTTGCTTAGTTTTCTCTTTCTCTGGGATTGTAATTTAAACCACGGCCCTTCATTTGTGTTAAACAGCGTATGAAAACATTGACGGCCCCTCTGCCTCCCCCTCCTGCCCTCTTTTCTTCCCACACCTTGGTCTTGACCCTTCCTGTTGGTGTCTGGATTTTCATCTCTAATTCTGTCTCTGGCCCGGCCTGTTGATCATACTTTTTCCATCCCCTACTATTAATAGGCTGCAGATCTGTTTGTCACCCCACTTTAAGGTGTCCAGTTGCCTCTTGGATGCTATTAATAACACCAGTGAATACAAATGAATTGATACTTTCTATCTGGTGATAAGAAGGCATGAGTACCTTAATTCAATCAGACCCTCTTTGAATGTCTCTGGGACTGTAGAAGCTGTCTCTTATGTCTTCAGATGCGTGTACATAGTGATCCGAGGCACTGATGGTCACATGTGACTATTTTCCTTCGATGTGTATCATTTACCAGACAGTATTTTTATTGAAACCAGATCAGACCAACCAATCACATGTATTGACTTAAGAGTACCAGAGTCCAGTACAGATCATGTAGCGTAAAGTGGACTGAAATAAGTGGGTTCGCCAACCAAATTAACATATTTCCATTTTTGTTTTGTAATTGTAACATTAAATCTTAAATGTTCAGTGCAGATTCTGGACTGGAAACTATGTCAGGTGTTGCACCCATTAGGTTTAAACTTCCTGCGCATGTACTCTGGTTTAATAACTGTAATGTCATTATGATGAATAATTTCTCCCAACCTTTGACAGAGCCTTAGCACGTTATCACTGAGCCATCTCAGGTGTACTGAAGGACGTCTCATAAGCAGGTGCCGACTCTTCCAGTAACACTCTCAGGGGACTGTGTGGCAGCACTAATGAGGATCAGGCCTTTTTCCATACAAACTATTTCCACAGGTTGTAATGGAGAGATGTTAGGATGATATGTCCCACTACTGCATGTTCTTCTGAATCCTGTTGTCAGAAACAGAGAGATGAAGGAAGAGTAAAACAGACTGGACTACCAATCTTGACAATATTCTGTCTTGCAACCATCCATTCTAACATGACTAAATGTTAGATATATTATCAATATTGATTTCAAGTATCAGATGTAGGACAATTTTGATATTTTCCAGTTGATCAGTGATCACCATTTAAGCTTATTTTCCCAACTGATCATTCAAGGTAAAGGTGCAAAAATCAGTGTTGCCTGCTCATGCGTTTGTATAACTGAGCACTTTGAGTTAGTCCAACCTCATGAAGTTGATGAGGAAATAGTATGCTTTAGTGAGCCTAACTCTCCAGGGACATACACTTTGAAAAGGCGTTAAAAAAAAAAAAAGCATGGGACAGTGTGTTACTTCAGTGTTATTGACTCTATGGCTTGAATGCCAGCAGTGTTATCAAACCAGAAGGTGAAAACAGTCAAACAGTTCAATAAAACCAAAACAATGAAGCTCACTAATAGAGGGAAGGCTACGCTGCTTCTTTCTGAACTTCAAGAAGATGAGGAAATTCCCAGAGAGGGTATCCAAAAAGTTCGGGGAAGATGGTTGGACGCAGGTTAACACCAATTCTGTACTGACTAAGTCCATGGTCTCCCACGGTCTTGTGAGGTTTACATTCAGGGCAGCCTTGTATTTGAGAGTGCTGTATTGTATGCAAACAAGTTCAGGGGCCATCGGACAGTAGAGCCTGTAAAATAGATTAAATGACTTTTACATCAAAACTAGCAGGATGAGGTTAAATGGAATCAACAAGTGAAAAACATCACAAAAACCTCAACATAAATGCACAGCTTCACTTTCTCTTATCAAAGTTCATCTCTGCAATCTTGTGTATTCAATAGGGACTTAGTATCACCAGATATTCAGATCTGAAAATTCAGACTGGTATCAGCGGTAAAAAAATGCTGATCAAGACGTCCTTAGTTTTTGCAACACTATTTAAACCATTATGATAATGCTAAACTGTTTGCATGATCAGTTTTACACTTCTGTGGCACTAAAGTATACAACTTTACATGTTTGGCTTGAGATGTGCCACTTTTGGGCACTTACAAAGTCCATCTCAAGTCACTTTATTCATTCTGTGGTGCACAACGTCATCGCTACTGAAAAGTCTAAAAAATTTGAAACACAGAAACAGAGATTACAGAAAAGTCTATCAGTGTCTTTTGGTAAGCTACAGATATACTATTCTCTGCTGCATCGCACCATTCTCACACTCAGCATCTCTCTCCCACTGTGTCTCCATGTGCAGGCTGGTGCGCTTTCCGAAGTGAGAATGTGAGTGTGTAATTTGTGCGTATGTGCATTCAGAGAGTGTGCGCGGGGTGCTGCAGTGTGTTTGGAGCCTTGTGGAAAAGCAGGAAGGGTTGCTAATCCGTGTGGCTGGCCGAGCAGAAAGGCCATTCATATTTATAGCTGACTGAATCACATTCTGTCATACAGATGTCCAATACTCAGACCAGCGACAAGAATAACTCCAGAGCAAGATAGATGTATGGATATACAGGAAAAGGCAGAGTGGAGCTATATTTACAGGCAGCTGGGTCAACCATTGATAAAGATAACAGCACAACTCAAAGAGAGAAAGAAAAATACTCAATAATCAGGCTTTAATATTGTTACAGAAGTACTTAAGACAGGCCTGATTTTCTGGTTTGTCACACATGGGATCTCAGTGGAGTAAATACCAAAAACTGAAAGAATAGTGGTAAAAAGGTCTTCAGATGCAAAAGAAAAGGCATTTCAACACCACATTGTCTCTATTTTTAGTTTAAATTGTTTTCAAAGCAACAATTGACTGTTGTCCCTAAATTCGCAGATATGGTCTGATTGTCTCAGCAGTTTGAAAGTGACAGAGTAACTTTTGGGGGAGAGATAAGAGTAAAGAAATGTAGTCTTGGTATTGGCTAAGCCACAGAGGTTGCTAATTTGTAAGAACATGAGTTACTGTGGACATGAGCCATGTTCAGCCTGAAGTTCTCCAAATGTCTAAAGAAGCTGCATACTTCACAAGGTGCCACCGTCAGTCACCCCTTGGCTTCACAGAGATTATATTTTTAACCTGCTACTTCACAGTCATCCAGAGGTACGACATAAATAACTAGATCTGGACAGCAATAGAGGGTCTAAAAGTAAACACAGTCAGTGAGGGCTTATTTATAGGGTCCTGCCTCGGTCGCTTTCTGTCATACTTACAGTTAGTAAGTACATTAAACAGAAATAAGTGAAAAGCCAAAGCTAGTAGGGAAGAAGAGTTGCTATATTTCCTTGCGACTTTAAGTTATTTTGGGTCACATCTTGCCTTTCATTTTGATAGAAGGTGTCGGTGAGTGTGCACCCTTACTCTTTTGCTATGATACTGGGTAAATTAGGTTTTTATGGTGAACACACAGTTTTTGTTCTCTTTCAGTGGGACTACATTCAGTATTTTGGAAACTTAGTCATAATCTGACAAGTCAGAATACAATGGTGTGTATAATTTTGACTAAGAAAAATGCATCTTTTGTTAAGACTGATATATTTTCTTGAGATACTAAACTTAAACATTTGTATGCAAGCTATAAGGTAAAAGCCTTTAAATATAGACCAGAGTTCAATAAGGGCCTGTGTCCACTGATGGCTTTTTTTTGTACCAGCAGTGCCAAGAACACAGACCTCAATTACAGAGCGCCCCTCGTTGACAGTAACTGTTTCAGGGTAACCAACGTTGGCTCACACTGCTTGCCTTGGTTTAGGTCACTTGTGGTTGTGACGACGGCCTGCTGGGCACCACATTTTGCTTGTTAGCACCATAGGGATCAGGGGTTTTTTTTGGTACTTGTACAGCCCTATTTCCAGGGTTAACATCGTCGCTCTGAAGTTGTTTTGTAAATGTACAGACTTCTGTACATTCATCACCTGACTGCAGACAAATTTTAGGGAGACATTTCAAAATGAGCCAATATTTTCACAAAAATAATAAAGTTTTTCGGTTTAGACATTAAATATCTTGTCTTTGTGGTGTGTTCAATTGAATATAGGTTGAAGGAGATTTGCTAATCACTGTATTCTGTTTTTATTTACATTTTACATAAAGTCCCAACCTCATTGAAATTGGGGTTGTGTCTCAAATTATTTAACAATGTAAATGTGTTGATAAAAAACAGTAGGCTGGGTAAATAAATGGCACATGATGTGGTGACAATACCCTGGAGGAACAATAAAGATTGAATATCTGTTCTAGTCAACTGTATTTGTCAAAGTTAATACAAGTGATAGCTTTAGTGCAGTTATGTATTGGAAGAAAAGCCCACAAAGGCCGGCTAAGAGCAGGTATTTATTGCATTGTATTTGACAAACACGATTTACATTAATAAAGAGCACTGAGTCAAGCAGTTTGAGAAGATAACTCCGAACAGGACTCCAGATAAACAGTCATAAATTCCATCAGCTTGCATTTATCTGTCTTCTGCTGAGGTGGTGGAGTCCACAAAAACAACCATGTACACATAAAAAGCTGCACTTTGATACATGGAGGAGCTCACAAACATAGTAACACAGAGATGAATGTGGTGAGAAAGTCACACATAGATGCATAAACACTGAAAGAAGGTACATACAGTTTCTCCGCAGCGACTGTCTGTTATTTGGTGTGTGTTTGTGTTTGTGTGTCCCTTGTCTCTCCCTGGAGTCTCTCACCTCCTCAACCCGTCTCAACCTTTCCACCCTTACTCATTCCCCTCCTGACTGAAACTAGGTCTCCCTCTTCTTCCTCTCTCCCACTCCTCTGCCTTTCACTCTTGTTCCGTCCTCTTCTTTTTCTTACATAGATGCTTTTCCTTTTCCTCTGTATCAAGATCTCCCCCTTCAGTGCACCCCATGTGACCCTGTCCATGACCACTGACCTCAGGGGTAAATGCAAGGTCCAACCCCACCAGGAAATAAAGACATTAGCTTCCTCCCGCTGTCTGACCCCGCTCACCTCCCTCGTCTTCCCTCGCCCCATCCACCATATCCCTCTCTCCCTAAATCCCCTTTGTACCTCCTCCTGTTCTCTTTTCTTTTTTCTCCCCTCAGCCAAATCTCTCAACATTGTTTTGTCTTTGTGGCCCCTGTCCTCTTCATGAACATCATATTCCACCACAATACAATGCTGTTTTGAGCTCTTTTGCCATTACAGTGTCCCTCAATATAGCGTATTAGAACCATTTTGAAAACCTTTGTAAAAGAAGTCTGCACTAGTGCAACTAATAAACCAGTGAGATTGCAAAATGGGGAGCATTTCATTATGTTAGAGCATTAAACTCCATAGATCGCGTTGGTGCAAGGTACGCTGGGTACATAGTTAGGTAGACCAGGCTAGATGCTCCACTTGAACATTTTTATCCTCATTGGTTTTAACTCTGACTTTTTAATAAAACCATAATGGACCATCGCATAAATAATTTGGAGTGCTTGTTTGATTTCAATGACTTTTCAATTCAGACATTAGATGACTGCAGGGAAGCTAGCACTGGCCTAGAAAATTGCAGGTACTAATTTCTGCCATACCTGTAACGAGCAATGAACGCTCGTTACAGGTATGGCAGGTCGCTTTCAGAGACTTTGTTCTGCTACTGCTGGTATAAATGGCAGCTTAACAACAAGAGATGGTTGAACTGAGGGCAACACAGCTGCATGGAAAGTGTGCATTGCTGAGTACCATGGAAATGTAAATTGTTTCCCTCTGGGGCACCCAAATAACAGGCTGTACAAGCAGTGCAACTTCTGTCCAGATTTTACAGGATTTGTTTTATCCTTGTACTCATCAGCCAAAGACAAGACAGGTACTTTTTTTTTTTTAGCTTGGGACGTGTTTATAAGCATTTCTGTTTATAAAAAAAGAAACAAAATGTCTCATGTCCATTGATGTATATGACCAGGCTAATCTCTGAAAATTCCCATGGAAAGCTTTAAACTTTGAAAATGTTTCAACCCTCCCTCCACATTCACTGATATGTGTCAAAACTATGTGATATCAGCTTTGTGACTTCTTCTGTTTCTCTATCTGCTTCCTTTCCATCACTTTCTTGGCATCATATAGCTGTTGAACGATTAAAATTTTCCTGAGATGTCAAAAGAACCCACCTACAAGTTTGTTTTTTTCCCCTGTCATCCTCTAAAGATATTCTCTGTTGTAAAACTGGATTCTTGGTTGTCCCCTGGGGGACACCCTGTCTGCTCCACTGTCCCTCTTTTGTCGTAATGATATTCAGAATCGTTTTACTGTACTGAAGAGCTGAAAATCGGGTATCATGTCAAATGTCTCATTATCCTCTTTATCAGCAGATGCCTTGATTGACTAATGGTCTTAGGTGTTATCATTTTTCTTGAATAGTGTATGAGTTGACTGATCTATCTCCAAAAAAGTCTTACAAGTGAGATTAGAGCCTCAGTTTCCTGACTTCTTACTTGAGAAATGACTTGTTTCTGTCTCCAGATCTGGAATTGTCCCAGATAATAAGACTCACATATTAAAAAACAGTTTGGGGATGGATCTCTGCTCTCATCTCTCTCTTTCTGCCCAGCTTTCAGCCAATAATTTTCAAATTCTAAACGAAATTTAAAAGAGAGCAGAATATTCCTATGAGATGCACTTTGTAAGCAAACACTTTTCTTTTCAGTTTCAAGTGTGGATTTTCTCGTGTGTGTTGTTGAGAATATGTATTTGTATCTTCCTCTGGCTGCTAGTGTGTGAGATAACATCATTTTTCTGCTTTTTTGCATGTGTGTCTGCATCATTAGTGCGTTAGTTTTCAACCACAGAGTGTAAAAAATAAAAAGGAGAGTTCCCAGGAGATTTCCGCTCTTCTTTTCCTTGTCCCCTTGTTCCAAAGAGAAGGGGGGACAGGAAAACATTTGTCTGGTGCAGTTGTTCGCCGCAGTAACACAAGTCAAGCATGTCGCTTGCGTGTACTGCTTTGCTTTATGCATATTCATAGCTTTCCTTTCCCGAATATAGAGCACAAACAGACAAAAAACAGTGCACATACCACATCCTGTTTCTCATGTTTAATCCTGTCTCCTCTAAATCCTGCTCACTTTCCTCTGGAGATAATTGTCTGAACTTTGCAAGACAGCAGACTTACTTTTGCCCCACCAGGACAGAAAGAAACAGCCAGAAAGATGTGAAGATTGTGGAAAAGAAGTGAATCTTTTTTATTTTTACTATTTCCAAACTGGTTGTAAGAAAAAGTCCTGGCTAGGGGTTGGGGGTATATTGAATCCATATATCACAGGTTGTTGCATGTGGGATTTATAAAATGACTTTATTGCAACTATTGAGAAATAATGATCAGATAAATGTTTTGCACTTTGTAGTGAATTACATGTATTAGATGAAGTCTTAGTTTGCCAGAACTTGACTCAGCACCATGGACAGAGCCTCTGTGTGTCCTGGGGTTGTTGTCTGTGTGGGGATCAGGATGTTTCATCTCCCTTTCTCTGTTTTTCACTTTTTGTTTAATTTCATTTTGATTTTTTGCTTGGCTTTAAGGTAATGTTTGCTGCATGACTCATAACAAGACTCAATAAGTCAGTTAGGAATCACATTTGCTGACAGTGTATATGAGTCTGTTTCCAAAATATTTATTTCTTTTGATGTGAACCTTTCAAGCTTAGAACTTTTCATATAAGACATTTTGAGAGACTGTGAGAAAAGAGATAAAGTGAGGTCAGGATCACAGGAAAGTTTTTATAGCTGTGTGTTTGACTCAGTTTGCCTTATGACAGATGGGCCTACTGTGACCCACAGGCAAACACACAAAAACACGCGCGCACACACACACACACACACACACACACACACACACATACACACACACTCGTAGAGATTCCAAGCCCTCAACAAACAATCACAGAGTCTTATTATGCTTGTTAGCTGGAGGCTTCTTTTAGGATTTTTGATGTAAAGACAAACATATAATTTAATCTCGGTCAGCATTTCTGTATACATACACCAGCCTCAAAGGGCCGTGTACATGACAATGGTTTCTGGATAAAATGAAAGGTTTTGTTGCATTTTGGCCTCTTGTTTACATGAAAACCGCAACCTGAAAGGAAAACCCTCCAAAACAGCTCACAAAGAGGATTTTTTCTGAAACGCCGCTGTCACTGTTGCCATGTAAATGGCAGGCCAGAGTTTTCAGTGGAAATGCTGACATCATGCTCTGCTTTGTGCATTTGCATTACATTTTAATTGTGGCAATTTAAATCGCCATGCACAAACTGGACAACAGCAGCAACAATGGCAGACAACTGTGTTGTGCTTGTGCTGCTGAATCTTCTGACTGTCTTTCAACAAAATGTGCATTTATTGCGCCACTCCTGAAATCAGCAAAGAAGCATTTAATATATACGCCAGATGATCAGCTCACCTTAACTTTTGCCTCTAAACCATTGTCTTGTAGACAGCTCCTATAGTTTTATCATCGACTACAGGCCTGGCATGCATACCACAGCTTTTTCATTCCCTCAGGAATTCTGGTATCCAGGTATTTTTCACTGCATTTTGGGGTGAAACGCTGCTGTGTAAACAGGGCCTGAGCACTTTATTACTCAGTTCTCTCCCTAATAGTTCTTTTGTGTGGCACCTTGATTTTCTTCATGTTTGTATAGTTTGCAGACCATCTCTTTGCCCCGGCTCATGAGCATGTCGCTCTTTTCATACAAACTGAGTTCACACATAAAGCTGGATAGGAACTCAGTGATGTTAACGAGAGCCTCTGGGTTGTCTCCAGAGACGTGGATGAGAACAGTAGTGGGTGTCATGTCGAGGGAATTTCTGTGGACTTAAGACAAGCACCAATAGTTTATGGACCCTTGGGGGGAGGGCACAGTTCACAAAGCCACCGTGACGATCATCACTAAAGGTCAGCACAGGTCAACTGGAAAAGAAGGGGACCGAGTGGATGAAGTGAATATGAGGAGTTTTGTGATGAACCACTGCTCTCACTTTCCAGGTTTTATCAAGATACATTGCCTGAATCTCTATATTACTGATGACAGCAATGTGGTTGTCTCCTGCAACCAGCGGCCACTCCAAAACTTTGAATCGTATTGTAAGGAGGCATAATGAAGTGCGAAGAGACAGCATCTGCATGGAGAGCTCAATGAGTGTATCTCCCAGGAGCACACACCCACCAAACACTGGCCCTCAATTTTTCATTGTTTAGTCTGTATTAACAAGTGGGATACTGAAAAACAAATAAACTTAATTGTTTTCATTTCAAAAAAGAAAAAAACCCCCAAAGAAAACCATTCGTCAATGTTCTGTTTTTTGATTCATAATTGAATATCGATTGAATGAATGATGCACCAATTTGTTTAATCTATTTGCACTCTCCCTTTACTTAATCCTATGTTGATCCACCCGCAGTGCTAAGTGTTGCACTTATAAAGTCATGCATTTGCTAATTTTTTTATCCGACTCTTTTTTTCTCTGAGTGTCTGTCATCTCACGTCCCTCATCCTCTTCGGCGTTTTTTCCCTTATGCACAGAGATTTGCTGTTTAGGGCAGAGAGAGAAACAGAGATGAAGAGTGGGGGTGAAAAGACAGAAAGAGGGAGAATGGGGAGAAAAAAAACAGAAAGCAAATTTTGCTTGTCAGGATTTCTGTGTGTGTGTGTGTGTGTGTATGCGTACGTGCGTGTGTCTGTGGTCGGCTGGGTGAGTGCAAGACACTGAGAGGAAGAGAGAAAGATTTCTGCTTATCAGACAGGAAGTGTATCTCTTACAATAGCATTCTGACGTTTCCTCTTCTCTAATGTGGAAAACTGTTAAGATTCCTATTCCAGATACCATGTATACACACACATACACACACAAATATACACGTCACAGCGGTGCAGATAAGATGCAGCAGCTGTGATGTAGACAGAATCACTGAGTCAGCCATATGTATTCACAGACTTAAGACAATTGCTAATTCACATTTACACAAAAGAACACACGAAACACACAAACATGCACACCTCACACACAACTTTACATTTGCTATTCAGCTGATGCTTCGAATGTATTCATATGTGGTCAAAAAAAAAAAGAGTGTGGGAGTAAACACAGAGGTATAGAGGCAAGTGTTTGGTTGGTGAGAAAGGGGTGAAATTATAAAACAGACAGAAAAAAGGTTCATGTGTGCAAGAGACATCAAACTAGACTAGGAGTAACTTGTGTGTGGGCCATTCACCGATGATGGCTTTATGACTGTCTTTTTGACACTAAAATCAGAGGATCAGCACCTTCCATTTCAGATGCGTCTGTTTGACTCTGCAAAGTAAAAGTAAAATGATTTATCACTGACTGAAATAGAAATATTTGTCTTTTTTTTCTAATCAAGTGGGTGTGTTACAGCTATTTGCCGGAAAGGCTTTAAGACCAGCATAACTCCACCGCTATGTTTTAAGCCAAGCTGACTGATAGTAGAGTTGAGACAGCATTTCTAACACAGCAGCCACCATATATTTTGGCTTCATGACTCTACCTCTAAAATCAATGGGCTTACGTCACTGAAACTGTGTCCAAGTGTTATACGGGCTTTTGCCAAAACACACATCCAAAGCTTAAGCTGTCTTCCAGGGGCAGAGCCAAACTCTTTCAACTTTGGTGGTCAAACTGGGGCACTGACTTTTTCAGAGTTAGCATTAAGTGTTTGTTCAGTTGATGAGGAGTATTTTTCTCACACTTTTAACACCTTAACCACTGATAAGAAAGTCCAAAAGATGTGTTATTTCTTGTGCATATATTTTTTTTGTTTTAAGCTTTCAAGACTAAACAAAAGATGCTGAGTGAAAGTCACAACTTGAAGCTCTTACAAAAAGAAAATGTGTTGCACTGAAATGCTAGCTGCAGCCAAACTCCACCATTATTTATAGGTTTGGGGCAACGACTGGGGTCACCAATCAGATTTTAGAAGGGGCACAGCCATGGAAACACCACTACTTCCTTCCTTCTCCTCAAGTCGTTGGAGCACAAGCATTCCAAATCTTATTCAATGAGGGAGTGTTCTGGTTTTTGTTATGCTTTCAGTTGTCCCTCTTGGATACAAAAATCCCTTTTTTTCTCCCATCAGTATTTCAGAAAGCACTTTTTTTAGCTGCTGTCGCTTTAAGGCTACATTCTCACCAAAACCCCTCTTTTATGATTGGCCAGCCCTGGGGGCCTGTTGGGGGCCAACCTTTGTATTTGAGGTGCTTGTGTGTCCTTAATCAGTGAGAAGATCCTTATGCAATGTCCTCATCATATAAAAAAGTGAAGATCTTTTTGAAATCTCTTGCTGCTTTTTTTGTTTTGTTTTTTGTTTTTACAAAAGATCATTTTGAGCCATTGACTGAAGGATTTTAGTTTTCCGACAAAACAGGAATATGTCATAGATTGAAAATCTACACACATTCTCAATGACCTATCAGCATTGTTGTTTTCCATCAATGTTTAAAATATGAGAGAGCATAATACGCCGCTCTTTAAAAATCAGTTTAAAAGTCAGAGTTCACAAGAGGTATCATGAACTGATTGCTTATGTTGATGTGTGGCAGCAGTGTTTTTTCTCTTTGCTCTGGCTCCAAAACCCCTGCCTCAGCAAATGATTAGTATTCAGCTTATCAGTAGCAGTCTAATAAATGACATAGTAAGTCGTAAAAAAAAAACCAGAAGTTGAGGATTTACAACCCTGATGTTTTGTTCTGATGAGAATGATTTTGAGGAATACAAAATAAGGATGAGCAAAGAATGAGACATCCAGATGGTGTAACACAGAGATGGAGCTATGATGCAAGAGTGAAGCTTTGTCAGAGAAGAGCAGGAAGGTGAGGCAGAAAGGCTGACAGCTTGACAGGCAGACAGAGGAGCAGACAGAAGGTGAACACCCAGGAAAGTGTTGCTGTGACTCACATTTTCCATCTCAGTAAAGCGGAATGATCCCTCTCAAGTCCAGAGCTGTTACAATGTTTACGTAGTGCCTTTCTGTTTTACTCTGTGCATGTGAAAGGTAGAGACCCAGAGAAGAAAAACACGGTATGTGGTATTTGTAAGCACTGTAGTTAAGGTGGGGAGTAAAGAGTGATTCATATAAGTATCAGGGTTTTTGCTGTAGGATTTCAAAATTTGTTTGGGTTTCTTTGTGGTCAAAATTGATTTATTTTCCAAATGTAAATGTTTCTGGTTCAAGTATATTTCTACTTTTCTGGGGAAATATGACCCCTAATAAAGTCTGCAGACATCACCATTGTTGAACTTTTTCACACTTGTTCAAAAAGTGAACTGAAAATCATAAAACTTTGATTTATCATAGAATCACAATCTAAATTAAATCAGCAACCAAAAATTGTAAAAAGAATCAAATTGGGAGAAAAGCATAATGCCCCAACTCTATTTCTCTATTTCAAGAACATGTTGTACAAACTTTGGATTTGAATTCTTTAAAATCATGCAAATCATACCTAATTTTTTTTTCCCTTGTTAAGGTTCATGTTCAACACTGTCTCAGTTGGCAGGAGCTGAAACAACAACTTTAATCTTTTAGTGCATCTCATTCATTCTTGTTCATGCACCGTGTGAGTGGCTCAGAGAATACAGGAGGGCTTATTGGTAGCTACATTTGAAAGAATCCCTCTCCTTTCACACTGTATTTGACTTTTTTCCTCTAGGAAATCATTAAGGTTCAATTCAAGTTATAAACCTCAAGCTTTGCAGGAAAGAAAAGTTATTAGTATGGAGTTACTTTTTTTCCTTTTTTAAGAATTTTTACGAAATATCAAAATACAGTCAGAAAAAAGGGTCCAAATAGTGTTTTTTTCCATATATTGCTCTAAATCAGCATTTTTAGTTGAGTTACCAAAAATTATATCCCATCAAGTCTTTAGTTCTTAGTGTTTGAGTCCAAGTCCCCAAAAGAGAACCCACGTCAAGGTCAAGATGATTTTGACAAGTTTGATGAGGAGGAACACTTTTTCTAGCTATTTCTACTTCTAGCTTTTCATTTATGAACCCAGAATGACCGTGTGGGATCTTGCTGCCGACCAACTAATAGTTGATTACAAAGAAAAAATAAAAAAACACAAGTTCATGTTCAAGTCTGAGTCATCAATGCCTTAATCCAAGTCAAGTCCGGAGAATCAGCACCCGGGTTTCTCAACGTTTTCACTTCCTGACAGACCTTCCTGTCATGTTAAAACTTAAATTCCATATATACCACAGGTCAGATGTTTCCAATGTCCCTGTTTAAGAATCATTGTGAAGAGAGAGCAGGTCAACAGGTCACAAACAAGAGGAGGCTCTTTGCTCACCAAATAAAAACCTGAAGTTAAGAGGGAAACCGAAACAGGAAACAGAGAATTAAGGATTTTCAAAGTAAAGGCTCATCCGAGATGTCCCTAGATTTTAAATTTGATAAAACATAAATCTCAAAAGGTAACTGCTTAATCAGGAGTAAATTAACAGCAATTTAAGTAGAAATCTGCCGCTCGTCTGTGCACTTAGTACTTATAGTGCACATAATCCACAGTTTATTCTCACTCTGATACTCAAGCTCCTCCTTCATCATTCTCTAAAAATAATCACATTGTTTAGTCTAAACTATTCTCTCATCCCATCCTGTTGGATCCCTTCATATGATTTTAATACAGCGATACAGTTTTACTCACACAATAAGTCCAGGCCAAAGTCTTTCCCCTGATTATAATTTCTCTACATTTTTTTCCAACATAATGGCGAGTTTGTCTTGTTTTTATGAGCTTAGTTTTACTGAAACGTCTCTGAGAAATTCCCCCCATACTGTTGTTATATTTGATTTTCTTATAAAAATGTGTCCATGAAGCTAAATAATTGAATCAGAGGAATGAAATGACTGAGAACAGGGTTGAAAATCTTGAATTCAGCTGTGTCCGCCTCTACCCGTGATGAAAGAGAGATCAGATTTTTATATGTACCACAGTGGGGTCGACTATTGTCTGACTGATGAACAAACAGTCGGGCCATCCCCTAATCCCAGTTGGAGTTTACACACGCACACACACACATACACCCAGTGAAATCCCACTGTGTGTGTGAACAAACAGAGGATGAAAGGCAAGACAGCGAGGGGAAGAGCACATATAAAGAGCTGCTGTTTTATTAATGAACCTGGAAACAGGCTTGGGATTCTTGGGATCTGTTTGTGTGTGCATGTGTGTGTGTCTGGTTATGCACTCACACAACAGCAGCTACCAGGGTGGATGCCTGGACTGCACTGACACACACATCCATGCACACACACACACACACACATGCGGTCTCTAATAAATTCACTCTAATTCATTCTCTCTTTTCTCTGGGGAAGAGCCAGCAGTTTGCCTGATCCAAGGAAGCTTCACGTTACCTTCACTAAATAATTGATGCTTTTTCTTTCTTTCTCTCTCTCTCTCTCTCTTTCTCTGAGTTGGGCTCACTTGCTCTCTTTTCTGCTTTGTGTATCCGTCTGTTCTCTCTCTTTCTTCATTTTTCTGTCTACATTTTCTGTTCATCTCTTCTTTTGGTTTTTTTTTGGTCCATCGTTCCTCTTCTCTTTCTCCTATGAATCATTATAGTCTCTAAAATTCTCAGACATCCGTACACACACGTTAAAAAGTTTGTGAATTTTGAAAGAAAGTCATCAGATATGGATAAATACATATAGTGGTTTGAAATCAGGTTTTAGAAAGCCTATCACCTTTTTGTGTGTGCACAGGTCTGTCTTTGTGTGAGTTGTGTAAGAGAAACCGAGTGAGGCAAACTGGAGGGATTTAGAGCAAAGGATCTTTTTGGTCCCATTTGCCCCCTCAAGAATTGAAACCATAGAAAAGTATCAGCATAGATGCACAGTCTGGGTGAAAAGGATATTTTTTGTATGCATGTATGTCTCTGTTCCAGTCTGTGTGGAAGTGTGTGTGTGTGAGTGTGTGTGTGTGTGTGTGTTCTTGTGCTTGTGCGTGCAGGGACCTTCCTCTCCCCCTACCACAGGGATCTGACCCCACTAACCAAGGGTTAAGTGCTCCTTCTCTCTTTCTCTAACATTCATCTTGTCCCCTCTCTTTCCCTCAATTTGACATGCTATTCCCATTTCTACATTCCCTACCATTGCCTTTTTCCATTTTCCATATCGTAGCTAAGGGCTGTCCCCTGGAATCCAGATGCAGACAGCTCACTGATTTTTGTGTATTTAGAAGACATTTTAAAACATGTAATGCAGAATTTTCATGAATAATTCCTTTATCAAACCTGTTTGCTGCCAGTGCAGATGAGTTACAAACTGCAGTTCCTCGAGCGTCCACTCAAGGCTGGCTTCAAAAGCACAGGGACCCACATACACACCCATTCAAAAAAAGCTGATCTTTGCAGGGAAAATAAAAATCTTTCTTCAACAATTTTACATCTGTCTGAATTGCTCATTTCTGCCGGTTGTAGTTCCCCGATTTGCTGTTTTGGTCCTGACAAATAACCATAAATAAATAAAAATGAGTGGTAGAGTAAAACATTTTTTTCGATTTTAATGGATTGAAACAAAAATGAGGCTCACAAGAAAAAACAATTACTCGCTTCAACTGTCTTGTGAGTGTACAAAACAAACTAAAATAAATTAAGATTATAGAGAAATTATTGGTTAAGTGTTTTTATTTTCTGCCCATAACATACCACTGAGCGCATGCACCCAAGCAAGCATGACGTGTGACGCTAGTAAAGCATCAAAGGCAGCTAAAGTTGGGGGGAAGTGGTGGATCCCCTTTACGAATGACTTTCAGTATTATTCTGTCCCTGATAGGAGCAAGCGCCTCACAGTGGCAGGTAAAGTGTGTACAACATTTCTCAAGTAAAAGCACAAATAAAAACTGAAGAAAAACTGCAAAACTGTGATAACCTTGGGACACACATCGTGATGGTCTCTGTCATTTCCAGAGGGTCTTTCACTTCAAACTGCCACAGATTCACAACACAAACCATGACTGCACACAGCACCACTTATGTTGCAGGAATGTTTTGAAGTCCACAACACTTAAACATCCCTTAATATTGCAACATCTGGGAATCGCCTTTTCCAGTTTTGCTATTTAGGGGGTCTTGGACTGGAACGTTTTGGATCTACCTCGTGAATTGGGTGTGGAGGTGAAGAATGTTACTCAGAAATATAAACATGTATAATAATAATAATAATCAGAACAACACCAATCTCACTCTCAAATGTATTTGTATTTTCATCACATAAAAGAAACAAACAGTTGAATCCTACGCCCCTGACGGTCTCTGTTTTTCAGTGTATCATACTTTGTTGAGTCAAATTTGTGCTGTAGCAAGCACAAAATTGAAATCCAAAACAGCCCTCTGTGCTGCACCGTTGTTAGCTGCTTTTGTTTGTGTGTGGGTTTGTGTGTGTCCGAGCATGTATTTGTGCTGGTTGGTTCTTCGCTGTGAGACTCAGAGAGTCAAGAGTCCCTAATCCCTGCCATCAGAGACTTCTTAACACACACACTCACTCACACACACACACACACACACACACACACACACACACACACACTTGCACACAAACATCAGCCTCTTATCAGCCTGCCCAGTGAACCGTTATGATGTTTTGTGTGTGTGTGTGTGTTTCTGTGTGTGTCTGTATGCGCGCTGATGAGGGGATACCGCTCCTCCCATGACAGAGGTAATCCTGTTCAGTGGCAGGTCTGGATATCCCTTCTGGTGTTTGTGTGTTTGTGTGTGTGCGTGTATCCCTCAGTAGCAGGCCATGGAGCCAGAATCTACAGTCTGCCACTCGGACGATCAGTCTGAAGTTTTTTCATGCTTCTTTTAAGTCTCATTTGAGTTTTTTTGGTTGTTTTTAAATGTCAGATATGTCTTATCTTCCACCCTTTCGTGTGCATGAGCATGATTAAAGCTAGTAATAGATGAACATGTTTGCAAGTCTGCTTACTTGGATTCTGTTCTAGACGGTACTGTCTGAGCGTGCATGCTTAGTCGTGATCTGGCTTGTGTTTTGGGAGCATTTTGGTGTTTGTTTTCAGGAAACCAGCAGGGGGCTAATGGGACAGCTTTGTTGCTTTAAAGGAATTACCAGCCTCCTTCGCCAAAATCAACTCATAATCTGCTTTATTGGCACCACTACGCTCACAGCCACACCACAGACAGCACCTACCAGCACAACACACACACACACACCAGTGAAAATCAGCCAAACACCACTCGAAGATTTTAACTCTCCAGTGAGGACTGTCTGAATGAAAGAGAGACTGAAAAAGAGAAGGAGAGAAGTTATATTCTAGTAAGACAATAAGAAAGAGAAGGAGGTATGAGGTAAAAAGACGGCAGGGGCTGGGGTGGGTAAAAGAGAGGGGTGAGACGCAGAGAGAAAGAGGGAGAGATGAGATGCTGCAGGGTTATCAGTGATTAACAGTTCCACCCTATAGAACATGGGGTTGGACTTCAAAGAAAGAGCAGCTTTTTGTTTCCAGGCCTTGAGTGTAACCCTGTTTGGAGCGCAGTGTTTGTACACACAAATACACACGTTGATCACACACTCTTCCAAACACACACTGCTCCAAGTTAAACAGTGAGCGGCGGGGGGCACATGCAGGGGAAGATGAGAACGATTGACACAAGAGGAGGGTGAAGATGAGAGTCTAAAGAAACTGTCAGAAGGTAAATTTGTTTGACAACAATTGAAAACTTGAAATTGAAAATATCCGAGTCAAAGATTCAACATGTGAACTGTAGTCTTTTATAGGTTCAAGAATTGATTTGGTAGCGTGTGGTTGAAGGCAATATGATCAGAATTTTTTTTTCTTTATTTGGTCCAGTACGTTTTTCTTTTCCAATACTGCTGTTGTCTATACCTAGTCTGAAAAATGTTAATCCCCCTTTAAATGGAGTGACATTTCTATGGAACGTGTATTTTTTTGGATGAGTAGCTGAGCTGAGTATGTGTATGTATGTATGTATGTATGTATGTATGTTGAGCCAAATGAGAAATTACAAAACCATGCAAGTTTCAAAACCAAAGCTATGTTCATTTTTCAAGTTGTTAGTTTGATTGCAAATCAGTGAAAGTCACAGTGCAAAGTTAAGGAAAGGAGTACATACATCAGAGACACTAAAGTTTCCGCAGTTACTGCCTATGACTATTATTGTAACAAAATAACCAACATTTTCTGAGCTTAGTGTAAGGCAACACAGCTGCGTTTACGACTAGCGAACACACTGATTCAGTGATGTCAGGAGGTCAGAATTTCAATTGGTTTTTATCCAACTGTACATTTAAACTAGAACATCACATCAACTGGAGAGACAATGTGGACTATGGATTTGCATAAATAATGTCATTACTCAGTTTCTTTTCCACATCAAATTGCATAGTGTGACAATATTCCCAATTCTTCATACGACTGGCATTTGTATTTATCAAATGCCTTCAAAAAACTTGCATTCGATTTGATTTAGTTGTTTTTAATGACTTTGTAGCAGTAATAAAGGGAACTAATGCCATATATTTATCCAACAACAACTTGCATAGACTCATAAAAGAGGCTTCTTTTTCCAAGTATTTAATTTTCATCATCATTTTCAACCTGTGCAAACATTTCTCACCAAGCCTCACACAAATCAACATTTCCGTTCAAGCGCAGCCTCTTTCACACACATATATTGTATCAAAAGGTCTCTTCATTCATGTACACACACACACACACACACACACACACTGAGGAGTAAAATGCTCCATCAAAGTACAAAAGTGGTGTAAGAGAGGGAGACAGAGGAAGAGTGAGGGAGAGGTCTGAGATCTGAGGAAGAGGAGACGAGAACAATGGCTTTAAGTCTTGACAAACACTTAGCCGAGGCCTTCAGACTAACACTTTGGAGCAGACATGTCTGCCTGCATACCAATAGCAAACACTGTCACTCCCCATCTAACTCAGAGGCTTTTGATGTTCTATTCACAGAGAAAGAGAGAAGGAGGTGAAGAAGGGGATGGAGGTAGAGGGAGTACAGATTGAGGGGATGAGGGGGAACATAAGAAATTAGAAAGAAAAGAGAAAAGTGGAAATAAAGTTGACTAAATGAGAAAAAATAAATTTATTCAGTGAAACACTTTTATCTGACCTTTTTTTCAGTTTTCATTCCTTCTCTCTTCCTGTCTTTGTTTCTATCTCTTATTCCTTCTCTTTCTTCTTGTCTCTCTCCTGTTTCTAACAGTATCATAACCAGAGCTGTACGAATAAGTGGCCTTGAGCTGCAAGTGGAGAAAGAAGACAAAGAAGGAGACAAGATGGATCATTATCAATAGCATCACGGTATGTATTTCACTATCTTGTCTCCTCTTTGTTCCTTTCCATCGCTTGAAAACACCTCTATGGGTTAGGACAGTTGGCATGCTTCACATAAAGAAGGCACCTTGTCTCCTTCACTGCCTTTTTTCGTCTTCCTGCCCTCTACTGGTCTGGTGGTGTTTTGCAATTGCCTGTATTTTTACTCCATACCTCATTGTACTGTTTTGTGTTATCTGGCCAGTTCACAGACTTGCAGATGAAACGCAGACAAACATTGAGCCACAGGGACAAGGAAGTTGTTGGGAATGTTTTATGTGGTACATGAGAATGAGCAAAAATCTGCAGGAAGCCAAATATCTCCGGATGTATGTCCTACTGAAAAATTTGTCAGTGTGAAATGGACCGGTCACCCTTGCATGCTGTTTCCCACAACACATGGTGCTAATCCTGTTTGTTTATGAGGGTGGCACCATAGACGGGGACAGGTTTAGTTGACTCAAAACCAATTACTGGAATGAGTTGGCATTTCAGCTAAGATACAACAACACTACGTTAAACCATGTTGAGATAGAAGTGGGGTGGTGCAGAAGAAACTCCAGAAACTTTGTCACTTCTGCTCAAGATGTGTTTACTTCTGCTTAACTTGTTAAAGAGGTAGAAACTACTTATTGACTTTTTTCAAACCTTGTTTTCTGCAGTGAAATAAGAAGTCATCTGTTCCATTTTTAAAAAAAATATTGGTATTAACTTTTGATGTAAGATTAAAACCAATATTAATTTTTATGACTTTCCAAATTTTGTATTGATTAAAAAGGATCGTACAGAGGCGCAGATGGCCTAGTGGATATGGCCGCGCACCATGAGGTTTGCCCTCGAGCGGGTGGCCTGGGTTCGATTCCCGCCTGTGGCCTGTTTCCCGCATGTCATTCCCCACTCTCTCCCCCTTTCCTGCTCTGTCCACTGTCCTCCTTCTCTATCCAATCAAAGGCAGAAAAGCCCAAAAAATATCTTTTAAAAAAAAAGGACCATACAACTGCCCCCCCCTGAAGTTTTTGTTTTCTAAATGAATATGCAATGTACCTTAAACCAGTGAAAATTACGAAATGAGCAAAAATGCTATATATACATAACTTCTCACTGAAATATGGAAACCACTGTCTTCCCTTGCTTTATTTTATTTCTCTCTAATTTAATTTACCTGCCATTGTATTGTTCCTGTTTTTTCACAACTGGCTGCACTTTGCATATTCATAACTGAAATCTCAAGCTGTACCTATAGTATGTTTTATACATCTACAATAAAGTAAAAAGAAATTCTTTACATCTTTTTCCAGAAACTGAAACCTAGCGAAGCGTATAACAACAAAGCCCAACTGAACAGTCAGACTAAACACTACATGCAAAATCAGAAGGCAGTAAGCAGTGCCTGCTATCTATTTCAAGTAGTAGGTAGCAGGTGGTTTGGGAAACAGCCACATTTTTATTGAACTCTTGCCTCCCGCAAATGGTCAATTTTCATACAGTTATTCTCATTTTTTCCCTAAAAGTTTCCACAGCCTGTCAAAAATCAAATGGTTCAAAATTATCTGCCTCCACCAATGCAGCAGAAGATGAGAGCCCAATTGAAGTGTACTTTGTTACACATGAAACAGAACTTTTAATGGTTAGACTCATACAAACCACATCACCACAAATAATGACATTTGAAATATTAGGCACGCTGGAAGTACAGAGCTTCCTAAATTGAGTGTGATGTGTTAACACAAAAGTGACACACTGTGCAAACTTGTACACATACATGTAAACCACGATGAACCTCAAACCTTATCTGTCAAAGTGCACAAGCACTGGTGGGCATAAACAGACTCACATACCCTACTCACAAGTGCTCACACACACACGAACACACACACACACACACACACACACACACACACACACACATACAACCTCCTCTGCAAGTTGATAAGTGTGTTAGTAGGCAGGGAGAAATTATTAATTATCAGACTAATGGGCACCAGGCTGAGTTCTGCTTCATTAAGCTCTAACTGTTTGTGTGTGAATGTTTGTGTGTTTGTATTTGTGTATTAGAGGGTGGGGGGTCTGTGAGTAACACACAAAGATAGACAGACTCATGCACACCTGTACTTTTAGAGGGAGGGGGTTCTTCATCAACCAAATGCATAAACATGAATGGAAATATTGGTGATAATATGAACATTAAAACAGTATTAGATGTGTTTTTTTCACTCTGTGTTATTATGAAATACCTACCTTTTAGGGGTTAAAATGTCATCACATTGATGGGACAATAAGTGGTTTTCATGGAGATTTATTGTTCTTACATTCCTCAATTTTTTTTATTATGAACAATTTCTCTGTGACAAATTCGGTCTTTTGACTCTGTGAAAAGACTCTAAGGTTCTGTTCGAACTTGTGTTTGTCAGTTAGACTTCATTGTTTATGCACATACAGTAAGCATGTGTGTTGGGTGCTGTGTTTATACCCTGTGTTGACTGTTGATGCTCTCTGCCTCCACTCTATCCCTTACAGGGTTGTGCTGCCTACAGTATGATAAGTAAAAGCAGCGTTAACGTTAATCTGTCTCACTCCCACTAGGAAAGACAGATAAGGGGGAGGCAGATGGAGAGGCAAGGGATGGGTGAGACAGAGGGGGGAGGGAATCACAGGGAAAAAAGTTTCATTGTTTGGACTAATTGGAAGCCGACATAAACCTTTCTATGTTTTAGGTAACTAGCTGCAAAAACAGCTAATTTTATTCTTTTGGAATTGAAAATAGTTGTTTGGACGCTGTTTAATTGAAAAGGAGATCATACAGGTAAACAAAGAGGGAAAGACGAGCAATGCATGCTGGGTTGAAACGAGGAAAATTTTCATTTTATGGTGCACTTCGAAGAGAGTTTTATTTTTTTTTTTTTTAACATGAGAAAACACTGCTAGCAACATGTATGAATGTAAATGTTTTATACAGTTTATTAGAATGAAGTGCATTATGTAGAATCAACAGAACTTGAATTAACAGTGTGTACACCATGTGGGTGTGTGAGGAGGAGAGAGAGAGAGAGAGAGAGAGTGTGTGTGTGTGTGTGTGTGTGTGTGTGTGTGAAAGAGTGAGAAGGGCTATTTGGGATTTTTGTGTGTGGACATGTGTGTTCCTCTATAAATAGCGCTGATGGTAACATAAGCAGGGACCCAGGCTCAGTGGTTTTTCCCATTGATTAACTGGCGAGCTAATGCACAATCATCCCCACCACTAGCACACATGGACACACACACTCTCTCTGTTACATACCAACACACACACACACACACACACACATGCACATGGACACGTTACTTCTCTGCACTAATGAGAGTTGGTTAAGACCCCCTAGGAACAACCAGCCGCCACTAAACCCCTCAGAGTAATGGGATGTGTGAGAGTGAGAGAGAGCATGGAAGTGAATGTGAGCAAAGAAGGAGGGCTTGAAAAAATCAGAACAATTCAATATAATAATCAAGAAAGAAGATCTGGAAAAGAGGTAATGACTAAGTATAAAGTTTTAACAAATACTGAACACTGTGGTAAAATGAATGCACTCCTGCGTCCACCTCTGTGTGAATGTGGGTGCATTTGAGTATGTGGTTAAGACGCCCCTGAGGGTGTCCTCTTGCTGTCGATGTGTGTATCCCTCTGTCTGGGTGTATGTGTGCTAGAATTACCCAGAATGCTCTAGCCATTGACTGACTGGCTAATGGCAGTCTCTGTTTTCCTCTGATGGTCATTGACTGGGCCTTCTCATCAATACCTGTTTTTACAGCTATTCTAGAGTTGTGTTTGTGAGTTTGGGCTTGTGTATGTGTACTGTGTTTGCATGTGTTTTGGTTTTTGTGGCAGTGTGTGTTTGTTTGTGAAAGGCCTTCCCCTCCGTGTGAAAAATATGTAATCTTCTCGTGTTGAAAATGTAAACTGTGACTGTTTCCCACTTTTATTTTTTGCCACAAGAGGTGACTAAGCCAGGATAACAACAATATCAGTGGCGGCAAAATAATTTTGGAAACAGCACTATGTGCACATAGGTGGGTAAATTTTCCATGGCTCAGCTGAATAGCTAAGGCTTTTATTAAATTGCCTTTTTGTTTTTGTCTATTTTTGGATTGGCATTGGGATTTGGATGAGGGGTCACTGGTACCAGTGTATTTGTCAATGCTGAGAGAAAAGTTAGGGAACGCCAGAGTTATGATGTCGACCAGCAAGAGTTCAGATGTTTTCTCATTAAATTACTGTTTGAAAGGCAATGGAGGAACAAAAATGAAACTGTTTGTCCAATCAGGGGCATAGCTTGAGTGACTGTCTGGTCTGGCACCCAATAGCTGTTAGTGAAGAGGCCCAAAGCCCGCCTCTTGAGTCAGCATTTCCAGTATGGCCCCTTCCATCGATTGGCCTCACAACTCTGTGAAGAAATAGACGGGCAATGTAATGGAGACTGTGTCTTTATATGATACAGTCTGTGGTTAAGAATTAAACTTAATTTAAGAATCGTATCCAAAGAATCTTAAACATCATTTTCAGCCTATTCTAAACAACAATTTCATATGAAAAGGAAATACTCCTCCCATACCTTCTCCTGTCTCCCTCTACACTTCTTCTCAGTTTCTTCCCTCTTTTTTAAAAATATTTGATTTTTATTTCTCCCCTCTTGACTGGTTCCTGCTCTCCTTTTGGCTCCCCTACCTCTCTCTTTTTTCCTCTCTTTTCTCTCATGTTCCCCTCTGTTGTTCCCCTACTGTCTCCCTTCAGTTTAGAAAGGATTCAGTCTCACAGACACTCAGCAAGACTATCACCACTCCACCCAGGAGACCACTCATCTCTCCCTTCGAGTCTCCCCACTTGTCTTCCCCTCCTTTATCCATCCATCCACCCATCTATCCATCCATCGATTGCCACTATTCCTGGACCTCTGTTATCCCACTCCAGGTCCAGCTCGGGTTTCCCTTTCCTTCCCACCACCCTATGCGTGTGTGTGTGTGTGTGTGTCAGCATGCAGGCTCACCTTTTCCATTTACTCTTTTCTGTTTGTCACATTTTGTGAATTACAAAGACAAGAAAATCCTCAAACTCACTGTGATCATGTTTTCTCTTCAGGAAAAACATGACTGAAAAACTCAGTCTGTCACACACACATACACACAAATGGACCTTGCACTAAGTGTGACTCAATTCCATGCTCATTAGTAGCAACAGATCTCTTGCTGCCTAGTCACCCTGAAACAGCCTAAGTGGCTCAGGTATTGATAATCTATAAGAAATGGTCAATCCTATGAGAAAGCTGACCTAATCGATGGCTGGAAAGTGGTAAAAGGGGAACTTGTTGCTCCATCATCTGTTCACTCACTGACTTAACCATTCATTGATATAGACTTTTTCTTTTTAATTGGTTTTGGCCATTTTAATACATTTGTTTAAGAGTTATGTCCAGTCAGACTCAAGTAAGAGACTCAGGAGACAGTATTCAGGGCCATAAACAGTGCAAGTCATTATTGATGCTGTTTCTGGAATAAACTACCTGTGACTGCTATGATCCTAAAACAGACAGAAACTTGAATATTGGGTCATAAGTATTGTTGACTGAGCTCGACAAACTTTTCTTCTTTCTCAGAGTCAAATCTTGTCTCACAGGTTTCAATTCTCTCCACTTGGCTATTTTGTTTGTCTATGTTTGTGACTTTTGCAAATGACTTTTTAAAACTCATGCTATTATCACTTAAGGGGAAGCAAAGCAAAACAAAGCGAAAGTTTACTTGGACAATAATCTACAACTGTGCGCATAGATCTGAAACCTGCTGCCTTTAACCCTGAAAGAGTTGAATAAAGCACTTTATGCGATATCAACTACAAACAAACAAACCGTTAGATTGTCCAAATCCTTACTATGCTTCACTCACAATCACCGACCCTTCTCTCTCAGTCACTTGACCGCTCACTCTGCACGTCACTCAGCCCGACCCTGATAACGGCAGGTGAGATGACCGAGCGCTGGGAAGATGCTCTAACTGTGTGAATTGTTTCATGTGATGTGATAAAATATATAAATGGATGCTCATTTGGATCTATTAGTAATATCACTTGGTGTAGACAGACTACATAAACTTAGTTGAAAGACTCAAATATATTGTGATAAATTTTATACCTTGCGATGTAAATCTTGGGCATTGGTATATCTGGATGACAATGCTGAAATTTTTCTCAGGTTAATTGCGATTCACCTTAAGATGTATATATATATGTTTTTTTTTTTAATCAAATAGGAAAGAAGAGTTAAAGAACGTACAGGTTATTTAGGGAAAAATATGACATGATTTATGTCTCAAAGTTGTGATGTATGAAGGACAAACACTACGTTGCTAAGCCACCTAGATATAAAAACCCACAAAAAGGGCATTAATGTGCTGAATATTCTGTGTCATTGGACCAAGTCCTCTGCGCCTGTATTAGTGTCCATGTCTTTGCTCGAGCAGTAGATTGAATGCACTTCCACATACCTCTATGGAAATGAAGTGACACACACACGCGCGGTGGGACAATCAGGTCATTCCAAGGTAAAAAGACTTAGATATAGTGAAATATTCATACTTTACAGGTACTCTGTATGTGTGTGTGTGTGTGTGTGTGTGTGTGTGGGTACAAGCCTGCGTGCACACACAAATTTGTGTGTCAAGCTCATGACTGCTACAAGCAGTTCTCTTTAATTGAGGTCCTGACGCCTTAAGCAAAATGCTTAGGAGAAAGATAAAACCTGCACAGCAGTGGATAAACACACATACACGCACACAAACCAAGACAAAAACATTGACCTTAAAATCTAAACAATAAAAGTTGGCTATCAGGCGGTCAGTAATGAAACAGTTTGCAGCTTTACTTGCTGACTGCTGCTTGTAAATGAAAACATTATTAATGAGTTAGTTGTTGTGAAGGTGAGAATGATCTCATTCACTGATGGTTTACATGTAGAGCTCTTCAGTTTGAACTGTAACAGACTCAAAATTCCTCAAGCACTACATAAATTACAGTCAACAATCACTCCAATGTTTTTGCTGAGCCTTGATAGAACAAGTGGGGAGGACTCAGTTACAGATTGAACTCAAATATTTATTAAACCAAAATCCAAAAGTTAAAAAAAAAAAAAAAAAAAAAAAAAAAAAAAAAAAAAAAAAAAAAAAAAAAAAAAAAAAAAAAAAAAAAAAAAAAAAAAAAAACAGACATAAAATCCAAAAGCCTAAGTTCACATACAAAATCCAACAAATTTGCAAGACACAGACAAAAAGCTACATGGGAAAAAAAATCACAGGAACCACAAGACAAGTAGCACTAAGGAAAAAATACATAAAATAACTCATGACAAAGAAAGACAGGACAAATCTACGAGACAGCTCTATACAAGTAACACACACACAGCATAAAGGCCAAGACATGATAGGACTAAAACAAACACTTGTAGGGAGCAAGAGCTACAAAATAAAACAGAAAACACACAAAACTAAAAGACAAGAATCACAGAGTTAAAGATTAAGGATGCTGAAGACACATTGAGCACAATCCACGACAGAGACATTTACAAAATACACAAAAAATGGCCAACACATGAAAACACCTGACACCAGGCTTGGATTGGTGCATCCCAAAACAACTTATCAAACAAGGCCGTGCCTTAGGTCAACCATGTCACAGACTACTGATCCATACTCCTCCACTGGGAGATCCCAGACATGCACTTTACCAAACTGCACCAAACAGAATCACACATCTCATGAATCCTAGTTCTGACACACAAATGTTGTTGTAGTATTATCAATTAGAAAACATCAACAAGAGTTGTCTACAAATCTCAGTGGAGATTATAGTTGAAAAAGAAACTTAGATGACCTCAAACGGATTAGTTATCTCTGACCAAAACACAGGCTTGGTGGTGTTTTTCCTTAAATCTTCAAAGAGATTCTTATTTGACCGACCATGGCTCACAAGCATCTTTCTTTGCTCAGGTTTGTCTCACACACAGATTTCCTCCGTACCCCTTTTCTCCACTGATTCACAACTTTCCATGTGAGCATCAGATGTGTGAACAAATGCTGCCAAAAGACTTTCAAAAGGTCTATTTTTATAACTTCTTCAGAGATGTAAATATTGGCCTCAACTAAGCAATTTATTGAGGATGAGTTTTTGGTCAAGTAAACACTTTTGCTGATTTCACTGATGGAGGCTGAATGAAAGGAAGCCACAGGTGTAGTGTTTAAGTAAAGGTGTCACATTTTTATGTTTGTGTGAGCTTGTAAGTGGTTTTTTTTTTTTTAAGATATTTTTTGGGCTTTTCTGCCTTTAATTGGATAGTGGAGGACAGTGGACAGAGTATGAAAGGGGGTAGAGAGTGGGGAATGACATGCGGGAAACAGGCCACAGGTGGGAATTGAACCCGGGCCACCCGCTCGAGGGCGAACCTCATGGTGCGCGGCCATATCCACCAGGCCATCTGCGCCCCCTTGTAAGTGTTTTGAGGATTTTAATATGTATTTTAGATTGGTTTAGATTGTGATTTGTGTGGTATTGAGGCAAATAATCAGCAGATAGTTCACTTGTTATATTCAGTATTTGTGACGTCCTGTGTCCTCTAACTTTGCTGACTGACAACAGGTTCTCTCAACTATCAGCTGTCTGAGGTTTATCTCAGGCGCTCTCTTTCTCTCTCAATTATAAATAAATCTGCAAAGGCCTGTTTACAGATACATCTTCATTTTTGGCACCATTTATGCAACTCAAACTCCTAAGAATTGATCTCTATGCCTTTCAAAGATATCTGAGCTTCTGTTAAAACATGTCGAATAACCAAACTGATGTTCTGTTCTACACACTTTGACCTGAGGAGATCATCTTTATATTTATATATATATTTATATATTCACTTTCTTCTCTTAATCTCTCTTCCTCTCAAACTTGTGGCACATTTTGTTTGTGCATTTTTTCTCTTTCCCTCCATCATTTCTTTAGTACTTCTTCCATTTGTATTTGAATGAGCGATGAAAATCTGTGAGGCCAATTAAGATGTGTTTCAGCGTTCTGGTCTCAGCAACACAAAAATGAGAACGGCAAGGATGTAGGGAGAGAGGTGTGCCCCTCCCTCCCTGCTATCCACCCACCTTCTAATCCCTTAAAAGCACTTACGAGATTGGCGCTGCCCACCTGCCACCGCCTGCTCGTCTACCCGTTGGTTGCCACAGCAGCTGATTGGAGGAATCGAGGCTCCTAATTGGATCATGAGGGTGTGATGCAGGCGGCAGCAGCCACATTATGGGAAGCTGACTTTGTGCAGCGTAACCCTGCCAGGATGACCCTTTCCCTGTGTATGCAGTTGTGTGTGTGTGTGTATGTGTGTGTGTGTTCAGACTGACCTCAATGTGACTAAGAGCCTCTGCTCATCAAGGCGGCCTGGCTGAGGCTGCACGAGAGGATAGATTGATGAAGAGAGCATAGGAATGTAGAAGAGAGGGGAAAGAGGAGGGAATAGAGTTAACACAAAAGCAGAAAAAGAGAGAGAGAGAGAGAGAGAGCAGAGGAGAGGGGAGGAAGGAACGGAGGGGAAATGGGGATTTTAGCAGAAAATTAAGGACAGTGCGCTTCAGTTTCCTTTTTTTTTTCCCTCACAAATTTTCCCCTTCCGTTGTGACGGTAGGGGGTGAGGTAGGATTGATGACATGATGCAGTGAATTAATCCCCCTGAACTTTGTGCCTGTGCTCTGTGTGTGTGTGTGTGTGTGTGTGTGTGTGTGCGCGCGCATGTGTGTGTGTGTGTGTGAGTTTTAGTGCGTGCGTGTCTTTCACTTTGGTGCAAAGTGACTGTGTTGTCCGTTACGGTGTAAAATGATAGCGTCACTGCTTTTTGCCGCATTACGGGGAGCGTGGAGCTGTACATTCAGTTTCCGAAATGCATTCTATATCACACCATCATGCTCACCTGATCCCACAGACCTGGATGATGCCCCAGCAAGGACTGTTTCTAAGCATTTAAACCTGAAACCCTGCCGGTAACATACACACACTCTTCCGCTGTATACTGTATGAAAAGTGCATCTCTTTTTCAAGTCTATTTAATCCAGCATTGTTAGATGTTTTTTGGGGTTGCACGGCAGAGTTATGGTAAAATCCAGCACCATTTTTTCCATTTTTATTAAATGCAACAAAAATTCTTAGCTAAGTCGAAATTATTTTCCCTGATCCCACTCTTTAGCCAAAGACATATTTTGATTATACTTATATTTTTAAAGTCAAAAGTGTAAATATTGAAAACCCAAGGATAGCCATAAAAAGCAAAAAGAATGTTTTTTTTAACTTTTGCCCATCATCCCATGTAGAAATAAACAGTAGTTAATGAAGTAAAATCTCTTGGTGAATTAATTCATCCTGACATGACTTTTGCTGTTTCCTGTTGTCTGTAACGGTGTAAATTGAAGCTCCACCAGCTCCTGACAGGATCCGGGGTAATTTGGAGATGACTTGTGAAAGCATGTCTCTCCTTTTTGTCAGTGTTGTAGCTTTGACTATAATAACCGTCTCATTTTGGAGCAACAGGGGATGTCTCGCTGAAACTGTGTGTGTGCGTATGGGTGTGTGTCAGGGTTTGTAAAGTTGAGGGCTTTCAAGTGAGTGTGGATTTTGAGTGTTCGTGTGCAATCATTTGTATATGTGAGCATGTCTGTCGGTTCCTCCAAGTGGGTTTTTGTGTGTCTAAAATGCTGTGTGTGTGGTGTGTCCATGAAGAGCGACGGTACAGCAGGGGCGTCTGATCCCTCCACCTTTTAAGAACATCAGAGGGTGTGAAAAGCACTGATTGCCCTAACCGCTCTCATTGGGACTCAAACCCCCGGCTTAGATGTGCTTGAGCGAGTTTGGAGAGACAAGAGAGGGGAGTCAGTGTGTGCGTTTGTGTGTCGGTGTGTGTGAGAGAGGAGAGACAGCAGGGACAGGAGGAAGAGAGGAAGAGAGAGGGTTGGAGTGGTGGCATTGGAGAGAGGAAATCAGGGTTAGCAAGGGAAGGAGTGAGTAAACAAGCAAATCTGGAGTAAGAGGGATGTGGTGAGAGAAAGAGGGTTTGGAGGAGCTTCCTTTCCAAGACGGAAAGATAACTAAAGTTAAGGAACAACAGAATTTAAAACTGAAGTCATGATTGCTTTTTAAACCCCTACCTTCACATGTTCACCATCAGGTGCTGATCTACTCACTGACATGTTTGCTGAATTTTAGAGAAAGCTGTGAAATAATTTATTTTCATGCATTGTGACTTTTTCAGCCAATTACAGAGGAGCGTGTTGCATTGATGGCCAGTGAGTCTCACATTAGAGAGCTGGTTGACGTCGTGTACAAGTGAATGTCACTGCACGCTGGGGAACTGCTGCTTCACACATAAACTTTAAAAACGTGGACAGCTTCTGTTGCAGGGTTCTCAGTCTCCAAACAATGTAGAAAAAACACAGGCAGAGAAGAAAAAAAAACAAGTTTGTGGTTTTCTTGAATGATAACCGACCTCCAGTGCAATAAAAAATGTATAAAAGTGCAAAAATATTACAAAAGATTATTTTCCAAAATAATGTCAGTTTGACCCAAGTTCCACTTTAACTCAGTCACATTCAAAAAAGAAAACAACACTTAAGAATCAAAAATACAGAGTGTTTTCCCGCTCAGTAACCTGACTCAACTTCCATGAGCACTCAAAATGGTTTCCTTTGTAAAGGGTTTAGCCCCTCCCACTGAACGTTTAAAGTTGCATAATTAGTCAAATCAATAAATATTGAAAAACTTTAAAAAATTTTGGTCATGTGGCCAAAATTATAAAACAGCAGCAATAAATGTTTAAATAGTTTTGGGTTTTTCAAGTGTGTCCCATTAAAAGCTTCACACAAAGAGGGGAAGAGGGAGATTGGCTGAATGACAGGTTGAATGAAATGCTGTCAGGAACGGGAATGTGTTGTTGTCGGTGTGTGTGTGTGTGCCGATGTTTGTGTGTGTGCTCTGTTACAGCTTCTTTTAAATAGTGATAAAATACATTATAAAAAAAGAAAATCTTAAAGAGAAGAGATGGATGACTGTTTGTCTTTGAAAGTATCGTTCCAAAAAGGGGACATCAGTGGCATATATTCTCTCCAAAAACTCACACACTAAATGACACAGCAAGACCCACTAGGGTCATATGGGGCAACAAGGTCACAGGGTCAGATATCCAGGGGTAACCAGAGGCCTGACCCCCTGGTTGTTTGGGAGATCTGGGACACACACACACACACACACACACACACACACACACACACACACACACACACACACACACACAAACAATTTGACACACATGTCTGTTCTATAATTGACAGGAAATTATGTTGTCTCTTAATTCTTTGAATTTTATTGCAATACATGTGAGTGATGGGTGACATTTAATGAAATAAGGCAGATAAATAAATAGATTGGCCCCAGGAAAAATCCCACAGATACACATGTGCAGACACACACACACAAATACACACACATCAGGGTGGGGGTCAGGTGTGGGGTTAGGCTGTGAGGGTCTCTAATAGGTTCCCTTGACACATGAGGTGTCAACACTAGAGACAGAGATATCATCACACACACACTCATGCACTCACTAGCTGACACACACACAAACACACACACACACACACACACACACAGACACACACTCTCACTTGAACTCTTGAAAACACAAACAAAAGCACTTTTTTTAAAGAACCTTAGACCTTATGCCAAAAACAAAATTGATAAATTTGGACGTCATAGAGTTTTAAAAGTCACAATATCAGAGTGCACAAATGTTTATAAACTCAACTCCAAATAAAACAACCTGTTTACATTTCATCCCTCAGATTTTCAAATAAGTCCACTTTTTTTTTGAACAACATAATGAACCTTGTATTTTCAAGCTGATTTGTGAAGCTCTAAGTTTCAGAGATTTTTACATCTCTGACCAGCTTCTGTTGATGTGTGTGGTTATACAAGGTGTGTGTCCCCCACAATATTTCAGAGTAGGTCTCATTCTTTACATGTGTAAGACTGGTGTTCATAAAGCATATGAATGAATACATCCAGCGGTTATGCATTGTAGTGTGTGTGTGAGCATGTGTGTTTGGGTGCACATGTACGTGTGTCGTTATGGATTGCTATGTTGTGGACTTGACAGGATCATAATTACGAGCAGTGATGAAATCTTCCAAGTGTTTTCTCCCTGCATGGCTGCCTCTGTGTGTGTGTGTGTGTGTGTGTGTGTGTGTGTGTGTGTGTGTGTGCATGCATGCTTGTGTGTGAAAATTTGTCATCCCTGGCAGCATGTCCCTGTTAGCACACAGTAGCCATGATCACACCTCTATCTTCCACTAATAGGACAACAGCAGACAGACTGAGAGCAGAAGACAGAAAGATAGAGAGATAGATAGATGATACATTGACGCACAGTAAACAATGTGTAAATAAAACAGAGTTAGTGTATTTTCATCAAGTTTGATTTTCTGTCTCTTTCACGTGTCAGTCATCTGCAGATCCTAAAACTTTTGAGCACACACACACTCATTGCCTTAGCTCTGGGAAAGTCTGTTCTGTGTAGATGAGATCCAGTTAACCCTGAAATGTAAAAGTCTAAGTCTATTCTCTGTCTTCATAAAACTAAACCACCGTGAAACCACACACCTCTAAATAACAAGTGTACAAGCAGAATACTTCTTGTTGATGTCCGCAGTGATGTAGTCATAAAAATTCTCCATATAATAACAGTACAGTGTCATACCAGCCAGCTTCGTTCATGCTGCCTGTAAGGCAAGTAGCCTTAACTGCTGCAGACACTGACACTGACACAAATGTTTAGAGGTCCACTGTTTTCTTGGAAAATCCTGCTGACCCTACTTTCGAAATGGCCCAATTAGAGGTGAAGCTCACATGACTGACAGGTCTGGCCCCCTGTTGTTCATAGTGAGGAGACTCAGAGCCCACCTCTTGAGTTACCGGTTTGAATATGCTCCCCGCCAACAAAGGCTTCATTACTCTGCATCAGAAACTGATGGGTGACATCACAGAGACCACATCCATATAGTTTACAGTCTAATGGTTACTACCAGCAATGTGAGCTGTCAGACAGTAACTCCACAGTGAACTGTGCTCATAGTGCCATTCATGAGTTGCAAATTGCCCTGTCACGTTCACTCTAAAACCAAGTCCTACATCTCATAAATTCCTGCTAGCCATATATTATCCCATTTATTACCGAGCTACAAACACATTGTCAAAATTGAGAAATCATTCTAATCGTTCTATAGCATTGGATTTCTATGGGCCTGTTGTTTTAACATTAAATGTTCCACAGGAAGCTCTCCTTCTTTAAGCTTTGCTGTTGACAGAATTTCAAAAATAAATGATGAAAATATCACAACATTAAACACTGCTGCTATCATCATCACAACACTTAGGGTGCAGTCACACTGGCCATTCAAATCGTGCTGTACTTGAGTACAATCTACCCCCTGCAGAGCTGCTCGCCGGCCGGACAGTACGGCCGGCAGTCACACTACTACAACATGAACCGTACTTCAGCATGAGTGCAGACACATGCACCGCTGTCAACGTCACTATGAAGCGTCTGTTTACAAGACATCAGTCAGCAGATATAAGAACAGAGAGCACAACTTGACTCATTTTTGTGTCTGTAGTGTTAACAAGCAGAAGTTTATCCCTCTGTACTCTTTTCATCAGATTGATTTGAAATGATCAAAACAGTTTGCCTTTTGGAATGTCTCAAAAAAGTTGATAACCGTAACTAGGGGGTTGTCAAGGAGCTTTGACCAATCATAATCAAGCACCACACAGCAGTAAGATCAGTCAGGAACAACATTGTCCTAAACCTTGCCTTGTTAACTGATGGTCAGTTTGTTGAAAATGCAGGTTTGTTGTAAACTGCAGCTAAAACTCGAGCCATGACACACTTTCTAATAACTAAATGTCTTGCTCTGAAATTAGTTACTTACTTGGTTAATTTAAGAATCTAAAATCTTATTCTAAAGTGAGTTTGTGGAATTATTACAAAACAAACAGACAGATGAATGCACAGTTATTCGAACCCAGCAGTTAAGGGTCCTTGTCAGTGAATTTCCCTTAAGGATTCTCCTGAGACCTTTGCAGTCTGTAGTTGGTGTTCTTCTGACTGTGTGTTGCACTGACTGGGTGAGTGTGATATCTTAAGTGTGTGTCAGATATGCCCCCGTTCACCACATAAAGGGTTTTTCCTTCCTTTCATTGGTTTGCAATCCAGCCCTACCTGCCACTGTAGCCAAATCAGACAGAGAGAAAGAGAGACACGGTGGAGCAGTTAAAGAAGAAGAGAAGGATGGAGAGGAAGGGAAAAGAGTCTTGAGGGGTTGGGAGTGGGGTGGTGGAGCAGAGGAGGGAAGAAGATGGAGGAAAAATGAGAGGAGTCAACAGAGAGGGGGTGAGTGAGGGAAAAAGAGAAAGACGGGAGGCGCTCAATTTGCCATCACGGGTGCAACGGGGCAGAAAGTATCCAAGAAAGAGGATGAGTGGGTGTGTGCATGTGTGTGTTAGAGAGACGGTGAGTGAATGTTTATGCATGTGTGTGTGTGTGTGTGTGTGTGTGTGTGTGTGTGTGTGTGTGTGTGTGTGTGTGTGTGTGTGTGTGTGTGTGTGTGTGTGTGTGTGTGTGTGTGTGTGTGTGTGTGTGTGTGTGTGTGTGTGTATGTGCATGTGTGTGTTGGAGAGTGCGTTTATGTCTAACAAGGAAGAAAAGACAACTCATTTGAATGTCAGATATGGGGAAGCGTGGCGTGCATGAAGGGAGGGATGAGGCGAGGAGGGATGAGAAGAATGAATATGGATTACTGGGATGAAGATTCTATTATTTTCTGCCCGTTTCTCTGATCTCTTTGTCGCATTGCTATAGGCCTGTGTGTGTGTGTGTGTGTTAAAAAATATGATGTTTGGAGTCCAGGTCTGCGACAAACAGAATGTGTTTGCCTGTATCTTGTCTGTTTGTGTTTGTTAGTGTTTGTGTGTGTAAAAGTGTGACATGCACAGGGCAAAATTCATTTGATGTGAATGATAAGAGTGTGTGACAGCTTGTATTGAGCTTGTTTATGTGTGAGTGTGTGTCTGTGTGTTTCAGTGGAGTTCTTAAGTTTGACTGAATGATAGACTGGAAATCACAGAGTATTCTTTTCCTCAGCCACCTGCCAGACACATTTCATCAAATTGTTGCATTCACCTATTAAAGGATGAACTAAAGATGCACAGTCATACACTTTGATCTACTCTCTCTCTCTCCTAGAAGAAGAAATGGCAACATGGCAAAATATCATTATCCTGATTCATGCATTAACGTAGCTAGTGCCAAATATTGATTTTTTAATTTTAATATAGATGATACGCTAAACACATGGACTTGCTGTATATGGCACAGTTCATGCTTTACTGAGAAATTTTATGTACAAGTTTATGTGTCGACTAACTGAGTCAAATGATGAAACTATAATGTCCCTCGCTTGGCTCACACTCACTGATACAACTCATTCCTTTTACTTCTGGAAGCACTGAGACAAATGTCTCTTTCTGTTTTAATTGCTGAGAATTTGTTGACTGATCTGTTTGTATCTCTTGGTAATGTGTGTTTTTATGATATTCACCTACTGAGTCTGAAATAAAGTTTGTATATATATATATACATGCACATACACAAATATATATATGGCAAAACATCATGACGACCCATTGTAAGGCATTTTATTCCATCCTGTTTGATTGTATTGCACCTACGCTCATCCTGTCCGGGCCAACTGAATTCTATTATTAGAGATCATGTCCTGTTGAATTAATGGCGTTGTAATGTATTTTACCACATACCTACTTTTTTGGCTTTTATTTGGTCATTTTGGACTGAGGTCATAGATCTTGTCCACGTTGCGCTCATATGCTCGTGCAAGATGTAACCCCGCTGAAGCACACCTCTCTGAAGTAAGTTGAAGCAGTAAAGTGTATCGTGCCTGAGTGCAGTTCACTTGTGGTTGCACTGGCCAAACATGCCAGACTTTAGGGTTGAAGCATGCTGATTGGCCAGTGTGACCACGTCCTTATTTTTATTAGTCTTGTTCTCTCCAGTTGTGTAGTCTGGTCTTGTAACACATCATATTGTAACTTATTCTGACGTATGGTATTCTAGGGCATCATGTGCTTATGGTATAGTATCCTAACCAATTTTACCTTATCCTGTTCAATCAGATAGTTCTACTGCATTATCATATTGCACCCATTCCTATCCCATCCTGTTCTACTCATCCTACATATCCTGTTGAACATGTTTGGTTGAATCCCAACAGATTCAGAAGGAAAAATAACTGTTATAGTCTGTGAAAACATCCAGTTGTATGTAACAGTGTTTTCAATTTTCCTTAGAGTTTCTAAATTGGTGGTTTGTAAATTTTGTTTTAACATGTAAGAAACTGCAAGGACACTTTGAAATTCGAAATGCTCTGTGAGCTGTTTTGAGGCCAACAGTGAATTTATGTTGCTGTGTATTTGCATAAATGTTTGTTGTACAAATGGCAATCCACAAAACATTTTCTCACTTATTTCCCCCTGCATTCCCAATCAACATTTTTTAATGACATTTCCAGTCATACAAAAAAAGCTGTTTTCTTGGTGAGCACAGAATGCAGTGAAACCTTGCCTATGGTGGTGGGTTAACTGGGACCAGTAACAACCAACTTTGTTTTTAACTTGCCTGCCTCTCTATCCTCCCTTTATTTCTCCTGCACCTACAACATTCTTCCACACCATCTTTGTCTTTCTTCAATTGCTTCATGCTATTCCTCCCCCACTTGCCCCACATTATCAATCTTTTTCTCTGGTTTTCATTCTCTCTCTCCCTCTGTCCCTCTCTCTCCACGGTTGAGTGGTAAGCAGACAGAGGGGGAAGAAAGAGATGTGAGTCCTGGCCAATTTGTCCTGACACATAGAGATGCTCAGGTGGGAGAGAGGTGTCAAACAACTAAAAGAGGGAAAGCGAGAGAGGTTTGTAGGAAAGACAACAGAGAGCATGAACAAGAAAGACAGAGACAGGAAAAGAAAGGGAGAGAATAGTAGAGATGGAGATATAGAATAAAACATTTTACTGCACCGTCAGTCAGTGGCGTGTTTGTTAAAATTTTAGGTTCGAGCTGAAATGGCCTCAGAAAACCAACCAGAACCCTTGAAATATTTTATGGAGGTAAACTCAAATAATGTTTGGACAATATTATGATATTCTGTTTCCATGACTGAATGTACAATTTGCACAGTATACAAAGCAAACCAACTGTGGACATGTTTGAGAAATAACAGGGAGGTTGTAAATTGAAGAGAAAAACAGTGAGCCCTGATCAGACTGGAGAGACACAGAGAGGGGGGCAGTCAGGTTCCTGGGGCGTCCCCCTGTGATAGTGGCATGTTCCCCCCGTGTCACTACAAGAGAGAGAGTGGGATCGACAGAGAGAAAGATGTCTAATCTTAGAGGGTAAGGGAGCGTGGACTCCCCAGGGCTTGTCGTGCTCAGCACCTTGTTAACCAGACATCTCTCTTTCCATCTCTATTTCCATCTTTCTTTCAACCTCTCTCTCTCTCTTTCTTTCTCCCAGCCTTGCTCTTTCTAACTGCCCGTCTTAGTTTGAGACAGACAGTCAACCGTATTGTGCTACAGCATTGCATCGGCATAATCACCATTTTATCCACCTCTATTTATCCGTCTCTGTCAGTCAGTGTCTGTATTTGCAGAGGTCTGAGAAGGGTTCATGTTGTTTTTATTTACCTGATGAATAATTTGTCTGTGCACGTAACAGTAGTGTCCTCATAGATACCTCTGAGTATGTGTGTGTTTGTGTTTTCCTGTCAGTGCATTGTCAGGTTAAAGAAACTCCTGTCTCTGGTTAATGGAACATCACACAAGGTTAACACAGACTGGCAGCTAAAGTCTGATCACACACACACACTCAGACACTCACACACAGTTACAGGGTGACTGCTAGGGCAGCAAAATATATCTTTTTAGTGTTTTCATTACAATATTAGCTCGTGCAATTTTCATATTGCAAGGTATATAATATATTGTGATATATTTGAGCCTTTTAATTAAGTTTGTGTGGCCTGTCTGTGCCCAGTCACTTTACTGATAGATCCAAATGAGCGTCCATTTACGCATTTTACCACATCCCATGCAACTCTGCGCTCTGTCATCTCACCTGCTGTTATCAGGGTCAGGCAGAGTGACGTGCGGTGTGAGTGGTCGAGCGACCGAGAGAGGGAGTGATGAATGTAAGCAGAGCATGGCAGGGATTTGGACAGTCTGAAAGTTTGCTTCATATTACTCAAGATGCTTAATTTATCACTTTCAAGGTTGAAGGCAGCAGCTTAAAAATCTGTGTGTACAGCTGAACAGAGTAAAGCAGTAAACTTTAAAAAATACTGCAATATATTGTAAGGAACAAAAATATCACAATATCATTTTTCCCCAATATTGTACAGAACTAGTATCAAGCAACTGAAGCAGTTCTGGTTTTCAGATTGCAGAAAATGCCACAGTAACATGACTTTAGTGTCATCCTTGGACCTCATAGTAAAATGCACAAACACAGTTATACTGATTAATTTATAATTGGATATTGAAAACATAAGTCAGACGAGTATGTAAGACCGCCTCTGGTTTCGAAAGAAAAAATACTTAAGCTGTGAGCTGCCTGGATGAAACTAGAAAGTGTGTTATTGGCGAACTTTGTTTCAGCAATGTGATGCTGCACAGAAATATATCGGTGATGATACAGCACCTCACCAGAAACCGAAAGCAACTTTGAAAATCCAACGACCAAAACTGTTTCTGAAATGATGCACAGTGCCCCTTCAAATCAGTCTCTCAAAAGCCCCTTTTGTAGCAGCCAGTCAGTTTTAAGAAGTTTGATAATGGCATCTAACGAGTCGAGCTCATGAACAATTTGTGACGCCAGAGTCCCAGTCTCAGGCATCAGTGAGAGACCACAGGATATTATGCTGCTTAGTGCTGAGCTTTGAGGTTTCAGGATGCTGTAAAACAATGTGAGAAGCACTTTCTACTCGTTCAGACACTGCCGTAATGAGAAAATACTCTTAATCCAGCTCACACACACACACACCGACACGCGCAGAGGCGTATTTCTGCTGCCGAGTGGTTTCTTGGTGAAAGCATATTGCGAGAGAAGCAGTTTAAGGAGTGGCAATTATAGTTTTGGACAACGTCATTGATTTAAACTCCTGATTAGAGGAAAGGTGACAGAGGTGGTACACACAATGGTGAGTGCAGGGGTGGGGTGAGGATGGGGGACAGGCACACACATGTGCGCACACACACTCACATTCACACACACACACACACACACACTTGCCTTACTCTGTTCGTCAGTCATGGGAATGCCGTAGAATGGCAAGGGTCCCCCCTCATTCGAGCTTTCATGTTTCTCTCTTACTCTCTCTCTTTTTCTCGACACACCTGACTGAAATATTGATGTCTCCCAAGCGCTGCTGTTCATGCCTAAGTGGTTGTTTTTGTTTCAAGGAACGGTGACTGTTTCACACATACGCACCCCCACCAGCACCAGTCTACACACTCACAAGTGCAAACACACACACACAACAAGTCAGGCTAGAGCAGCTGCACATGTACACTCTGCTAACTATTTTCGCTAACTTAGCTAGTTAACTGCGTCACATTTCAGTACAGTCAAATAATGCCTTAAGAGTTTTCCATGAAAAAAAAATGCTCTACAAAAGTGTAACGTGCTAAGAAGAGTCATGTATAACAAAACTTTCTTACTTCTACGTTTGTTCTGAACGCCTGAAGCACCAAAATGCCATCACTGATAGAATCACCATAAGCAATTATTTTGACCTCTAGATTCAAAACCTTCTAATCTAAATCTAATCTAAAATATGCATTTTTCTCTTGCTGTTTTTATCCATAAGATATCACAAGATGTCAACATTAAACAGAATTTACTGTTAAATGGTCAATGCTCTAGCAATAATGATGGTGTTTTTTGGTTTGCTGGATCGTTTCTAAAAGGAGCACCTTACTTGTCTTAAACAGTGAAACACTGATTTGTGTTGTGCCACAGTTTCACAGCAAACTATGATACCAAATTGAGTTTTTGTTTAGCTCTCAACTTTTATTGTAGTTCCAGTTGCATTTGTCATTGTGCATGGCAGGAAAATACTCATAGGCAGACTCAGAAACACACTGCTGCTCTGCTCTGTTTAATTCCACCTGTGTTTCTGTTTAACATATCCTATTAATATTAGATGAGAAACATTTGTATCTGAGTACACCATTGACCTCGGTCTGCTGAGATATGTAGAGTACATATATGTCTGTACTCTCATGCCCCCTCTCTTACCACCTGTGATTGTCGCTGTTACTTTGTTACATCAATTCATATCTCATTTGTAACCAGACCAGGACAGCTAGAATACTGTGGCCTTGTGAAACTTACCTACTTACGTTATGAAATTATTTCAAGAATTCTTTTTGTTTTTATTTCAGATCAGGTTTATCAGGACTCTCCTGTAACATCAGTTTACGCAAGCTACCATACCACTGCAGTGCCATTTTTTTAGCTCGTCTAGCTGGTTGTTACAGCCTTGGCAAAGCATTTTCAGCCATTTAAACAATTTATTGTTTCCCACACTAGATAAAAATGGCAGCTAAATGGTGGGTAGTAAATGGAATTACCAGTTTACACCAGAATATACACTTTCAATCTGATACCACTTTCACTGAGAGCCTGATGAAGCCTGTGATATCTGCTGGGTTACGAGATTCATTTAGGCTGCAGTGTGGTAACTGCTTCAAGTGTGTGTGTGTGTGTGTGTGTGTGTGTGTGTGTGTGTGTGTGTGTGTGTGTGTGTGTGTGTGTGTGTGTGTCCCTTTTAAGGCAATGCTAGGGTTTAGGAGCTGATGTCAGATTGTAATTGAGTAACTCTAGTTCGAATGCATCTCCATTAGCTCTCCCTATCAGTGTGAGCTCACCCTGAGCAGAGGAGATGCATAGCCACTAATCCGCCCAGTGCTGCTAACTCTCACGGGTTGGAAGGTTGACTTGCAAAGCCATAGCTCAACTGTTTGACTTTTCCTGTTCTTTTTATGTCATGCTATTGTTTTTGTCTTGAAGTCTGATGACAAGACTTGTTGATTTTCCATTTCTACTTTCCAAAAATAGCGAGCACCATTCAATTTTGCATTTCATCTTGTCTTAAGTTTAGTGAACCTGTATTCACATACAATCTATTTGTCCCATACTTTCTTGAGAAATCAACCTCCCCTGGTTTGAAGTCATACTTCATCTCTATGCAAAAGTTTTGCTGAAGATCAGATCAACTTTCACAATGAATAAGCAAATAAAAGGAGCAGAGTGTTGAATGCATCGCAAATTTGTTCCACTTGGGCATTTAGCTTGCTTTGTTTGCACAATTCTTGCTGTTTCATTCACGTCATTAGTGTTGCCCGGCAAGAACTAGCATCTGCTTTAATTTTTCCATTGATATAACAAGTAATTCACTCAATGGAGGGGTTTTGTTTGAAGTTTTTTGTGAACACAACACAAGATCATGGCTGAGATTGAAGCAAAAGAGAATCATCAAGGCAACAATGTGTGCGAGGGTCGGATTTTCAATGCAAGACATATTAATCTGCAAAGTGATAATGAGAAATTCCCTTGAGCTGAAAGAAAAAAAAACAGAAAAAACAGCAAACTTTGTGGTTACTTTTGTTATGTCAAAGCTCTGGTTAACTCCCTGTTAGCCAAACCTACACATTGATGCCCTTCACAGATTTCAGCAGTTTTTACCATTGTACTGCTCACCTTAAGAATGGTGAGATTTGATTATCCATTTTTCCAGAACAATATGCCACATAATAACCTCAACATTCATGAATTTGTTTGAGTGGTAAGAACTTGATAGTAAAAACCCAAGACTGATGGGGGTATTTTCAAACTCTTGTTGGCGTCATCCTTCTGATAGTCAGTTTTTTTTTGAATGTGCACCGTCTGTGCTTTGCTGTGCAGGTCCCTGTGTGTGTTCTCAGTGTGTCCTCTATGCCCCTTCATTGTTCCCCCCATTGTTTTTCTTCACAAAAAGTCATGGCCTGACAAGGTGCTGCACACTGTAAAAATTATGCCTTGTTTATAGGTATTTATTTCCCCTTGACAGTTTAATTATTTCTGGCCCCATTGGAGGAAACCACATAAAAAACTCCTAGTGTTCGTACAGATTGTAATTAGGAATGCTGGGAAATTAAAACAGAGTTGTTTCGAAATGCTGTCATTTTTCCAGGGCCTCGTCATGGAATTATGTCTCAATCAGCACAAGCGGAAATAATTACTTGTATACCTTCTAACTGCCAACATTTACCAAATGGCAAAGCAATTTACAGCCATCATGGCCCGAGAAGCAATCATTGGGCCAACTATAAATTCACAGGTCGACGGTTGGTGGAGCAACATTGGAAGGAAGGGTTATTGTGGAGAATTAGAGGGAGAGATAAAGGCAAGTGGTCTTTTTTGTAGCTTATGTACGACCGTGCTGCTTGTTTTCTCCTCTCCTTCCTCTTTCCTTCACCTTAATCCCTTCTTTCCTTACCCTCGTCAGTCATTCTGACTATTAACGCTCTTTCTTTCTCCAGTCATTCCACTTATGTTGACATCTTTCAGCTCATTTTACAGTAAAAACGTAGTGCCCAGACACCCACTCAGCCACACATAGACTCACACACACACACACACAGATTTCAAATAGAGGCAGCGGGACGATTAAGTGATTATTTCCACACACACCATTAAACACACTCATTGCAGGCACAGACACTGACAAAGGCCCAGATAAAAACATACATGAGCACAGACACTTAAGCACCCGCACACATTGGCTCTGAAGTAATTACTCACACACGTCATTAGACACAGACACAGATGAAGTGGAGTGTGTTTATATTCTGTGTATCTTGCTGTGTGGACCATTGTAGCCCCTTTTACTCCTTTGAATTCAATAACATCATCCATCCAGTAAAATAAAATGAAGTCACTTCACAGCCCTACAGCAAAGACAGTCATACAAGTAGCAAAGTGGATTGACAGGGACTTTCCTGAAGTTTAAATGGCAGCGTTTATGCATTTTGTTTAACATCAGAGAGTGAATGGAGTGGAAAAGAGGAACAAAAACACATCTGAGTGTTCCTAAAGGGACTAATCAAGTTTAATTTTTCATAGCTTTTAAAAGAGTAGAGACAACTGGACAATTTCATCTGTGAGGTAGATAGTTTGATATGATTGAAGTGTCTCAAACATACCAGAACATTTTTGAAATTCTGTGACTGGTAGCATGTTAAGTGGGATATATCAGCTTTATAGAAAATCAAGAACCTGTGTCTGCTAAGGTGTTTTTCTGCTTTTTTTGTGACCCCAGTACCTCAGTTTCAAAGCATTTCACAAAAGCACTTTTGGGTTGTGAAGTTATGAAAGTTGTCCAGCTTTAGAAATTACCATTCTGTTTCAAAACTCTCAGTATGCCTGATATTTGAGAAGACATTTCAACAAAAAGCAAAAAAATTTGATGGAAATCCTTGTAACCTTTTAACACATGAGCCCCAAAATGCATGCAGGGACTATTTTGCTTACTTGACTCCAGTACAGTCAAAAAATGGGAACAAGTGCTTTTGCTCATTTTTTTGGACATACTTTAAACTTTCAACATCTGGAGTTATTACCAGTTTACTGTGTGTAATGTGCGAGTAAAGTAGTTTAAACTGACGAAGAACACAAACAGATAATTGGATGTTTTAAAGTCTAGGGAAGAAAGAACACTTCAATGAAACATAAGATCCTGGCACCATGTTTAAATCTGGCAAAATAGTCAGATTGAAGGGTATTGATTCTGATTGGCTGATTTCACATCTGAAAAACACTGCCACCTATTGGTCTGGTACGCGTCCCTGTTTACGGATTTGCCCAGTTACATGTGGACGACTTTTTTTCTGTGAGCCATCAGGTGCGGATGAAAGTACTTTAAAAAACAAATGAGGGGGAAGATTTTCTTTTTGAAAATACCCAGCTACGTGTTGACAAGGCCTGAGAAATTTCTGGCTACCCAGGTCATGAATGAGCCTCTCTTAATTCATGTTCAGCTGTGAAACCTCAAACATGTTAAACCCTGTGCTAATGACAGAGGCTGTTTTAATCTGAAAGTCACAGGGCAAGTTTTGGTAGTGTCTGTGCACAGCTCTGTGCTCCTGTCCCGCTCGATCTGGTAGATTGATACATCCGAGCTCTGGCATCCAGCAAAAAATTGGACAGTTGTATATCTGCTGCAACCCGCTGGAGAAGGGATGTAGCTGGATTGAAACAGTGAGTTCACACACTGAGCAGAGCCAGACTGAAGCATCTGGTGTAATTTGAGAGCAAGGCGTCTCTTTTTTAAGTTGGTCTCCTCACTTTTGAATCCATATTAGTGACCCTCACGCACACACAGCTGGTGAAAATCAAATATCCACATTACTCAGATTGTAAGTGACAACTTATAGTTAGGTTAGATCTCGCATTTTTGTTGTCCTTGAAATCTTTTTTTAATTTAGTCCTGCTCTTAACTAGTTACCCCTCCTCTTTCTTTTCTTTGCTGTTTCATCCCTTTTCCCACTTCATCCTCCCCGTACGCACTCTCTCTCTCTTACCGTCTTTATTAGTAGTGGAATTATTCACTTGGCTTGCACCTAAGTTTGAATAAATTGAGTCTTGAACTATTGGAGAGAAGGGGCTTTTTTGGCAGGCATACATTTGTGTCTAAGTACGCCTGTGTGTTATGTGTGTTGCGTTAACAAAGAGACAGCACAGAGAGACGACTAATCCCGGTGGAATAGCCCACTTATGTTCTGTTTGAGAGCGGCGTAATTAAAGGAGCACACCTCTCCGAAGTCACCTATTTCAATACAAAACACTGCTTTATACAGACACACAGGCGGAGAGACATACCTCGCATACACATTCACACACACAAACGCACATCTATTGCTTTCCTACCGAGGCAAAACTCACTCTGCATATAATTACATCCCGGCTCTAATTTATCCCTGGGAATATATCGAAACCTGGGGATGGGAGGCAGGGAGGGAAGATGAGAAAGAGCATGCAGAGGTAGGAGCGGGGTTTAGAGAAATCATGAGGTCAAGAGAAAGTGAGAAAATACTTCTCTGGTGATGGAATGATTAAAGTAGTCGTGGTTTATTTTTAGACAATAAAACATAACTATCTTTTTCGTTTGTTTTTCTGTCTTTCCATATGTCTGCCCTCTTCATTTGGCATCTTTTATGATTCCTGCAACTTTCTCATCAATTTCTAACAGTGTAAAAGTTTTTTCCACTAAAAGGAAGTGTATTGTCTGTGGCGTGTTTGTTCAGTGATTAAGTTGTGTTTGACCTGGAGAGTAAACTGCAGTGGTACTCAGGAGGATTCACACTGGCTGCTGTAGACTAAATGTACACAGACTAAATAAAAATAATGTACACCCACACTGACACAGACATGCTTACACACATCCTCAGTGTTGATATCTATCATGTCTGCCCTGTCGGTCCACAGTTTTTTAGGTTCACAAAGTCGACACCAAAGCCTGCCTTCTGTCCCTGTCCCTGCTTGATGAGGTCACTTACTTCAACATGTGATGTGGTGCGGTCCAGCCAATGTTCACTCTGACCTCTGACGTTCACCACATCTGACCTAGTGTGGGAGAGAAGGGATGTTTGTATACTTTTACGGGGCCTTGCACACATGTAGCTGGGTATTTTCAAAAGCAAATTTTCCCCTTCATTTGTTCATAAAAATACTTTCATCTACACTTAACAAAAAAATATTGTAGCAAGGAAAATTTTTTGATAAGTGCAGCTCTAAAAATGCCAGACCTACATGTGGCAGTGTTTCTTCAGACTTGAAACATGTGCCAGCCAGTCAGAATGAATCTCTGTTTTTTAAACGTGGTGCCCAGATCTTATGTTTGGATTGATAGCGGTTTTCTCTTCAAAGCAACTGATAAGATGCACTTCAAGAAATGAGCAAGCAAGAAGTGTTTGCATCAGTGTTAAACCTAACACGCCCACAGCATTCATGCTAGAAATGGACCAATAACGGACCTTGACCAATTTTCAGCGCCAAGATTGGCCTTGTAACAAATACCACCATCGACCTGTCTTTGTCAATAAGTGACCAATGACAGATTATTTTAAAACTGGGTTAGTTTGGCTCTCATGTTTCTTCATAGAGACTTCAGTGAGTCATGAATACGTTTGGTCTTGCTCAACCCAATCAGGAAGCTGGGAAATAGCACTTAGAAATAACCTGTTTCGGTGCTGATAATCTCATTTTAAGTTGTTGATCACAATCAAGCATTTATCCAAAGATAAGACTTTTTTAAGAACACTCAGAAAGTCCTCACAGTCCCTTTAATAAACATTTGCATAAAGGCATGTTAAAAAAGTTAAGTGTTAGAGTTGTATCATTCAAAATTTTGATGCCAGTATTTCAGTTTTACTGCAAATGTACATCCAAGTGTCTGTTATTGGCGTCCTTGACCACTTATAATCAGTTTCGGTATTGGCCCTGATAAATCCACATCAATCCGTCCCTATTTCGTGCTCCCCATATTCATGCCTGTCATAAATAAACATCGCATATATGTGAAGTCAACGGCTTTTTTTTGTTGCGAGCTGTGGCATTTGAGATCCAACAACTCAGTTTCCAAATGAATGAAACCATGAAACCAGAGTTTACCAAAATCATCAGTTGGGCCTGATATATAAAAAAAAAAAGTTTGAGTGATGTAAAATTGTGGTTTTGTGTTGATTACAGGCTTAAACGTCTAAAAATAAATGCAGCTTCCCAGATACACAGCTATGTGTGGAAATAATAGACCTAAGTCAATTTCAACACATCAAAAAAATTAACAAGTACAAACTTTGATAGCTGAAGGAAAACATATGAAGTTTACCTATGAAGACACCCACAACAAGAATGTTTTTTGACTAAATCTGAATGCCTCATCTGTAATAATGAAAAAGTGAAACCACGTGAGCGTATGTCTTATTGATCCCTTTCATACACACCAAGGTCACTGTCTCTTTATGACTGTCTTTGTCACCCTCTTTGTGTCCTCTTTTAACACACACACCTCTGCCTCTCCGTATCTCTTTATAGTATGTCTGTATCTTTCTCCTTCCTACACACATTGCTGTCTTCTTAGCTGTGAATCCCACCTGACCTTTATGTAGAATAACAGAGCTGTCACATGTCTCTCTGTTCCAAAGAAATCACTACATACATCCCCTTAGATTATGAGCATGTGTTTGTGAGTACACGTGTGCCTCTGTGAGTGTGTGTGAGGCTTTTAGGTTAATGCTGAAATGTGTCTCTTAATCTATGTTTAGGGATACTCTCACTGCACCGCACACACATCTCTTTCACAACAACTGTATTAAAATGAGATGTGATTCTGAAATGAGATGGCACACTCTTTGGTTTGAATGTGTCTGTGTGTGTGCGCGTGACTTTTATGTGCCCTCCTCTAAAGGTTACCCTTACAGAGTTTTGGTGACAGGCTCCAGAAAGCCCCCTAAACCCAGCAGCTTTTTCCAGCAGCTGGTGTTCTCTCCTTGGCCTTGATCACCATCACTGCCCCTTTCCTTCCCAGGAGGTACCTGGGTCTGCTCACACACAGGCAACTTATCCACTCATACACACACTTAAAGCAGGCCAGGCACATATAAAACCATGATATTTTAAATTTTGCTCAGTGTGTTAAGTCAGTTTTATTGATATGTCCTGAAATCATCCATTCAAAGAGGTGTAAAGCCAAAAAAACCTCTATAATGTGACCAAAGTTTTACTTTTGCATCCTCTCATTTATTTTCTTTGCTCATTCTGTGAAGCAACACAACAGTCCCAGGCATCTGTGTGTGTTATATCTCAGTGGCTGTGGAAGATGAAACATTGGAAAACTCAATCCAGGTGCTATAGCTTAAGTGTTTGAATTTGTGTTGACTGCACATATGCAAATGTACAAATTTTGTTTATGTGAACATTAGACAGCTTACAGTTTACCTGCATGTTTTTATGTTTTGTGCATAGCGAGTGACTGTTTTCAAATGTTTGAACATTTATTTTGATAGCCGGTAACTCAGGACTTAAGTTACTATTCTAGTTAAGACAATGATTCAGATTTATCTCAGTTTTCAGAGGAAGACACTATGGTTGCACAATTTATTTTTTTAATATTGTCATATGCACAACTTATTATTTTAGTGCAAATATTTTCTCATTTTGAAATTGATGCCTGCAACAGGTTTCAAAAAAGCTGGGGCAGGTTCATGTTTCCCACTGTGCTACATCACCTTTCCTTCTAACAACACTCAATAAGTGTTTGTGAACTGAGGACACTAATTGTTGAAGCTTTGGCCTGGAATTCTTTCACATTCTTGTTGATAGACAGCTTCAGTTGTTCAACAGTCCCATTGTGCTATTATGCTCTTCATAATGTGCCATATGTTTTCAATGGGTGGCAGGTCTGGACTGCAGGCAGGTCAGTTTCGTATCCGCACTCTTTTACTACAAAGCCGCACTGTTGTAACACGTACAGAATGTGTCTTGGCATTGGCTTACTGAAATAATCAGGGACGTCCCTGAAAAAGACGTTGCTTGGATGGCAGCATGTGTTGCTCCAAAACCTGGATGAACCTTTCAGCATTGATGGTGCCATCACAGATGTGTAAGTTACCCATGATGCCATGGGCACGAACACACCTACATAGCATCACAGATGCTGGCTTCCTTTGCCCAGAGGACACCACGTCTGTGATTTTCAAAAACAGTTTGAAATGTGGACTCATCAGACCTCAGCAGACCTTTCCACTTTGCCACAGTCCATTTCAAATGAGCTCCCGCCCAGAGAAGGTGGCAGCGTTTCTGTCTGTTGTTAATGTTTGGCTTTGTCTTTGCATGGTAGAGTTTGAACTGTCACTTGTAGATGTAACGATTAACTGTGTTAACTGTGTTGACTGACAGTGGTTTTCTGAAGTGTTCCTGAGCCTATGTGGTAAGGTCCTTTAAACAATGATGTTGGTTTTTAATGCAGTGCTGCCTTAGGGGTCAAAGGTCAAGGGCATTCAATGTTGGTTTGACCTTGTGGCTTACATGCAGAGATTTCTCTGGAGTCTATGAATTTTCTGATTATATTATGGACTGTTGATGATGGAACCCCCAAATTCCATGCAATTGAACGTTGAGAAACATTGTTCTTAAACCGTTGGACTATTTTTTCATGCAGTCGTTCACAAAGTGGTGAACCTGGCTCTATCTTTGCTTTTGAACAGCTGAACCTTTTAGGGATGCTCCTTTATACCCAATCATGACACTCACCTGTTTCCAATTAACCTGTTCACCTGTGGAATGATCCAAACAGCTTCTCTTTGAGCAGTCATCAACTTTCCCAGTCTTTTGTTGCCCCTGTCCCAGCTTTTTTTAAATGTGTTGCAGGTATCTATTTCAAATGAGCAAGTACTTGCACAAAAACAACAAAGTTTATTAGTTTGAACATTATATAGCTTGTCTTTGTGGTGTATTTAATTGAGTAGAGGTTGAAAATGATTAGCAAATCATTGTATACTCTTTTATTTAGATTTTTCGCAATGTCCCAACTTCATTGGAATTGTAGTTGTATATTTATAGTGTTTTTGGTCCTGAAATTCCATTCATGGTGGCATTAAAAAGTCTCAAATTTGACTTGCTGGAACCTGCAGGTACCCTGTTCTTACATGAGCACTTATCCCAGTGTTAGTGAGCAGCGTGCTTGCACACATGTATAAAGACTCACTGAGGAGCAGCCTGAAATGAACTGCAGCTTAAGTGCAGAGCACCTCACTGCTATTACATCCATTGGGAGGTTCTGAGACGGAGATATCTTTTCAAGTCTTCATTCTATATTTTCCTCACTGGTTGGAAATTCTTGCAATGTTTACCTCCTCTCCTCCCTTTCACTCTCTCTCCTTTTCTTCTTCCTCTCCCTCTGGGATCAGTGGATGGCTGGTTGGAGGGCCAGGCAGGGGGTCTGTGGTCAAATTGGCCGTTTCCACACTGTGTTGTGCTGTACCTGCTGACAGAGCTATCAGATAACTGAGCTCCATCCCTCCAGTCCCTGCTGGCAGTATAACTCTGTGTGTGTGCATTTGTGAAGGAGAGAGACAGAGTGTGTGTGAGGGTTTGAGGTTCTTTGATGTGATTGGATGTGATGTATGTTTTTTATTATTTGTATGACTTTTAATTTATGATGATTAAATCTTACACGCTACATAAACATACACTTCTACACACACAACCAGTGGGTCTCTGTTACAGCCGGCTGGAAACTGACCAGAGTCCATAGCTCCCTCTGTTGGCCAGTGGTGAACTACAAGCTCTCACTCTCACCATCTCTCTCTCTCTCTACACTTTCTCTTCATGAGTGCTTCAGTGTTGCTTTGTTAAAAATCCAAAATGTTTCTTTTTCAGCTAAACATTTTCAATTATACAAATAAGAGACCCTTTACATGTTAAAAAACTGTAATTTAACTTCATCACCATCAAATATGAGGAAGGTAAAACTGCTAATTCTGTCAAATTGTCACTGAGCAAGTCCAGTTTTGCTCTCAGGTGAAGACTTTCATTTCACAGATTTGACCTCAGCGTGTTATGACTGGCACTCTGGTGTCCATGGGTGGTCTGAGGTCATCTGCTTAAGTGACCACCTCTTGAATTTGTTAAAGACTGCTTTGACCAACACAGACAGACAGACACACACACACACACACACAGACAATCCGCCCTGAATGAACTTGCTGAGACCTATCGAGTGGTGTGATTGATGTCAGTGAGAGTTGCAATGGATAATTCTTCCACAGATGTCAACAGGCCGCCACCACAGGGTCAAAACGCGCGTGCAGACACACACACACACACACACACACACACACAAAAACACTCACACAGTGAGCATACAAAAGACCACAGTGAGAGTTCAGAGGTGTTCAGAGTTAAGTAGCTTTCTCTCATCTACTGGAAAGGAGCAGGCAGATGTGCTCTAACACACAAACGATGCTCTGAGTTATGATTGTGTCTGTGTTTTTTTGTCTTTTCTAATAACTCTGTTAACACACACAGACTCAGACAGGGTATTTCTCCAGCTTCACTGTGTTGCAGGAGCGTACGTTGCAGTCAGGTTTGTCCAGTGAGGGAGAGAAGTGGCCTAAAGGGGTCACTGTCAACATGCACACAGACTGAGGACCAATCGATAGTCAGGGGGGTGGAGAAGGTGGGGATGGGGTCAGAGAGGGAAAAATGGAGCAAGGTGGAAAGAGACACATCTAGATGTTGTGGCAGTGTGTAGATTTGAAAGAGGAGAATCTGAAGCTTCATAAAGATAAACATCTCACCCCAGCAAGTCCTTTGAGCACGTTTGTAGAGGGGTACCTGTAAAACTTTTGATTTAATTGCGTGTCTCTTTTACTACTTGATACTCATTGTATGAATGCATAAATTGAAGAGTTTGAAACTCAGCTAATAAAAGTCTCATACAATAATTTCTTCATTAAAAAATGTAGAGAAAAGAAGTCTCTCAAACAAAACTCCTTACACATCTTAAAGTCAAATCACTCATTTTTTTGTTTTGCAAAAATAAGAAATTCATACCTCAACCACACCTTTTCCTCTCACTGTTTTCACTTCGAGCCTCCATTAATATTTTATTTCTGTGTTAGAAATTAAATTCTAACAATAAGATTTCATTTTTTTCTAATACAGACAATGCAGGGCAGAAGTGTTTTTCTGTATTCTAATCATTTTCACAGATGTGGAGGTGGCAGATTTGTGTGTTTCGATATGTGTGTGAATGTGCGTGTGTTTTTGCGCATCTTTGTAAGACTCAGAGGTTTTGGTAAAGGATTTGTTTGCCCAGTAGTGACGGCAGCATTGATTCACACTCATCTTTGTCGATGCTTATAAGCCCCTGGATACATCATAACTGTTTGTGTGTGAGTGTGTGAGTGTGTGTGTATGTGTGTGTGTGCTCATGAACGTAAACCTTAAAGCACAAGAAAAGATTCAGTACACGGATTTCTGTGTAACTGTATGTTAGATGAGCAGACTGTGTCACTTTGAATGTGTGTGTCACAAACACCATATTCCTCCTTTTTTAATGTTTATTTGTGTGTGTTGCTGGAGGAGCTGTAGAAACATGTAGTGATGATATTGTTGCTATGCCATATTTATTTGAATCTGCAGTGATTATCAGTCACTTTACTTGCCATGGTTAAGAGGTTGTAATGTTCATGTTGTGCTGAAAAAAGAAAGTTTTGATGAAGTTAATAATAATATCCAGTGTTTTGATATAAACCAGTAATGCTGTGCTGTTTAACATTTGCTGCTGTATTGAGACGTGTTTGTGAATGTGTGAGAAAGAGAAGCAATTGTAGTCTCTGTTGCACACACACACACACAGTCAAACACACACAAACGTACATCAAAGCAGAGATTGGTTTCAGGAAATGTTTTATTATCTGTTCTCTTGCAAAGCTGCTAATCACAACCACTCTCTTTCATCTTTGCATCCCCCCTTTTCACCCCTGCAATTTCTTTCTCTCTATCTCCCTCCATCTCCCCTCCACACTTCTCTCCTCCCCTTCCATCCTGCATGCAGCAGTGGCTGAGTGTTGAAAAGTCAGATGGAGGAAAAAAAGGCAGAATATTTGGAGGGAAGGAAAAAGGAGGAGAGAGAGAGTTTGCGTATGTGCGCAGAGCAGATCTCAGTCTTCCTTTGGATGCTCTTCTTTTTCTCCTCTGTTTCCTCTCCTCCCTCAGACTGAGGAGCAGTGAGCTTATTCTTCTGGAGAACCCCCCCCTCCTTGCATTGACAATGGCCACATTCGAAGGTGTCAAAAATACTGAGAATACACAACCTGCTGGTTCCGAGACGGCGGGGAGTTCAACGAAACAGCGAGCAGCGGGGAGGACCTTATCCCAATCATTCCCAAATCATTCCACAAGAAAGGACAAGGGCCTCAGAATTGCCATAATCCTGTATTTTACTGCTGAGCTGTGATGGATTTTGCTGTGCCTTGTCTGTCAGTGTGTGTGTGCATGTGTGTGTGGAAGCGTGCAGAGGTGTGCTTTAGTGTCTGTGTTTGTGGTGTGACACAGTATTTAAGCTTAGGGTTTGGGGTCAAGCTAATTTCCTTTGATGGTGTGATTCTGGTTTGGATGAGGCTGGTTTGTGTTCATCAGCTGAGTTCACAAGTCCACAATTTCTATCTCAAATGATGCGTTAAGAAGAAGCTTTTCTCTTATTTGAAGCTGAATCTTAGAAGTTTTGGAACCTTATTTATGTATTTATTTCAAGTTTTTCACCATCCTGGTCTGCTTTTTGAAAATAGAGAGCTGCTTCTTATGCAGGCTCATTATGACAGAAAAGGAGACTTTTTCAGAGGATTGGTCTGTGACACAAAAACAGAAAGATGGACTGATTAAAAAACAAACAAAGAGAGAGAAAAGAGAGAGGATGAGTGGAGTGATGCTTTCTGCCTTAAATCCTTCCCTCACCTGTCTCTCTCCTCTCTACTCCCTCCTTTCCTTCATCCCTCCCTCTGTCGCTCTTTGTCTGATCCCTCCCTCTCCACCTGCTCTTCTCTCCTCTCTCTCTCGCTCTCCCTCCTTGTCTCCACCCTTTACTCCGCCTCCACCTGCAACCATTGGTGGAGCAGCCACCAATCAGAGCAGAACTGGGGCCTGAGGGACTGCATATGCAAAATGCTGCTTAATATTCATGAGCTGCTATCCGGGCTTTAAGTCGTTGATTAGGACAGAGGCACAGCTTTCCGTCCCAACTGCCTGGCTGGTTGGCTGCGTGTGTACCTATAGCCCCCGCTCCCTGGCTCTCACATCCACAGACCACGCACACGCACACACACACACACACGCTCCCTCACAGCTACACACACGCAGAGCCGATCAGTGCGGGCAGCGCAGAGCGCGGTAATTGTATTGCTCTCACCAAGCGGAAGGAAGGACCAAGAGAGAGGAAGAGCGGAGAAAGAAGAGGAGAGAGGAGAGATATAAAAACTTTGATCTTTTTGAAATTTTTAGTTTTCTTCCCTGGAGGTGGTTGACATGACAATGACCCGGTATCGCCAATGGATTCGGTAGGACACCAGTTATCCGAGTGTTTTTTAATGCACTCTGAACAAGAGTAGGTAAATTTTACCTTTGATTCCTATCCTTTTATCCATCTTTCAACTTGTCATTCATTGTCATTCACTGTTAGTGTGAGTGTGTGAGTGTGCTTCAACATTTGTGTCAACGTTTGTGTGTGTGTGTGATGGTATGCAGCAGAGGTGGTCAGCACCATGTCAAGGTTGTTTCTGCTGTCAGGTAGCACTCGTTCACTCTGTGCCTGTGTGTGTGCATATGTGTGTGTGTGTGTGTGTGTGCGTGTGTGTGTGTGTGTGTGTGTGGCTGCAGTATCCGGACAGCAGCTCTTACTCAGTGGGTAGATGAGTGCAATTTCTGTCCCTCCACCTGAGACATACACACAACCACACCTGCACACATCAACATACCCATACACTCACACATGTATTAACACACACACATACACACACATACACACACATACACACACATACATTAATCTGATCCTGTACACTTTGAGACTTACTTTCTCCTTCACTTTCTCGTGTTTTAAGACATTTTTCTACTTTCTGTGAAATCGTTCTAGGAATAATGAAATGCTTGTTTGGTTTGTGTGTGTGTGTGTGTGTGTGTGTGTGTGTGTTTGTGTCTTTGCATGTGTTAATACTTGAGCATGTGAGTTTTTATGTGTGTGTCCATCCAAGCAGAGAATCAGCGAGGTAACAGGGCATTGAGGTTACAGGAATAACGCGGGGAGACGGGAGGAGAAAGGCCCATAAGAGAGGAGAGGGAGGAGGAAAGGGGGAGAGCTGCGCTCTTAAATGCCAGAGGAGGTAGAATTTCAGACGGGCAGCTCAGCGTGTGGCCCCGCACAGGAATTAGAGACACTTACTCACACACACATGCACACACACAAACAAGCGGGTGCCGCTGAGCTGCTCTTTTCGGCAGCACTTTGCTCGTTTAGGTGCACGTTGAAGAAGCTGCTCAAAATGCAGATTTACTGATTTGCAGAACAGACAGAAGTGTTCCTCTAGTTCAATGCACACACTATGCAAGGTGTGTGTTAAAGAAAACACCAAAAGGCAAACAACCCTTAAGTAAAAGTACATAAAATTCAGCAATTTATCCATGTCACATTAAAAATCTTTGGAGCAAAACCCTGGATTTCACTTCACTAATGGGAGAAATTTAGGGGGTTATTGCACTTCCTTTGCATTTCAGTATGAATTCATCAGAGACTCTGAAGCTTTTTAAATGCACTGATTTTTAAAATCTGTGTTTGTTTTTTGAAAAAAAATGTAAGGGAAAAGGCGCATGTTAATGTTATTTTAGAATACAAAGTCTTTACATTAACTTGCCTAGAATTCATTTCCTCTGGATCACAGTCCTTGTGTCGTATCAGTGGAAAAACTGAGAGGATTGAGTCGAGGCCACTGCAGGTTGAGATTCTGAAGTGTTTCAACAGAATGATATATAAGATATTTTTAAAGACGTTCATTGTGTGTTTTGAGGATTTTCAGTCTCTGTTTTTGTCTGCATTCGAGTATTTTTACATCTCTCTCCTCCTAGTCATTTCAGTAACATTTTAAATAAAAGAACAAAGTTTATATGGCTTCATAATGCCATTTATTTGCCTGTCAACTTTCTTTTTTAATCTCCTCTTTGAAACAGTTTTGTAATCTTTTTTTTTTCTCTGATAAGATTTAGTACAAATGGTGGAGATTTATGTAATTTCCAGAGTGACATATTTGCAAATTTTACAGGTCAAAAATGTCAAGAAGAATTTCTAAGAAAGGCTTTTGAACAGGAGGAGAAAGTTCTAAATCAGGCTTTTGTTGAGTCTCAGAAATGACCTAAATTTTTTATTTCTAGTGTGTTGTTTTCCGTTTGAAAGTGGCCGAGCAAAGACTGAATTGTCTTCCACAGTCAGTTCTCCAGGTTGTGCGCTGTTTAAACATGTGGTTTTACACCTTCCACTTTAATATGGGGTGTGTTTTAGCACCACAAAGAATTCACATTAAAGAGAGTAAAGATTTTTATTTGCACAACAAACTAAAAGAGGAAATAAAAACATTTTTGACCTGGGTTTTGTGCATTTAGGGATGACGATGTGTGAAGCCTGAGAGCTGTGTTTTCACTCAAGAGAAAAGCAGAATGCACTTCTGGACTTTGCTTGTTTCTGAAGGTGCACGTTGCACTTCTATCGCCATCACATATTTTAGAAAAGCCTCTCGTCCATTTGCATCTGTCTGACCCTACTTATCCATCCATCCACTGCTCTTTTCATCTGCTCAGGCTTCCTCTCCTTTTCTTTCAAGCACGCTTCTTACACTAATTAAAATATTAGGGATAATGATGATCATACTGATAATAATAGTAATAATAATAATAACCAACTTCGATTAAGCTGTTAACATAATTGCATCCCCTCATGCCACGGTATACATACCATTTGCATATCATTAAGATATATTTCCTGCCCTGACTTTCGTGAATTTGATGCTTTTTTTGTCAGTGGGTGAAGGAGACGGGTGGTGAGAATCACACAGCGGTCCAGCAGATCATCTTGTCAGAGGTTTTCAACGACCGAGAGAATCAAAAAGAGGCATAAGCGATCATGACAAATTTATTTTCAATTCAGATTTTTTTTTCGTATGGGGTGTGAAAATGAATATTAAGGAACAAGAGTAAAATCTAAATCCCGGATCAGGTCTTTAAGGTGTGACTCAAAGTCAGTTTTTCTACATTCCCAAGAAAAAATTTCCCAAATGTAACAAACCGCATTTGTGTTATAATAAGAAAAAACAAAATTATTAAGTTAGTGCGATGACTTTTTTCCTTATGACATTCAAATATCAATTTGTTGCACAAGTTTGCGCAAAATTTCCACTCTGCCATTCCTGAAGTGCTGCAGTTTGTTGTGTCAAGACATCAATGAAAGCGATTAGAAGAGATAAATGAATTTGTTTCAGTTGGTTTCAGGTGGAATGCTTTGACCTTTAAGATTCAATCGCATTTCATTTTAGTTTTTAGATCTTTTAGAAACCTTAATGCATAGTGTGTAAATTAACTTGACTAAATGTCGATGCTTCAAAGCAAAAAGCAAAACATTCTTACTCTGCAGACTCAAAGTTCTGTAATTTCTTTTTTACCAAAACCTAAAAGACACAGCCTCGTGACGATGGCTGAGTTGTTTTAAATGAAAAAAGGCAAAAGTGTGTTATGCAATAGAAGAAAAAAGGTGAAGAACAGCTCAACCTCTTTTTTTAAGATGAAACTGAAAATAGCTGATGTGTTGTGTCGTTAGAAAAAAAAATGAGATCACATATCTTCTTTTCAGCCGCCTCTTGTGCGCTCTTTAACTCGGGCCAAGTGGGAGAGGAAGGAGTGGAGAAAGAGAGAGAGGGACAGAGAGAGAGAGAGGGAGAGGTAAAGCTGAGTGGAGGGAGGGATGGTGGGGGACCAAAGAGAGATTGCGTAAATTAAAATCCTTTTAATCTCCTTATAAAATCATTTACTTAATTCATCTGTCAAAGCATGTCAATATGTGCTGCACTGATTTGTTGGCTGTGCGGCTGTGTGTGCGTGTGTGTGTGTGTGTGTGTGTGTGTGTGTGTGTGTGTGTGTGTGTGTCTGCATTTGCATCTGTTTGTCATCATGCAGCAGTTTAAACCTGCCTGCCTACGTTGCGTGTGTGCATGTGTCTGAGTGACCTATGGGTGGCCCATGTGAGGTGGTGATGTTCTTCTTTTTGTGAGTGTTTGCTCGCCCGCCCATTTCTTTTTCCTTTTATTTTTTTTATTTTTTGCACACTCATAAACACTTAAACACACTCCTGTGTTTGTAGCCTCTCTCATTTGAAGGGTCCGGGCATTCCAGCGGTACTTTGCTCCGTTATAGAAAGGGAGAGAGATGCAATGAGAGAGACGGGTAGAGTGAGAGGTGGAGGGGGGTGAAAGGAGGGGGTTTGCTTTTGTCTGACACTAGCACTTAGGGGTCCGCTGGACACACATGTACGCATGAGCACACACATGCCTGCATGACAAATGTGCACACACTTACCCATATTTGGAGGCATTAATGGCTTAAAAGTGACCAAGTTGAGTCAAAAAGGAAATTTCTAAAAGTGCACTGATAAAGCTCAGACTCACATGGAAAGATATGGAAACATCACACACTCACAAGTGAAGACGTAAGATTGACTTGATGAGGTTAATTTCTCTGATTGAAGCTAAATCCACCATCGCTGGTGTGTGTTTGAGTGTGTGTGCATCATGGGTCAGTTCCGGTCTTCCGTGTTGAAAGGCAGAAAAAGGGACCAGACCAGCTGTGACTTGCACACACACACAGACACACACACACTCACACACACACGCACGCACATACTGCAATTAGCAATTACACCACACTGGGGGGGCTCAACGTGTTTGCGTGCATGTGTGCGCGATTGAACGCCAAAGCTCTGATTGAAAGAGAGGAGAGACTGATATATAGTGAGAAACAACAGCACTCATCTCTTCTTATCACCCCCCTCTTCTGTCTTTATGCACCGCTCATCCGCTCACTCCTCACGTTCCATCATCCATATGTCATAATGTGCTCTCATTTATTATTACCGACATCAAAATCTATCAAATCATTTATGTCTCGTTGGAGAATTACTCTCCTTACGATTCTTTCTCGTGTCTTTTTTCACTTCTTCTGTTTGAAATGCAGAAAATAAAAGAGAAGCTCTTGCTTTGGTGCAGATTTTAGGTTAGAGGCCAAACATGCATAGTTTTTTTTTTCTTTCTGTGTTTTTTTTTCTGCTTTTTTAACAGATTTGTCTTTGACATCTCACTGAAATTATCGGCTTGACTTATTTTATTGTAAATCTCTTGGTTTGGATATTTTTACTGATGGTTAATAAATGTGATCTGAGTCATGTGTTAAGAAAACTAATGGGGCTAGTGTATATGAGTGTGTGTGCGTGTGTGTGTTTTAGCATGTTTGTTTGCTCATCGTGTCGTGCTCAGGGCCTCTATTGCAGCCTCTCACCTCTAATGGGAGGAGACAGCAGAGACCGGGCCACAATAGAGCAGATTTAGATGGAGAGGTGCTGTGTGTGCGCGCGCGCGTGTGTGTGTGTGTGTGTGTGTGTCAGTCTGTGTGTTTGTGTGTGTTCATGAGTTAAAGAGGATCGGGGTGAGCATTGCAGGTTTAAACATCGCGTCTGTCTTTTTCACTTTTTCTGTCTGTCTCCCACCCTCCCTCTCTCCCTCCCTCTGTGTCCGTGGGGAGCGCCCCATAGATCGCCTGCTCAGATAGTTTTCCCCTCTACATGCTCGGGCCATGTGTTGTATGATGAAATTGTCATTGTTTCAACAACAAGGTGAGAGGCGTTCGAAAAGAGAAAGATATAGTGGAAAAGAACACGGATAGATTCTGAGAGAGAGAGAAAGAAATGAATGACCATCCCGCCTTCCCACTGACAGTGAAATATTCCTCCTCTCATCCTCCCATCATGCTTCATGTGTGTGCCTGATGGGGAGAGAATGACAGGCCAGCGCACCAGCTCACCTCTCTGTTTAGGTTTTTTCAGACTCCCCCTCTCTCTGCCGTATCTTTCTCTGTCCCTCATTTCAGTTCTCATCTTCTTCTCGTCTTGTATTTTACCAAAGGAGCAACCAGTTGTCACGAATACCACATAAATGTTTCCACTCTGGTGTCCACTCATTATGAAACCTTATTCAACTTATGCATTCAAAATAAATTATTTCTGATTCCATTTTATCACTCAGTACCACAGAAAAAGCTTTCATATGAAGGAAATCAAGTAACTAGAAAGAAAAGTGAGGTTCAGAAGTAAAGCAAAAAAGACACTTTTTTTGCGACATGGTAGAATAAAAACTTTCAAAATTTAGACTTTTGTTGAAGCAAAAAATGAATTGCCGTTTTCTTACTGTTTTTCCAACTTGGCTTCATAAATCTTGGAAAACTTTTCTTCTTTAACTCAAAGTTGCAGTTGTGATAAAAAGTAGATTTCTTGATTTTTTTCAGTGATGTGACTTTCTTGCACCCTGAAAAAATTCAGGCATCCCTGTATAAAAACTATGACATGTTACAAAAAGGACAGAAAAAAGAAAAAACGGATTTCATGACCTGATTGTTCCGAAGATAGGTAAATTCACGCAGAGATGTAGCTCTGAGACGGGAGGGTGCACATCTGTAAAGACATGTCAACCACATGTTCAGACATATTGTTGTCCACATGTGGATCAGAGCACTTGTGTGACTGTGGTAGAGGAATTCATCTTTGAGTATGGCCCTTGATTGTGTGTGCGTTTTGTGTTTCGTGCAAACATGAGAGCAATCTGAAAACAACAGAGCTGTATTTTTAACCCCTCAGTGAATAGGGCAGAACATTTCATTTTAATACATTTATATGAAATACATTCAAAAATTAAGACAAGTCGTATTAGTATTAATCTAACAACACTACACCTGATAATTTGGAAATGAACAAAGCTAGTGTGATGATATTTTGAGGCAGTTTTCCCATGTTTTTCAATTTAATAATTTGACATCACAATTTCTGCTCGAAGGACAAGGTGAACCTTTTTTATGTGTCAGATGAGAATAAATAAAAATGTCTCAATTTAATATGCTAAATATAGTCAACGCTTTTGCCCCCAGGAGGTGTGTTCCTTTACCCAGCTGACCCGCACTTTTCTTGACCTCCACAGATAATTCATGTCCCCTTTATCCCCGTCTTCCCTCACCATTCACCCCCCTCTCACACACTCCTCCTCTCCCTCCCCACACACACACCCCTCCCTCGTGGAGCTGTCACCTTTCTGCACCCGCTCAGTCCCTATTAAGGCCGACAGCCCATCTGCCGCCTGCCCCGCTAACAGCTCCCGTCGCTAACGCTGACGCGCACACACATCCACATCCACTCAGACACACAAAGGGTTGCATCTAAACCCCACCTGCCCGTGTGCATCCGGTGACACAGGGCGAAACGTTGTCAGACGCGTTTGTGGAGAAACATCTTAATGTAGTCATCAGTATCTAATGATCTCATGATGATTTCAGTGTCACATGGATTTTACAAATATGTCATCATCAGACAACACATAATAAAAAAACCAATAACACTTTGAACAGTGTCCTGACAATGTTTTCATACTTAAGTTTTCACAGCTGCAAAGTCTGCAGCAGTGAATATAAAAGCCACATTTTTTGTCTTAAAATGTGAGAAATGAAACTGATTACACACAAATTTTATGTCTTTTCTTCCATTTGTATTTCAGTAAAAGAAGTGATGTGTCTCGAGGATAGTCCGACGCCATAAGTTCTTTTTTCTTTTTGCGATTACCATCCGAATGTGCCGGTTGTCTCAGCTTGTTCTCGAGCATTTATCAGCATTTAAAGGTTTCTGCAGCTGTTTCCAGGAGAAACCATGTTAAGCCATGTTTGTAGGTATTTATTGCATATGTGGCTGGAAGACATCGCACTGCCCCAACCACTGGTGTAATTAGGTAGGGCATTTGTAGCTCCGTATGTATGTATGTGTGAATTTGTGCTTGTGTGTGTGAGCGTGTGTGTGTGTGTGTTGTGGCATTTGCTCCCTTCAGGGATAGGTGCATTTTGCATTAGCAAGAATGGCAACTGTCTCATCAATCACTGCATCACCATGTCACACACACACACATACACACACACCCACACACACACACACACACACACACATACACACGCGTACACACACTCATACTGTGTCATGGTCATTCTGTTCACAGATGGGCCAGCAACACATGAGCGAGTCACTGAGCATCAGAAAGACACCCGCGATCTCCCTTCTTTCACACACACACACACACACACACACAGGAGAACAGAGAGACCTTTTTGCATTCATGTGATTGTGTGTGTGTGTGTGTGTAAGGGTGTGAGAGGTGTCGCTTACATGTACTGACAGGAGCGTGAAATAGGTTAGGTAGAATCACATAGGTTAATACTCTCCCCCTTTATTCTCTTCTCTTACTCTGTGCATCTATAAATATTAAATATTCATGATCAGAGCTTTGGTGTTTGTTGAGGTGGTGCTGAATTGTGGTTTAAATCATGAAGATGAGAAGTATCTTAAAATCTTGTATTCTCAATTATAACATTTTAAACCCCATTTGATACCCATCTGCGTGTACCAAATACCAATTCTGTTTTCTCCTCTTTCTTCCTCTTCTAAGTTTATCTTGAACTGAAAAGAGAAGAAAACTTCTGGGAATGCTGGGTTTAAATGATTTCCAGCAGAATTAAAGATGCTTTGAAGTCTGAATTTAATCTTCGAAAACAACAGATTACCTTTCCATAAGATGTAATGAAATAAAACAGAATCTCTCCTGGTAATCCTGAACAGTGCAGCAACCAGGTTAGTACAAGTGATAGACTTGAGCGTTTCTGTGAACTCAAAAAGAGTTTCGCTTCTGAGCTTAAAATTTGTCTGAAATGGTTTTTAAAATTGCATCCCAGCTTCTGCTATCATCTTAAATCTCCTTTTTTCCTGCTCTTTGGTTAATTTCAGTGTATTTTAGGAACACAAATTTACCCAACACAGGATTTAGGAGGCAGAGAAAGAGATTGGAGCTGTGCACATCTTTGTGGTACTGGATGTACCTTAGTCAGGTGTGAGTCCAGACTGCTCCTCAATAAAAAGCGCAGTATTAAGTGTTGCCTGTCTATATAGCATTGTGACACCGCAACCAAAGCCAATAAGTGTTTGAAGCAGCAGCAGCAGCAGCAAGATATCGATTCCTCCTATTCACCAGAGTGGAACTAAAACCTACATATTACACACACTGGCCCTCCACCTCTCAGTGAGCCAACCCAGCTCTGTGGATTCGGGGGGGGGGGCACTGTCAGGCAGCTGTTTGGTCCGTCTACCTGTCTGCCTACATGGCCATCACCTGAACGGGAACCCACAGTGGGACAGCATCTCACATGAAACACACACACACACACACACACATTCAGAGGAGGTGTGTTTGTGTGGTAAACATGTGTCCATCAGTTTGTGACACATACCAGCATCTAGCTGTGTTTACTGATACATTTAGTTAACACAACATATGTAAAGGAATGCAGTACTTCCAGCCAGAAGCAGATGACTATTAGTTTGTTTTTTAATAACATTTATAAAGTTTTGAAGCACTTCTCAAGATGCTTCCAGATGAGTTATCAGTATCTGCAAAACAAGATTTATAATCTATTACATAGAATACTTTCTCAGGTGTCAACATTATAAACAGAGGTCAGGAAGGAATCTTCTTTGGCTCATTTTAGAATAAACAAAACATTTCCCCAAGTGTTTTCCTGAAAGCCTCAACATCACACCTCTGTTTGAATTTGACTGATCACTGTATTACAGGATGGGTTCAAGTCCCTTGTACAGCCTCACTTCATTCCCACTCTGTAGTTTTACTGTAATATGGGCCACCCAGCCAATTTTATCACACACCCCCACATCCTCTCCTACTCTTTGACGTCACACAGAAGCACTGTCCCTTTTCCCTTCAAGCTGTGTTGTTTAATTTATGTATTTTTGGCAACAAATGATTCTGATTCTGTGGCCCGCAGTGTCCTAGTGACCCTGACAGCAGCTCCTCCAATCACTACAGCGCTGGCTTTGATTGTTGATGGTTGTCCCTCCTCCCGTGCTTTTTACTTTTAGACGTCCTGTGTCTGAAAGGCGCTCTCATCCAAAACCAAACTGATAAAACTCCCCTGACGTCAAACACATGCAGAATTTACCTCAATTAGCAGCAAGAAGCAGCCGCTGACGCAGCTTCACAAGTACGGACGGAGTTATTTCCCAAAATTTGCGAACACATTCCAGCACTGATGTCTGGTGTGCTTGACACAACACGTCCTCAGTGTATCTGCCTGTCTCACTGCCTTTTCTCAGAGTAGCTACACTCACTCTAGGAACTGTATTTTTGCACACAATGAAAAAGGTTTATGTTGCTTTTATGTGTGATTGTGTGACTGTGTATGCATTTACAACATTAATGTCATGTATTATTTCCCAGAGTTCATTTAACATCACTTTAATGTGGAATGAAGTTTCTGTTCTTCGTATCTCTGCCTGAAGCCTGCACTTCTCTTCTTATTTTCCATATAAAAAAACAACATTTGATTATAATATGTTGACTACTATGATGGTTTTTGTTCACCCTGAAATTTTTTATTTTTATTTACCACTCGATTTTCACAAAATGAATAACAATTGTTATCCCATAATTCTGTTTAAAGTTGATTAACTTGTTTTTGTGTCTGTTTGTTTCCCTGGCTGTATTTCGACTCAACCTTTCCTGCTCTGCTCCTGCAGAATGAACTTATCGAAGGGGCCATTGGTGAACAGTAGCAGTGAAGATAACTCCAAGTCAAGCTATAGTAAATGCGGCGCTGGCGCCTGGAGGATGCACCAGAGCTACGATCCACTAGAGGCCAACCACATGAGAGACGCACATGCCCTCTACAACCCCAGGTGAGACAGGATGACAAGACGACCACAGACACGGATGTGAAGGAGAGGGAGACAGAAAGAAAACATGAAAACATAGACACGATGAAAGTGTTTGGTTCAGTATAAGACCAAAGCTGCACTTGACCTCCGTAAACCTTGGATGAAAGGGAAAGAAATGGAAAGCATTTGGGGATATCAAACACTGGTGTTTAAGGAGTCGTGTGCGTGCATGTGTGTGTGTGTGTGTGGGAAAGAGAGAGAGTGACAAAAAGTTGAAAATAAGAAATCTTCATCTTCATCTCTCATACATTCAAGATTTGATTGATTCTTTTATTTCTTCAGATGATTTCTCTTTTACCCTACTGTAACGCAGAAAGCTCTTCAAAGTAACTGGATGTATGTGGCAGTTTTTCCATCATTAGATCCATCCTTGAAATGAAATAGAATAAACAGAGTATTCTCTGTTGAGCCCCCATGGGGTAAAACTTTGTGTTACAAATAAGCTGCTTATTATGATTACCCCCCGTGACTTCTCCGTCCTCATGTCTTCACATCAATGACTCATTTCTTTCAGTGCTTTGGTCATGAAGTGGCCTTGTCTTAGACTTTACAATAACCTTCTATTCGGCGTACATTTTGAGAAATGGTAAACCTTTTCTCACCCTCCTAATTTCCTGAATCATTTCCCCTCAAACTCCTCACTTAAAGGTCAGAGGAAATACTTTTTCTTTTGTAAATAATTTACTTAATCACTCAGTGGTGCCACTGCAGCACACTTTTTTTAAATTGTCACCTGGTCTTCCATAAATGTTTTTACAGTTTTATCCTGTATAAGAAGTTTCATGAGAGAGCAGGATTCAGCTTCACGCTCAAGGACACTTCAGTAGTGCAAATGCGCCGCAGCACGGAGTCTTTAAATCATATCATTTGGTTGAAGGACAGTCACTTTAACCATAACAGTAATCCCCCCATGCCATCTGCATGTACAATAAAGCTAGAGGAGCTTTAACAAAAGTGAAATATGACTTTCTAGTTCTCCGGTGGAAACACGTGCTGTGTTTCTGATGTTTGAGGCAGGTGAACGCAAGGGCTGCCTTCGTCCGTTTTTGGAACGTAAACTATAAATACGCGTCTTGTTGTGAGTTAAAACACAGGATGATGCACAGATACACACTCTGTCTTTTAATCTTTCTCTCTGGATGAGACACAGAGCAACATGTCCAGATTGTCGCAATGTAATTGTGAGTACGAGTTTTGTTTATAATTAGCTCAGTTTAGGTTTACTGCAACGTTATATGCAAATAGCAATAAACCAGACTGCTCTGTTTAGTCTGTATTCTCATGTTTTTAACACATTAGCCTCTTCGACCATACACTGCTGATATGATCTTAAAGGCCCTGATTGTTTTTTTTACAGACTTAATCTACAGTTTTATGTTTTCATTGAAAACATCTTCAGTAACATTTAAACATCAAGCAGCATGCACTCCCATCATTTTCCTGCTGCTTTCTCTGTAGGAGTAATGCAGCCTGCTTTCACACTATTGATTAGTTCATTGTTGGGTATTTTCATATCCTCTTAATTTTTAGTGTGTGTGTCAGCGTGTCTATGAGTGTGTAAGCGGCTGTGTGCACTGCAGACTGGGAAGTCTTAGTCCAATAGGATTTCGGGGTTAGTCTGGGTCAAGCCAATTAGAGGTCTGGCAAACCATTCTCACGCAGACTCTCAGCCAATCACCATGAGGAGAGCTAGCCGCGCATTGTGAGTGTGTGTTTGTTGGCAGACAGTGAAGTCTGGTGATGAGAGGTGTAAAGGTTTGCCAAAAGCTGGACAGTCACGCTATGGCTTGGAGACGCATACTATATTTGTGACAAAGCAAACACAAAATCAACTTTTTAATTTTTTTTTTAATTATCACATTTTTGGTGCAAGTTTTGAAAATTTAAAAACAAACACATTTTTTTCTAATGTTTTTCAAAATCTTACCCCAGAAATAATGAACTTTAGTTTTATTGCAACTATGACTCACTATGATTTTATAACTGTCTTTTATTAGCCTCCATTTTTCTATTTTTACTTTATCCTCTTTATTCTTTATTCTGCTTTTCCATCAGCTTGTTCTGATTATTTCAAACACACTCTTGAACTGTCTGTCTTTCATCCTTTGTTAGGAATATTTGATGTCTTGCGTGGTACACTTTAAACTTCCTTGTTGCCGTAATGTGTTTTACAAACACTCTTCTCTACACTATCTAAAAAATGCAACACCTCAATTATTCTCATCTACTGAAAATAATCTGAAAACTTAGACTTGAAACAGAACTATAAAGGTGTGTATGAAGTCAAAGCAGGAAAAGAACTTCTCCTCATTCATTATTAATCATTCGGTTTGACGCAAAGTTAGTTTGCACAATATAAGAAACAGAAAATTAAAGGAGCTGAGTGAAATCGGGCCAATGTTGATGTTGTTCTTTTTTATGTGACATGTTGAAAACACAAAATAGGTTAGAAGGTAAAAATAGCTGGAGGTCACTTTTTTCCTGAGACTTTCAGCATCAGATCAAATGAACACTCTCTCCAGGACAACTGACCTCTGACTGTGTTGATAGGATTTATATGCACAACTGATACACACTCTTTTTAACACATACACACCACACACACACACACACACACACACACACACACACACACACACACACACAAGTTCTTGATGCACCTTTTTGTGTAAAATTTAAAAACTAAATCACACTTAATGGTTTGCTGTGACTGTTCACAGTCAGTGTTTTTTTAAAATGCATCTTGGATATATATTTTTGATATTTCATTTTTGATTTTACACCTGAAATGGTGTTTTTGTATAAATGAACACTAATCTTAGGATAAGTTAAAAAATGTTTTGCTTCTGTTTTCAGATTTTTGCCGAACTTAACTTTGATAATAATTAAAAACAAAATTCTATTCCAAAACTTTAATTTGTTTTTAGGGAACTGCCGTTTTCATTGGACGGCAACAATATTATTCCTATTTTTATTTAGGCCATCAAACCTTGGGAATGTGATTAATGTCAGGCAGCCAGGGTGCACTTCAGTACACACACATACACACAGATACACACAGACATGCACACACACACACTCGCACACACAGTGCTGTAAACTGAGCCCAATGTAATCATAATGATAAAGCAGATTGCCTAAACACACAGATGGGCCTCCCAACAGCTCTGTGTGTATGTGTGTGAAATTTTTGCATGTGTCTGCGTGTGTGTGTTAAGTGTGGACAACGCTGATTGGATTGCAGATTTATAGAAGAGGATTACTGCTGGAGCAGAGAGAGAGAACGAGAGGGAGAACGAGAGGGAGAAAGAGAGGGTTTCAGACACTCACCTCTCATTAACTTCCACCCCCTTCACCTCAACTCGCCTGATTCTCCGTCATGGATAAACAGGGTTATACACACGTCCATACAATATTTTTTTTTAATTACACACACTTTTGCACTCACTGCTGCACCTTGCTTTTCTGCTATACTAAGATAATGCTAAAATTGAGTTTTACTGTTGAAATTCAGTTGCAGCAGTGGGACCCTTTTCATTCCAATAATAGTTTCAAGATGATGAAAAAGCAAAGTATAAATCTCTGTGATTGCAAAACAAACAATGCAAAGATAACATTCTCAATGTGTGAGTGAATTGATGCAACAAAATTATTAAAGACTCTAAACATCACACAGTGACGCTGTAGTAGTGATGCTAGTTTCACTTTTCCTCACAGAGGGACGCAGGAACAAATCAATCACAGGATAATAACATTTATTTATTTATTTTAGTTTTCAAGTGAATTGATGTGAATCGACACATGCAAAATAACAAGCGAGGAAATAAAATTTTAGTCAACCAAACAGAATTTGAAACGGACAGAAAGAAACAAGCAGAACGGACTCAGGCAGAGACAGTGGGCTCTCCAGCAAACCTGATTATGACTGGATGTGAATTAGATTCCCTAACAGATGGTCCGAGAGCAAGGCTGTAAGGTGCATCAGCCAGGAGAGAGGGAAGTGAGAGGAGGAGGAGGAGGGGAGGAATGAGGGGCTGGTGGGGGAGATGAGGGAGGAGGCAGAGGGGACCAGTGTCAACTGAAGCTGGTTAAGGATCAGCTCAGTTTAAAAAAAAAATGCAGAAAAATGTGCCGCTATATATTTCTGGTATTCTTAGAAAAAACATCTAATCTTTGAAGTAATTCAGTGTTTTAAGTCTCAATAAGACGTTCTCTTTCTCCTTTTGACCATCAATACATGATACTTAGTTTAGACGCACATTGAATCCAATGAACCCTCTCTCCTCTTTATCTATCAGTAATATTCACAGAATGTCAAATATGGTCTTACTTTTTCTGGAGGTGTGTTATATTGGATACCAAATTGAAAAGTGAGCTGTGATCTGAGCCTATTTAGGATGGATTTTCTCAGTTTTGACTGATGCTGTGCATTATTGTACATACTTCAGCTCTGCTTCTCTCCCTCTCTCTGCCTGTGATGGATAGGTGTAAATCATCACAATCCTGTTCTGACAGCCCAATTTCCCCAAATCTGATCTGCTTAAAGAATGCAGCTTTGACGCTCTCTTCACTTATGTCCCTTCTCCTCTCCTCTCCTCTCCTCTCTTTCCTCTCCTCTCTTCTCCTCTTTTCCAACATTTATTTTTGCCTCTATTCCCCTTTTCCTGCTTATTTCTTGTGTGAATTCCCAAACTCTCTTTATTTTCTCATCACTTCCTCATATTCAGCATTGTGCTCATTTCTCTTTTTCACTATTCCCTCCTTGTCTGTTTCACTCTTCCTCCTGCCCTCCTCCCCCTCTCTCTGCCTCCCTCCTGTGTCACATTTGAAAGCCCTGTCATATTTACTAGAGTGGAAATCCTCTTTCACCATCTGTTTAATAAAATGTGTTTTTAATCCGATCGGGGATATTTTGTTTTTCAAACATTTTTTTTTTCCTCCCGTACAATTTCATTTGATCAGGCACCTATCACAGGTCTTTATCGGTCTCCACGGAGGGAGGATGGGGTGAAATGGAGTGTAGGTCTTCTTATTGTAAAGAATGGATGAAATTGAACACACCTTTAGGTGTGTGTGTGTGTGTGTGTGTGTGTGTGTGTGTTTTTGTCTTCTACCGTGGCTAGTTTCTTTAAATGTTTAGAAGTGAAGTTGTGTCCCTCATATTCAGTGATTATGCTGATCAGTACACACTGCCCTTTTTCTCACACAATTATACAAAGAAAAAGAGACCAACAACAACCTTGAGCATTGACCCTTTTTTATAAGACCAGGTCATGATGTATATCCTCAATTCCCTCTTAGCATAACCTGCGAACTTTGTGATAATAGACAGTTTAGAGCTATTCTCGTATTGCTTGCATCATGTTGCAACAGATGCTTATGTGAATCAAAGATTTTGCACATACCTTATTGGTCTAAATATAAGATGATGATTTTACCCGGGAAATCCCCTTTGAGAAAGTGAGGTCATCTTATTTTTGGGAACTAGGCTTTGAACAGCTGCACCACCTTCTCCCTCTCTATGTGTGTGTCTCTCTCTCTTTCGCTCGTCACCCCACAAAACCCCCCTACAGTGACAGGTAACGTACGAAATGGCAGAGACAAGGGGGCTGAGGTTGGGAACACTTAAAAAAAGGTTTCTTGCCTACACATTATTTTCCCTGACTCTCTATTTACTTTACAGAGTTAGCTCATCTTTTGTGTGCGTGCGTGAGTGCGTGCGTGCGTGCGTGTGCGTGTGCGTGTGTGTGTGTGTGCTCTCACGTTTGTATCAGTGGCCATTAGAAACATTCCACAGAAATGTCCCGTCTGTATGCATCAGGGCGGAACTCTGCCGTGAGTCAAAGAGCAGAAGAGAATTGTGAACCCGTAACCATATAGAGACAGAAATGACATCCTGTCATGCAAATACAATAGATAACATAAGGCTATGTAGTCTGTTAAACTGAATATAAAACAAGGAATGGACCTGATTTGAGGTAACCCACCGATTTATTTTTTATTTTCTATTGTGACATTGGGTGCACTAGTGAACTAGATATTGCACCATTACAAAAATCAGTCCACCTTATTTTATCATGAGTTTTTCTCCATTCCAATATTAGCTGCACTATAAACAAAAGATTGTCTTGTTTTGTATTGTATTTATCCTTTTCTTTTTTTACAATTTTCAATTTTCATTCTGATAAAACAAGATTTTGTCATCATCATCAAAAAGCCATTTTTTTCAAATTTCTGTCTTGGAAAAGAGGGTTGTCTTACATTCAGATCAGTACAGCATCGTTCATTTCATGCATGTTTTATCGAAAAAGTGTGTCACAGATGTTTTTTTTGCTTAATGCAGCATCAAACCTGGTTTATACTTCCATGTCTGAATGACAGAGTGGCGTTCACCACTGTAGTCAGATGTAGTCCAGTGCAGAGGCTTGTGCGCATAGCCCTGCGTGCACCTCCTGCCAATTGTGACTATGTGTCAAAACAACGCAGACTTCAAGCCCTGTGATTGGTCCGTTGAATGGAATTCTGTTTCCTGTATTCAAAATACTTCAATCATGGCCATACAAATGCCAGCAAACATTTTATCTGATCTGACGTCTGGTCTCTGTTCTTCCTTTTAATAGTGGCTGTCTGATGTATAGTGATATCATATTTCAATTTTCTACACATCTAATTATTTCCCTAACAAATACCTACATGGTGTCAACAGAGTCCACTGTCCTCCTGGTGTGCAGAATTCTGCAGGTTTTAGAGGCTTGAAGCACAGTTCTTACAGTAGACACCCACCACTACAAACACAATGACACAGAACTGATAAAAGGGACAGAGGGAGAAAGAGAGAGAGAGAGAGAGAAGGGGGCAGAGAAAGAGAGAGAGAGAGACAAAGAAATAGGTAAAGAGAGAGAGACGTGGTGACAAAGATAGTGCCTGGCAGCAACACACTTATCAGCAAGTGCTGCGCTAGAAAATGACCTAAATCATCAAGATTCCCATCTGACACACACATACAAGTACATACACACACACAAACACGAAGGTTTAGCAGTGCCCTGTTCGCCCTGAACAAGCTCAACCTCTTCATATCTTTTTTTTCCTGAAATAACAACGTCTCCTGTCAGGCTCTCAAACAGAAACCGTCTTTTGTACAGTAGTTCAAGAAAGACTTTGGCAGAGAGGAATTCCCTTTAATAAAATTTATGAGAGGAAAAAGACTGGAGACCAGACTGAAAAGGACAAGAGGTGTATGAAAGTGTTTTTACTCGGCTCTGTGAAGAAACATTGATATAACACGATACTCCTGTGTAGTTTGCAGGCTGCTGTTTGGATGGCACATAATTCTTAATCAATTGTGTTTGGCTGAGCCTGCCCTGTGGGTGCTGTCTCCCACTGGTTATCCATTCACATCTAGAGTGTGTGCATGCCTCTGCCTGTATGTGTGTAAACTTTATAAACCCCAGGATGCATCATAGCAGCTTCAGCCCCTCCAGTGTGCTTTGTAAGACTTACTCAATTCATTTCACACCTGTGTTTGTGGATAGTTGTGAAACACTGTGTTTGTTTTGTCAAAATTCATACCTAGTGGAGTCATAGTGTCTACATACACAGAGATTCACGCACACGCACTGAGGAATATAGACACAAACACACATTTCCGCTCTTCTGCCAGTCTTTACGGCCCAACAGCCCATTGGGCAGAATGTGTTTTAGCCATTATCACATTGATTGTATGTAATCAGGGGTTTATTCTGCAGCCAATGAAGTGAATTACAGGTTTCCTGCCCGACTAACACTGTAACAATTGATCTGCTCCCTGTTGTGTGTGTGTGTGTGTTTGTGTGTGTGTGTGTGTGTTTGTTTTTGTGTGGGGTGTAAGGTGGCGTGTGGGTGCAGGAAAAAAGAGAGGAGCAATGATAGAGTGTGTTTGTGTAAGAGAAGTAGAAGCAACTATGGAGGAAAAAAAGAGAGAAAGAGATTGAGACCCAAAGAGAGCAGGAAGGAGAGGGCGAGAGAGAGCTCAGTAGGAGGGAGAGTGGTTTAGATTGACTGCCGCTGCGTGAGTTTTTATTTCTTATTTTATTCATTTTCCTCCCTGAAAACAACTATAATCATCCACACACTGTGAGACTGTGAAGCTGAACTCAAACACAAACACACCTTATTTTCTCTCTCTGCTTTTAAACTCTGCACACACTTGTAAAAACACATATTCAATTACTACTTGTCCATAAAATAGCACACATAATGGCACACATTTTGTGAGTTGTCCTCCCCCAAGCCCTTTTCTGGAAACTTCCTTGTTGTGATCCCGTTACAAAAACTTCCTTTTTCTCCATCCAGTGTATCAAACTAACAAGTGGAGTTGACATGTATTGAACTAAGAAGCTGACAAACAGTTCAACCACTCTCCATGGATAGGGGAGCTCTAAAAAGGAGGTAAAATACAGACAGGAAAAGAGCAAAGAAAGGAACATAAACAGACAAGTGTGAGGGCTAAAAAAGCAATTCAGCCTATTGATGAAATCGTTCTATTCATTTGACTATGGAAATGTAAATGCATTTTTCCCAACGTTTTCCCTCCTCACTTCATTCTTTAATTCAATGTATTTTCTTTCTCAAAGCATAGCCAGTATCATCTAGATAGAATTGTGTAAGGTTTTCTCCCTCTCCCTTTTTTTCTTTTTGCTTATTGGACTGTGTGTTCTTATCAGCACTGAGAGCACAATGCTTGGTGTGATGGAAAGGTATTAGCCAACCTGCTGTAGCTACATTGTCAGCACTTCTCCCTTCTCTGTCTCTACTGTTACCTCTTCTCTTTCCTCTCTCTTTCTCCTCCTGCTCTTATATGTCTGCTCAGTTTTACAGCTTTTGTTTAGTCTCTGAAATTTAGTCTGGACAGTGAAAGTCCTCTGCATACGTGAATTGTAGCTTCATTTTTTGTCTCTTCTGTGACATTTTTTTGTCATTTAGTCAAAGTCTGGCAAAGCAGTCAGACAATCAAAAAGATGATTTGGAAACATGGTGTCACCTATGCTTTTGATTTTGGAGTTAAATGTAAGCAATTAGCGAATGTTTCGTTTCTCTCTTTTTTCCTTCTTCTTTACTCTTCTTTCTCTATCTCTCAGTCCTCTCTTCTTCTCTCCATCCGGGGGCAGGACAAAAGCAGGAATTGTTTGAGGATCAGTTTGTGTTTATGGCTGCCATCTAGTGAGGCTGTTGTACAAAGATTGTATATAATAAAAGAGTTCAACTGCACGCAGAAACACAGACTTCAGGAGCACACAGTGAACGGCGTTGGGACACAGAGCGAGGTAGAGAGTAGTTGCTTTAATACGATGATTGTATGTTTGTCCCTGGCAGTTGTCAGAGCGCTGCCTCAGCCCGCCGCTCTAATGACAGCTTGTCATACTAAAGTGGCCCACCTTCCTTCAAAACACGCAGAAAAAAATCCTCTTTTTCCTTACTTTCTTATTGTTGCTCCCTCCCTTCATGTGTCCAACATATTTATCTCTTTTTCATGAGTCACTGTGTCTTTAGAAATCGAGTGGGAAAAAAAGATAGAGGTGGGAAGAGAAAGAGAAAATGACAGGGATCGAGCTGGAAATGGAGACAAGGGAAAGTGGTAATCTTTCTTGTGTGTGTATGAGTGTGTGTGTGTGTGTGTGTGTGTGTGTGTGTGTGTGTGTGTGTACCTCAGCAAGGGACAGGTAAATAGGCCTGCTGAATATTTGATGTCTGCTGGAACTTAACAGCCACTTTTATCTCTTTGCCCTGGTTGTTTCGGAAACAGTCTCATATCTGGCTGCTGCCTCGAACTCTGTTTGTGTGCTTGGTTTTATCATGGGCACACATCCTAAAACACATAACTAGATGAATTAACTCTCAGTTCTTACTTAAACAGATCCAAACTGATCTTATGTGAAGTTATGTGTCACAAAATGCTGAGAATAAATCTCCCAAACAGTGGTAACTCAGCTAATGGGCCAAGAATTACTTGTGTTGTACTTCACTTTGGACACAAACATCAGCTAAATGAAACTGTAGAATTGTAGAAATTGTGGGTTTGAATTTTATTTCATTTAAGATGTTATGATGCCCACATTACCTGTTTGTTTTTGTGGAGGAAGTGACTATCACTCACAGTCAAAATATAAAAAACATTAAAATTAATTTCTTTCTTCATGCCAAACATACTGACAGAAATATTACAAGTGTCTACATAGTGGATGACTCAAAGAGGCTCTATGCTGTCCTCACACACAGTTCATCGAACTAAAAAAGAAAAACTAAATCTATTTTAAGCTCAGAAAGGGTGTTAAATAGGGTGCATCACAATTTACACAAAGAAAAAAAGAGAAAAAAATCATTTTTCCAAACAGGATTGAGCAAAAGAGTTAAGCCTTAAATTTGATGACAGCTCTTCTTTGTGTTTGAAATGATCCGGCTGCTTACATATTTCCCCCACTCAACAAATACTGAAGAGAATGATAACACTTAAGCTTGCTCTTCTTTATATAAACCTTGTTAAATGCGTAAAACATAAAGAATTGCTCAAAAAAAGAGAGAGAGCCTCAGCCCCTCCTTCTCTCTCCCTCTCTCTCTCTCTCTCTCTCTCTCTCTCTCTCTCTCTCCCTCTCTCTCTCTCTCTTGACGCTCTCATCTGGAGAGCAGACAGGCACAATAAGACTGCTCTTTCAGCACTGAGCCGTCGTTACATAGCGCCATAATTATACTGATAACATACATACATAAATGCATTCAACCTCTCGCTCAGCACAGCGCACTGCCTGTGATTTCTTAATCTTCTTCCCTCTTCTCCCCTCCTCAGAACGCATGTCTTCTTTTTTATTCCTTTTATTCCTCCCCCTTTGACTGCCATTATTTTTCATTTATAAGCAGAGTGGGAGAAAAGGAGATGATAGAGGTAAAGAGAGAGAGAAGGGAAGGGGGAGGAAAAAGAGAGAGATGGATGAGAATTTGAGGGAGAGAAAGAAAAAGAGCGCTTGAGATCTTTTTGCACTTAAACTCTTTCATTTAATGGTACTCTGAGGGATTGACGGTCGAAGGGAGGGGACATAAAAGAGCATAAAGAGTGAAAAAGGAGAGATTAAATCATCACCATCACATCATCATCTTAAATGGCTCTACTCTCTTTTCCTGTCACTACTGTATTTTCTCTCCCTGTGTTGAAACATAGACAAACCTGTGTGATCCCTCAGCGTCGCATCACTCTTTCACACATTTACATTCATTTTGCCATCTTTTATTCTAGTATCTTTTTTTTTCTTTCCCTCCAGCAACTCATTTCTTCCATTTTTTTTTTACCTCACTTCCTCCCACTTGATTTGTGTCCAAATCTTTCCCACTGTCCCCTTCATTCCAAACTGAAGACCTACCTTAGCATCAGATAAATGGATTTATAGACATTGGTGAATACCACAAAGCCACGATTAATGGAGTCACTGAATTAGATGAAACTGCAGGAAGCGGAGAGAAGAGGAGGTGGTGGGAATAAAATATATGATGAAAAAGGACGGGGGGCAAAAGGCCAGAGTATTGTACATTATAAATGTCATGTCACTTTATGAAAGGAAAAATGGTTCTAAAAAAAGCACTGAAATTCTGGAAAGGAGTGTTTTTGCCTCACGGTATCTGTGTAGAATAGGCTATAGGGAAAGAAATACTTTGATCTTTTAACTTCATAGCAGATTAAAAGTGAAAATTTCTAGTGTCAAATTAGAGTCTGTTGTTTGGCTCCCATCAGTCTTTTTAGAAAACTCCTCCTTCTTCATTCTGTCCGTGTGTTGCAAGAGCTGTCTGTCTGTCTGCCTACCTGTTTTCCCATCCATATCCACCCCCACCCTTCCCTCACCAGACTGTCTCTCCATTCTCCGTCAAGGCCCTGTCTGTGTTTTATGGGTCCCTGTAGAACAGGGATCTTTTACAGGCCGACTGGACTTTAGAAGCCCCTCGTTTAGCAGCATCCTGCCTTAATTAAAAACCCCTTTTGTGCTTTCTGCCTTTAACAATGAAATTGGAGAGACGGGAGGGCAGGGTTAGAGGAAGAGACAGTGGTGATGCAGAGAGGAAGAGAGAGAGAGAAGGAGAGATGGTGGTGAATAGGGAGTGATAGGGAGACAGGCAGATAGATAGTATGGTAGACAAAGGGAGGGATGGAAAGATATGGACAGAGAGAAGATAACTGTTAATTACAACTGCCATTAACAAGGCACAAGGCAGCATCCTCAGGGAGAGGAAGAAGGAAGCTCAGGTGGGGAGAGAGGGGAGAAAGAAGAGGGGAGGAAGACAAAAGGAGAGAAAAAGCTGGGTGAAGAAAGGACTGTACACTTTAAATCTTAAAATACTCTGGCATGGATATTCCTTGAGATCTTGTTTTAGATTCTGCTTCTGTAACAGTTTCCATCATTGTGTGTCCCTGTGTGTTTCTGTGTGTATCAGGGTGAGGTGTGTGTTTGTGTCAGTCTGTGAGTGTACCCGTGACTATCATGTATGTGTGAGGCTGTCTTTGGGATGATTGAACAGCAGAGAGGCTGCTTACTGATTACCTTCATGTAGAACAAGCTGCTATTGACTGCAGAGTGACGGATGACCGTCGGCCCCAAGCATGTGTATGTGTTTCCAGGACTGTGTGGTGCGGCAGAGGCTTCTCTGCTGTGCCTCTTTGCTTAAGGGTATCCAAACAAACTACTATCTATTTATTGTTTTCTAGTCTGTCACTTTTCTTTGCTTTGTCCTCTTTATTTAACTCTGCACCCTTTCTTCTTTCATTTCTCCCCCCACAAAAGAAAAGCAAATGTGATGGATGGATTGTGTGTGTGTGTGTCATTTATAGAGCTTATCAGGCTCCGTAGAAAAATATAAATCCATCATAGGCAGTGACAGTGAGGAAATACAACAGCATTAGTACAAATGTTTGCTGTAATTGAGCTTGTACAGTGCCTGAATTTAAGTATTTTTCTTCTCACGTAGAGTGCAGTCTTTCCTGAATTCTACACATTTTCTGGTAATAAGATCTTCCCTCTCTTCTGTTTGTGTCTGTTTCGTTCCCTCAGGCTTCTCTGCAGAATGTCCAGTAAGGAGCGCCACCTTGACTCCAACTGTCCGTCCTCTTACATAAAGACTGAGCCGTCTAGTCCTGCCTCCCTGACTGACAGCCTAAACCATCACTCCCCTGGTGGCTCCAGTGACGCCTCAGGCTCCTATTCGTCTACGATGAACGGCCATCCCAATGGCTTAGATTCCCCGAGCCTCTACGGCTCCAATGCAGGGCCCCTGGGTCCTGCAGGCGGTCCCGGTTCGAAGCGTTACGAGGACTGCTCGTCAACGATTGGGGAAGATTCACAGATCAAGTGTGAATACATGTTAAATTCAATGCCCAAAAGGCTGTGTCTGGTGTGTGGGGACATTGCGTCGGGGTACCACTATGGCGTTGCATCCTGTGAGGCCTGCAAGGCTTTCTTCAAACGCACCATCCAAGGTTGGCTTTCATTTTAACTTTTGTGTCTCTGATAACATCTTTTGGTGCCCATGTCTTGTAAGTCTAAAGTTGCTGTTTTCATGCTTTTCAAAACCAGTTTTTGTTCTGTGTCTCCTTCTGTTCGAGCGGCTCAGTTTTCAACTTAGTGTGATGTCTTTGTTTTCATGGTTTATTTTTTAAACTGTTTACAGAGTATGCTTTCACCTTAATGGTGTCATTTTTATGTTGAGTGGACTTTGTCACAGACTTCAAAAATTGCCAAATAGTTTAGCAGCAACTTTTTAATATTTCTTTTTTTAACTTTAAACTCCAACTTTTTAGTGTTGAGCTCATTTACATCCACTTGAGTCATTAAAGTAGATCCAGGACATACGAAAAGAGCCCCAGGCCAGATGTGAACCCAGATTTTTATATGGTACACGTCTCTTTCTGTCTGCTAACTGAGCCACCAGGACACCCACCACAACCTATTTTTTCCTTTGTCCTTCACCATTTATCTTTCTGTCATGCATATGAGAGTGCACACACACACACACACACACACACACACACACACACACACACACACACACAAACAAACTCACTCACTCACAAATAAACATCCAATCACAATCATGCACAGCCACCAATTCCCAGCCATGCCCCCTGTTACCCTCAACCTTGACCTCTTCATCAACAGCAAAGAGTAATTTCCACAAGATGTTTGCGTTTTGGGATCTGGCTGCTTTTGTTCACAGGAAGCGTGTTAGCTATAAGCCTGTTGTCTAGGAGATAACTTAGTGCCAGAGGAAGGTCAGAGGTTATGTCTAGAGGTCGATAGTTCAGGTTAGGGGGAGAGGAGAGAAGGGATAGAGCAGTAATCCACATGATGAGAAGAGTACCAGGAATTAGGCTTAGTAATCCTTTGCTCATCTCTTGTTGGGGGCAGAAGTAGTCCAGGAAGTGCACAGGTATTTAGGCTCACCAGTTTTCTGGAATTTCAGTTCAGACCAAACTCATACCGTTTAGGCTTTAATTTATTCTTTTAAGAACAGAACATCTCAGGTAATGGATAAGCTGTAGGGCAAGTCAGTCAGTCATCCACGTGGTTGAGAACTATAAAGCAATTGGAGGACTTAATTTTTTTTTTCCTTCACTTGAAAACAAGCTTTACCTTACATGGTAAATGAAAGTTCACAAATGTCAATAAATAGAACTTTTGTAATGGAATTCTTTGGTTTTATTTTTCTAGTTCTGATTAATACAGTAAGCCAACAAAAATGTAAATCCTGAACTCTTTACCTGCAGACGGTAGAAAATGAATAGATAATGAATGGTGAATAGACCGGGTTTTCTCTATTCTTTTGACAATTCAAATCACTTTTATACTATGGGTCACATTCACGCTTCATCCATGCACTGGTTGCAGAGGAAGCTCAGTACCATCATCATTATTTACCAACCCTGTTCACATTCTGCGGCCATTGCCACCAGGAGCAGTTTGGGGTTTAGTATCTACCCAATGACATCTTACATGTGGACTTTGAGAGCTGTTGTCCAACCATCAACCTTTTTCCTGACAGATGACTTATTAGGCCACCGCCACAGACAAAATAACCAACAGTTTCTTGATAGACTCCCTATTTTAGTTCGTGATTGTCAAGACCCCTAATCCATCCATTCTTTGTGAGGACGTCATCTTTGCAATCTTTACACATTGCCTTTTATGTAACACAATTTAGGTCTTTTTGCAAAAATATGACATATTTTTCATCAATAAAACCATTTTTTTCCCCATATTTTCTGTAGACAGTATATACAATAATAAAAAATAAACATATTTATCCATGAAGAAATATAACACTATTTGGTGGAAAAACATTGAGTTTCATCAGCTTTTCTGCCTCGTATGTCAGTAATGGATGAATCTTCGAATGTCTTATTGATGATGATCTGATGGTTGTGATGATGCGTTTAAGTTTTTGAAATAGCTAATAAGCCTCATCAGTTAGCAGGGCAGCCCTCTTGTCAAGTTACCAACCAGCCGGCCACCATTGATCCATTGAGACAGTCAGTCAGTCAGTCATATCAGACAGGATTCATCTATCTGCCTTTCCATCCATCCACCTATCTGTCGCTGCTTTCTTTTGCCTCCGATAAGCAGCTTTCCCAGTAAAGCCCCAGAGAGACAGAGACAGAGAGAGCAAGACGGGGAAATGTGGGGGGGTGGGAGTCTTACATCCACTAGATGGTCACCACTACCTAGAGATGACCTGTATGTGTTTATTATGGGATGAGAGATCAGGACATGGTACAATCCTCACAAAGAGATTGGAGAACACACAAAGCAAGATAAAGGCAGGCAGACACACACGTACACACACACACACGCTGAGCAAACTCATAGAAACGCATTCACATATGGACCCCCAACACACATGAATAGACTGCACACATGACTGTGTAATCACTTTATGTATAGGTTTGACCCTTAATTCAACCGTCATCGCGGTAGGGTCTAATAGTTCACCAGTTCCACATGTCTCATTTCATTTGGAGGGCTTGTTAAAGGTTATATAGGTGAGCCCACAGTCACAGATTAAATACGGGAGGCCAGCAAACATATAGATATGATGCCGTGTTGACAGCAGAGACTCTTGGTGTATGACCTTGAATAGATTTAAAGCAACACTCAATCCCTCTCACTTTCGCTGCCTTATTTTCACGTTATTTGTAATCTTCCTTTCTCCTGAAGCGGACATGTTGCAGATCAGGGAGGCCGGAGTTCGAGGTTATGGGTCAATGCTTTGACAAAGCTAGTTTAGCTTACAAGAGCTGTTGTCACGTAAGGAATTGACGAAACAGTTGTTTTCACCTTATTCATGAATTTATCAAAAAATGTAATTCCTTTGCTTTCTCATCAGTGTTTATTCAACAGCGCCATGGCTTATATTTTTTGGGATGCAGGCTGAACAGTCTTGGATCCAGTGGAACAAATGGGTCATGACATTATATTTGGCTAGCACACAAGCCAAGCTCATCCACGGATAGTGCGGCTATGTGTAACCCTGTGCACATTTGTGTGGGCTCTTGCTCGTCCACATGAATTAGTGCAAGTTTAATGTGTACTTGTGCCAGTGTTTGTGCATAGTAGTGTGCGTTCGTGTGCATATCTTGGCTGGAAAGCAGAGCCAGCCTCAGATGGGCAGCGGCAGACATATTGGTATGTTTCAACCCATTAGCCAATAAAACCGCAGGTAATCACCAAAAAAACACCTCCAGCTGGACAGGGAGGAGAGTGTAGGGTGGTAGAGGAGAGGAAAGAAGAGGGGCTGAGAAGAGGTGTGTACATGGGTTTGGATACAAAACAAGTTAATACAAGGAATGAGTGAAAAAAGAGAAAGAGGGTGGACTGGGCACATGGATGTAAAAAGGAATTAACTGCGTGTGTGTGTGTGTGTATGTGTGTGTGTGTGTCTGTGTGTGTGTTTGTGTGTGTGTGTGTCTGTGTGTGTGTTTGTGCAAGCGTGTGTGTCACAGCATGGAGGAAGTGGCTCTGGCAGCTGCTGTTTCTGTGGCGTCAGTCCAGCGACACCTGACAACCTGCATCTATCACTCCCTTATTGAGAGAGAGGGATAAAGGGGAGTGAGAAGGGAGGGGATAGGGAGATAAAATGAAAAAAAGGAAGTTAGTTAGTGAAGAAGGAAGATATGAGCAGGAAAGAGGAAGACGAGAAGTATCATAGTGATGTAATGTAAAGGAATAACTCAGTGGTGTGGTGAAATTGTCTAATGGGAGTATTGAGAGCTGGAGTGCATGTAAGAGTGAAATTCATGTACCCTTGGAAAAAATTCCCTGTTGTTCAATTGAAAAAATAGTTTAAGGTTTTTTTTCTTCCAGAGAGCACAAGTTTTGAAAATGAAGTTTGAGCTGATCGTATACCGAGACAAATTTGGAGGTGTAGTGGCAAAAGGGGTAAAAAGAATCAAAGACTGTGCAAAAATACGCAAAATTCATATTGCACACTGTACAATGGTGGTCAATTGTCATGCTGCAGGTGGACATTCACACACATCTCAAAGGAGATTGCAGGGGATTTGAGGCCCTCGGATATCCTTTCTCACTCACACTGGCACACATACACAAGCTCACACGTCATACATAGAAAGCTCTGAGACCTTCTCTGCTCTGAGCCCACCCCACTGCACAATAAGACATATAAAGACGGACGCAGAGATATGCCATCTTCGTATCAACCTTTCTTTTTCAATTCTTTTACATGCTTATGTCTGAGTGTACCGCTGGATGGTACACAGGTTACAAAGCTGAAAATAATGCCTTTGTCTGGGTGTGGAATATGAGCCTGGGAAACCTATGCTCTCTTTAATAGCTTGTTATATCAAGTACCTTTAATACAAATATCCTCCAGTTAAGTGTATTGCACTTCTGGTTGAGAAACTGTAAATTAAAGTTTAACAGATTTGCCATATCTGTCTGAGGTGTCACTTTAATAAAATACCAACACGATTAGTTATTATTATTGCCTCCTACAGACCGCTTTCTCGGTACCACTCAGCATATGTGAACACATTTAGCCTCCTTGCTACCCTCTCTGTAAGTGGCTCTTTACTGCAGTTATCCATTTAGCCTGTTTAGCCTTGCACTAACAAGGCTTTTTACTGACCATCCATTAGCCCACTCAGAATCCACGTCATTGTCACATTTAGCTTCAGTGCTAGCTAAGTGTCCCTCTTAATAGCTGAATTAATCTGCTCTTTCTGTTTTATCAGCATGTAAAGGTTGGATGTCGGCTAACTAGTCCCATTAGTGGTGTCCATTAGACTATGAGGGCCATTCCACTAGCATTTAGCATGTTTAGCCTTTTACTTTAACTAACAAGGCTCATTAATGAGCATCTTGTCAGCTATTACAGAGTGTTAGTACATTTAGCCCTTTTCCAAGCTAGCTAGCCCCCTTAATCAGCCCAGTAATGAGAAACATCCTCTCCACAGCAGCAGTCAATAGTAATCACTGTTTACGCCGTTTCAGTGGGAGATGCATTGGCTTGCTGTGTTACTGTAATTGTCAGGTGGGCACAGGAGGAAGGAAACAATTTATAATTTTGGGTTAACATCTCAGCAAAATTGAATAAACCACCCTGAACAAATAAACAGTTTAGTGCAATTCTTTAACAGTCTAAAAATGTCCAAATGAATCAAACACGTACTCTGTTCTGGGCTGTTGGGAAACAAACAACTAAGTGAAAGAAATGAGCCGAAGTGGAGCAGAGGGAGGGTGGAAATTAGAAAACAGAACAGCAGAATCAATGTGGCCAGCAAAAAAGAAGGAAAAAAGAGACTGTTTTGGGTAAAAAAAGACACATATAGAAACAAACACATTTGGAAATAGGAAAATCAAAGGACGTTGTCATGATAAAGTTCAAAGAACAATGAGGAAGAAACAGGCAAGTTTGATATACCAACAAACAAAGCAATGAGTTCATTCAAAACACTTCAGTTTGGTAAGAAGTTCTTTACAACAAAGAGGCAAAAACAATGAGGCAGTGATCAATTCAAGGTAAAAGTGGTATTAACCTCTAACACACTCAGGTGTTGTTGTTTTAGTTGGCATAGTTGTTAAGTTAATAGACTTAAATGGGCTGATAATCTGAGCCTGAGCCCTGCGCCGGCTTGTTACTCTGAGTATACTGAAGCTTGTCACGCAACCTCAGCTTTCCCAAGCAGCGACACCTGCTCATATGTCCGTTTTCTGTCTCACTTTGAATCACTGATGCATTTGTGGAACAGTTTTGTATTGATGACAGACTTAAACCATGGGGTTTCAGATCAGGACAGAAGTTGGGTCTTGAGGTCAAGGGTCAGTAGCTGCGGGTTGACATGTTGTACTTCAAGTGGGGAGTACAGGTATCTCAAATGTTTTCATTGCCTATCTGTTGATGCATTTGTCTAAAATGAGCCCTTTCCTCTCTCTTATTCCAACATGTTTACATACAGGCAACATTGAGTACAGCTGTCCCGCCACCAATGAGTGCGAGATCACCAAGAGGAGACGCAAGTCGTGCCAGGCCTGCCGCTTCATGAAGTGTCTGACTGTGGGCATGCTGAGGGAGGGTAAGGGAAAAGGTCTCTTCCTTATCTTTATCCGTTAACCGTGCTACATGTAGCATTTGAAAAAGCCTATTTTCTAATTCAATTTTAAAAGTTTTGGCATCCTTGTTATGGGATCGTTTGCTCCACTTTGGGAGAGATCAAGATTTGATTTGTAGTTTTCAAACACATGAGCTCTTGAGAGCCTGTTAATTGTTTCTCAATATGTAATGTAAATAGTCAAATATTATTATTAAAGTAATGCTCTTTATTTCATCATCATTGCCTTGAATACAGGCTGACCATGTATTTATGTTGGATGTTGAATTACAGTAAATAAATTGAAGTAAATTGAACTTCAATCAGTATTATTGATATTTGCCAGTGCTACATGTAACACTCCTATAATGTTGTTAACTGTCCTTTAAACACGTGGTGTGTTTCTATCTTTTTCAACTCACACCTTAACTCTTTTGCTGTTCATTGTCCTCATATGTCCACAGAAAGGTTTCTGTCTGTTCATAACACCTGTCTGCCTCTTTATCACATCTTGTATGACATAACCTGTCTGATTCTCTTTCCTTACATGTTCATTTTCAACTTCCATCAAAAGTAGCATTCAGTCATTGCTGAGGGCATGTTTCCATCTAAAGACCCGACGCCAAAGAGCCACATTGTCACATTTAGCATTTGTTTAACGTTGAGGAAAGGAACAGAAACACTAGAGATGTGATCTGCCCCACACCCCTCTGATTAAATACACTCACTCTCTCATTTTCACACTCCCTCATTGCCTCTGCCTCTTTCTCTCCCTCTCGTCTGCCCACCTCTGACCTTTCTACTCCCACTGCACTTCCAACGATGAAAGGAGGGAGAGGAGTGGCAAGGGATGAAGAGGAGGACCGATAAAGAGAGAGAGAGGCATAGTGAGAGAGGGGAGGCTGGAGAAAACCAAGGGGAGGCAGGGAGGGAAAAGAGATTGATTTATAGGAGCAGAGGAGAGGGACCAGGGGAGGATGAGAGGCAGGGGGAGGATGGTTGAATGAAGCAGAAAGTGTGTATGAGAGAGAAAGGAGAAGAGAGGAGGGTCAAGGTTGTAATTGATGGGAGACCTGGCCTACGCCCCCTTCCTTACAGTGGTCAGGGAGCGTGCCTGTGCCGACGCCTGCCAGCCCTCCCTCCATCTATTCCTGTCTCCATCTCTTCCTCCAGTTCCCCCACTCGGTTACACTGCATGTTTTCTGTTGCTTTTCCTCTGCTTTCTTTCATTTATTTTCCTCGTAGTTTGTTGTTCTCTCCATCCTGTTGGTATCACAACTCTCATGCAAACCTGCAGCCTTATACCCACTTAGCACTTCTAGGTAAAACCCCTGATATACAGAGGTAAAACCGATAATAAAAACAAAATTGTGCATATTTTTATATTTAGAGCTGCAGTTAAATCAGTAATTTATTAAAACTGGTGAATAAATCACACAATTTTACTTTTTTATACACACATGGTGAAAACTAAACCTCACAAAACTCTTTGTTTGTGTTGAAGACTCTGTTTTACTTCACGGAAAACCACCCTCATCCCTCTCTCTGTCTCTTCTGTCTGACTACCTTTGTGCACACTCACACATTTCCAACAAGCTGCTGTCGTAGCGTTTGTTCTCCCAGTCGATCTGACATCGGCAGAACCCATGTCTCATCTCCTGTTTTGTCTCGTGCATGTGTGTGTGGCCACAAACACAGACACACACACGTGTAAGTGCATGTATTATTGGCAGCTCCAACAGTCTCACAGCTCACACAGCTCAGACTCCATCCTCCTCCTGGACACAGACACCACATTGCTTTATCAATAAAGTCCAGACAGTGCTTCACGTGGAAGAGAATATAACATCTGCTGTATTTAGTGTATTGTTCAACATAAAGAGAAAGAGACATGTAGTTGGTTTACTGATTGTGGCGCCTAAGATTGTGGTTTGTTCTCTCAGATTAAGAGAGCAGAACTATGGCTGCATTTTGTTGCCGCTACTCCTCTGCTCTACACACATATATCATGACCACGCACACACATACCTGGAGTTATATATATATACATCAACATGACAGACCACAGCCAACCCATTTGTTGTGCTGGCTGTGAATTTAATACAGGTGGCCTCGCTCTACATATGAATAAGGGTCATTTGGAAAATTGATATACCCATTTTCCCACGTTTTCTTTCTTGCACCCTTCTTGAACTGGGGTATTTGAAAAGATCAATACAGATACAAAGCCTCATGTACGCCTCTAATTCAACTTTTTCCCCCTGGCCTTCATGATAGATGTTTGTGTTTCAACTCCCTGTGGATGTTTTTCATCTTTATTTTAACAAAACAGGTTGGGTGACCCACAGAGATAGTAAATATTCATTGATAACTGTATGTAACATTGACACTGTCTCAGTGACCCGGAGGGGTTAGAAAGCCTAAAAATGATGCACTACTTCACCTTCAAACATTGCAGCCAGAGGCAAAGACAGGGAGTTAAGACAGTTTCCAGCTGTCCAGCAAAACAGTAACTACAGTGTGCTGACCTGTCAGACCAAACGTATGGATAACTACTGGCCTCAGTCAAAGGGTTATGGTTAACTGTTTCTAAGGAAAGACCTATGGGATCAACTTAATGAGGTACAACAATCGATTAAATACATTTTCATGAAAACTAGCATACCTATGAACAGAATATTGATTTTTGGCCTGGTTATTAAGAAATCACTGCTTACTAACTCCTCTTGGCACAACAATGAAAGACATTGCCTGCTGAGTTTCTTCCTGCCTTCTTGAGTGAAAGCACATTGAAGCAGAGTTTCACAGATGGTACTTTCATAGCTACCAATCAAATTACATCATCAGTGTTGGATACCAATTCACGTAAAATCAAATGGTACCATGTTTTAGTACTTAAACACGTCCTTGTAACCTAAGGGAGTGGAAGAATGGGGGATTTTCCATTTCAGCCATGGGCATGAAGTACGTACCACTAGTTGTGAATTTTGCATTATTGAAAACAAAACAAAAAAACCCCGCTGTGTAGTTATTAATTTATCAAGTTGAAGTAAGCTTTAGTCAAGGGTTTTCATGTTAAAGACATTTTTGAAACAACTGTGAAATATTTTGAGATATTGTTATTGAACAAATAAACATTTATTACCACAGAAACACACACAAAAACACTGGAAAATGGTACTGTTGAGTATTGATACAGATTCCCAGATACCAGGCATCGGTAACTTATCAGTTCAAATGTGGGAGGTACCCATCCTTGAGCTCATGGGAGAAAGGTGTAGATAAGTAGTAAGGGTGGAGTGGGGTGAAGTATGAATCTGAGTGTGTGTCTGTGTCTGTGTCTGTGTGTAGGTGTAGGTGTGTGTGTTTGGATGCTATAGTTTACCCCTTAGGGCAAGATCTGCCTCAAATTAGCTCTGTTGCCCTGGGAGACTCAGAGGGTGAGATGAAGAGCAGCAAGGAAATGTGTGTCTGTGTGTTTTATTTTGCGTGTGCATGAGGAATATAGACTAATGAGGCCAAGGGGTCAATAAATTAAATCAGAGTAAAACTTTTTCTGTACATTCTTTTTTAAACACACATTTGATCATGTGAATAAACACATGGAGCTTGATGTGTGAGAAAATCGAGTGTTTCTCACCAAGACGAGAAGAGAGCAGCGAACGAGCTGAGGGGGGTAAACTTGAGGAACAAATGAACGTGGGGCACCCACCCACCAATATGTAGCAGCTAATTTCTGGAGCAAGGCAATTAAAAGGGGTGACTATATTATGAGAACTTCCCCTCTGGCAATGGCTGTCTGTCCATTTTTAATGAGGTCATAATGATGCGTCAGCTGAAGACCAAAAGGTCACAGGGGCGGGGCTATAATCTGCCAGGAAAGAGAAGGAAGGGTCAGAGAATAGCTGCATTAGAGCAGGTAAAAGATTCGTTTGAACCTAAAATTCAATGAAATTTCAATAAATCTAATATCAAAAACTGAATATCATTACATTTTAAATGACTGCAAACAATCCACGGTATTTTAGCTGTCACAGTTATTTCTGTTCTACCAATCTGGCACGCTGAGATGGACATAATGCATTCAAATTGAGCAGTAATGCGTGGAATTGTCATGAACAGAATACAAAACACAGATCAGACATTTGAACATGAAAGCTTTGGCAGAGGCACACGGTCCAGGAGCCAGCAATATTCAGCCAGCATGTATATCGTACATATGGTCATATTGACAGACCTGCTCCCTTACAACACGGCAGCTTTGATGATGGCGCGTCTGATGAATCATTGTTAAACACACAGAATGTGTTTAAACCGACCAAAGCCACCGTCTCCGTATTGCTGTAAATGGCCAGCTGGATTCAGATGGTAGACTACTACAGAGACCACGGACTGCAAATATAAACCTTGGCACACTGCCCCACGCTTACACATACACACACACACACACACACATATACACACACGTTAAGCTCATGCCAACTTTGGCCATGCTCCCCACAGCCTTTAAGACCTAATGAGTGAGATCGGGTGGAAGGCCTCAGTCTGTGTGAGTTTTGGTGCATTTGTGTGCATGTGTGTGTACGTGTTCAGTGTGTTGACGTGCAGCTGGTAGTCTGCATCGTAACCCTCCTCGTAGCTCAGTGATTCTGACCACTGCTATCAGGTATTGTTTGTGCCCACACATGCAGCCGTGAACACCTCAATCAACAGGACTTGAACACTTATTTATTCATTATAAACACACAAAAAACACAGGCCCCAGTACAAGGGAACATATAAAGTCTTCAGTCATAGAGAGGCTTTAAAAGTGAGAGAAAGTTATCACAGATAGCAGTTTTAAAGGACGAATGCAAAAAAATGTGGCAGAAAGAATGAAAGTGGAGGATGAGCGGAGACAAGAGGAGGAGATGGAGGGAAACAGAGGAGGGAAGCGCCAGACTACTGGTGGCGTCTGGTGTTCCCCCAAGGGAAACTTGTAGCTAAATCTGGCCCTGTAGCGTCTGTCCTGAGCGAGTGTGAGTGTTTGTGTGTGAGTGTGAGTGGCATCTGGTTGCATCCCAGCTAGAGAGGAGCGATAATGGAAATACTATGACGGGTGATCTGCCTAAGTGGTCTGCTGTCTTTTGCATGCACTTCTCTCTATTTGTCTCTAAAGATAGGGGATGCAGCATATCACAGAAGCCTTGAACAAAATGTTGCTTTGTCTTTAGATGAAGTCCACAATGGCAATGCTTTCAACAAATTTAGTCGCAAATTCTGTACAAAAATTGTCACAACTTAAGTTGAATGTGATGCTGTGTAATGAGGTACGATTTTTCAATCATCATAGGTATGACTTTGAGAATTTTTATTTCTCAGTTGTGTATCACCAATATTCAGATAAAGTTGTCAAAAATATACATCAGGAAAGGAGTCAATAGAAGATGAAATTTTTCATTTTTAGACATCTGAAGTTAACTAAAAACTGCATAAATAATTGCTCTTTTTTAGTAAAAGGTTTATTATTGTGAAAAACTGCAGCATTATATGGTGAACCTTGCATGTTCTCACACACATACCCACACAGACACACACACACACAAATATTCACACACCAGTGACAGCCACCTGCCCGCTGCCTAAGGCGGTGCTGTTCTGATCTGTTCTGGTCTAAACAAACGTCACCACATGACACCACACACACTTTCCTCTTAACCTCAAATCCACCCCTCTCAGATGCTCCCTCTTTGCTCTGACTTAAAGCTCAAATTTTATTCAGAGCAGAAATAATGGACAAATAAAACAACAATGAAAATAACTTTCTATGCAGTTTTGAACTGTCTGATTTCAGAACTTACTCTTACCCGAATAAAAAGACATACCTCAGTAATCCTGTTGCTTTACACGCACATATGTTTTATATGTCTTGACTGTGATGTTCCTCACCCTTTCTACCACATAGGTACACACACACACACACACACACACACACACACACACACACAGTCACACACAGCAGATTTAAATGGCTCTGTTGTCTTACCCAATCTACTCACACATCAGTTCTTTAACCCACATAGGAAAACCCTTTATGTTATTACATCAACACACACACACACACACACAAATAGACACTCAGAAACATAAGGTGATAACCTGGTCTGAGGTGGAAAAGAGACTTCAACCCTGTTACAACTTCAATTACCATAAAACTCTCTCTCTCCCTCTTTCTGTTCCCTCTTTAAATTCTCTCTTCCTCTTTTTCCTTATGCTATCTCTCTACTCTCTCTCTTTTTATCAACAGAAATCAATCATTTCATTTGTCTTCCTACTCCTCTCTCTGCACTTTATCCCTCTCTTCTGTTCACTCCCTCTTTCGTTTTCTTATCATATCATTGACCATCTTAAATCAATCCATTGTGTGTCTTTTTCTCCTTTTTTTTCTCTTTTTCTCTCCTTCTCACTGCCGGTTCACTCTTCAAAAGCACTTAGGTGTCAAAGGCATTTCAATAGCAATCCCTCAACTGCTAAGACACACACACACACACACACACACACACACACACACACACACACACACATGCTGACATAGAGTGACGCCATGGCAGTGTAAAATCTATGCTGATGTGATCAGTGTGGAGCGTGCTATCGACAGGTAGCAATATTCCCACGACAGGGAGGTTTCACCTTCATCACTGTCAGTGTGTGTGCGTGTGTGTGCGTGTGTATGCATAAATGTGTGTCTTGGGTATCAAAGTGTGATTGAAAACAGGTTCATCACTTTTATTTTAAGAGAAAAAGCACGTTGTTGAAAGAACTGTGAACATGCTGGGATTGATAAGAAAGGCTTTTTCAGATTCACTGGCCTTTATGAGTAACAACATTTTGACCAATGACAGATGTATTGTTGTTATTTAACATCTTTTTGTATTCGCACATGGCAGTGGCTGGGTATGTTATGTAGCAGATGAGAATTTTAACAGTAAAGATATTGTCCCTCATCTATCAAACTTGTGTGGGAATTGGTGCAGATTTGGGTGTAACAACGATCTTATGGCAATGTTCACGCATGATTTATAGAACGTGCGTACCAGGGCCCATCATGGCGTACGCCTGATCAGGTATTGATAAATCTGGCAGCTGAAAGTTATCGTCATTGAAATAACACACCCCTAATTATTCAACGTTCAGCCTGCCTAACCAATAGTAACCCACAGAATTTACAACATGGAGGGACGCATTACAGGAAAAAGGGAGACTCCTCTGTGCAGGAGAACGATGCCACAATAATGGAAGTAGAGAGAAATGAAGTTTTGTTGTTTCGCAGCTAGAAAAATGGCGAGAACTGAGTCAGAAAAACTACGTCTGCACGCAGATCACTGCAGACGTCAGCAGCATGAATGTGTCTTTTCAGATCAATATGGTTACTTGAGTAGACCATTAGTCTGACTTAACACATTTACACCTGCTCATTTGTATACCCAGGTTTCATTTCCGTTTGTCCAAAGGTTAAAAATCTAAGAATAATGCAGGGTTACAGCCTGACTAAGACCTAGCTGATGCTCTTGGCCCCTGGAGTTGAACTGCTCAACAGTGGTGTGTGTGTGTGTGTGTGTGTGTGTGTGTTTGGGTGTGTAGAAGTAGATTCAGTAGACTGAGTAGACTCACACTGATAGTTGACATAATAATTAAAGGCTATAATTAAGGTGTGTAACCTCTGTGGGTTTCCTCTCTTCCATGAATCTCTCCTTTCTCTAATTGTTCCATTTCTATCACATATCCTTTCATTCCCTCTTTTCTGGGCTATGTAATTTTTTCTTTTGTTTACCGGCCTATCCATTACCAACTCTGCTTTGCTCTCATTTCACCACCTATGCTCTATACTTCCCTTTCATTTATCTTTTTTCCTGCACTCCCTTTACATTATTCTTTCTGTTGTTTTTTATCATTTTCATCTAAATTTTATTCCTTTCCTCTCCTTTCTTTTCCATTTTTGCCTATCTGCTCAATTATTCTGCTCCTTTCCCTGTCTTTTTTCTTTTCTCTTTACATTCCTCTATCCTTACACCCCCCACCCACCAAAGATCCTTCTCCCCTCTTCTCCTCCGTCCTCCCATCCTCTCTTGCCCATTCTTTACGATTCGAAGGCTCATTTGTTAAGAGGAGGTAGAGCTCTCTCACTCTCCCCCTTACCTCCTCCTGTCTCCTTTTTGTGGGCTTTGGAAATATAATTTTCAATTTTTAATTTGATTCATTTAGATTTGATCATTAATCAGAGCTGAGAGAGAGTTAATTTGGTGGAAAATAGATGAGGTAGTTAGAGAGGGCTCTTTATAAAGTGAGCTCAGCTTACGCTAGTCCTTTTAGGTGTGCGGAAGAGAAAAAATGAGTCTTTGTGTGAGAGTTTGTGTGCAAGTGTGGAAATGTGTGTCTACAAAGGAATGAAGAACTAGGAACAAGAGAGCAGGAAATTTACAATAAGCAAGAAATTTCACTAATATAAATATTACATTTTCTACATTAGGATAATTGCTGAGCATGCTAAACTGCAAAATTGCATTGTTAAATCCTTCTAGCTGTTTCATAAGTTTTTACCCTTTGATCTGCAAATCATCTGGTGACACCTGCAGATTTTATATTACAATGCATTTTTATTTATGTCTGAACATCTACTTTTTTCCTTATTTATTCAGTCCTCCATTTCTTCCTCCTCTTCTTCCTCTCCTCTTCTGACCAGACCCTGACCCTGGTAGTGACTTAGCAAGCTGCTTGTTGCAGCTAAACCCACACACAACTTGAGGGTGTGTTATGGGTTTTTAGTGTGAGCGTGTGTGGGTGTGTGAGTGTATTTGTACCCCCTGGTGCTAAGAGTTTCTTGACCGTTTGCTGACACTGCCTCCCCCCCACTCTACCTGGACTGTCAGCCCTTCTGTCTACCTATTTCTGTCTCAAGTACACACACGTACACACACACACACACACAAAAACACTCAGATGCACGCCATGTTCAGTTCACTGGGTTGACTGCTGCCAGAGCTGGTTTTAGGTTCCTAAATGACTACATTTACATTATAAAATGATTCGCTCAGGCTGCTGTGGGATGCTTTAATAGAATCTGCAAGAACATACCAGATGTGACATGTTAAGTACAAAACAAAACGAAAACAGAGTAAACCCTGTGCTTATCAACACTTTATCAATGCTCAAGAATGCACAAACATTGCATTTCTTTCTCCCTGTTAAATCTCTGAGGTGTACTGTCTTGGTCTTGGTCAGCACATTTTTAATCCCTGCCTCAATCCTCACACTGTCTATGTTCTATATATTTAAATACAACCCTGATTGGTCCATGAGATTTGTGTTGAAAAAACCTTATAATTCAGCAGAGCAAGAAAACACTGAATTTATTCTAGTGAGTGAGCTTAGTGTGTACCACGTTTTTCTAAAAAAAAAAAAAAAAAAAAAAAAAAAAGGATATCCAGTTTGCTTTTCTCCCGTGCAACCTGCCTCCTTGCATTTGTAATTACAGATTCTTTGTGTATTCAGAAACAGGGTTGAAGGGGCTCACAATATATTATTTCATGGATAAAATAACTCTTCCTCATTGATCACTTTTATGTTCTCCTCACACCACTCACTCATTCAGTGTGTTTACAGACTTTCTTTGAAGATAAATGAGATTAAACTCTTGATAAAATTGTCGTTTTCAGTCAGCTTTGGTGAACAGATTACATTTTCAAAGGCATTTTAAAAATCAGTTTGTAATGAAAGTCATGTTGATAATGCTGAATAATTTGAAAATAAAGAAGAGAGAGGTGCAGGCTTTAAACTTTAAGTTTAGAAAAATCTGACTGCTTTTTCAGAATCTCCCTTCTCCTCCTCTTCTCTCTTCCTCAGGGGCGCATGACACCTCTGTCTTCCTTATCCATCTTTAAGTGGTAACCACGGTAACATCCAATCCCTTGAGAGATAGGCCTAATTAAATTAGGACTCCTTTGTGTCAATTAATTAACAAGACACAGAGAGGGAGACAGAGATTGGGGAAGAGACAGGGAAAGAGTCAGAAAGCCAGAGAAAGAACGTGTATGTGTGAGAGACAGAGAGAGAGAGAGGCCCTTTGCTCAGATGGTGTCTCTATAAATTAATCTTGTTGGAGAATAAAAGAGGCACGCAGGTTGAGAAAGCTTGACAAGAACTTAAAAGAGGGTACCTGCGTATCAGACAGGTGTACACACATGCATGCACTGGAGAAACAGAACATTTATCACTACTTTGCACTCAGATCTCATATTTAGTCTTCCCTCAGCCTCAATTTCCTTCTCTCTCCTCCCTCCATTTCCATGTTTTTTTATGTATCTTCACTGTAAGTATATTTGTGTTTTTGTCTTTTGAATCCAGTGTCATGAACAGCATTGTTAATATACTTCTTTTCCTTCACTTAGGTGTTCGTCTGGACAGGGTGCGTGGTGGAAGACAAAAATATAAACGTCGGATAGATGCTGACAACAGTCCATACCTGAATCCACAGCTGGCTCTGCCTCCAAAGAAGCCATGTAAGAAGACACACAATCAGTCGATGTAATGGGCCCTTTTCTCCCTGAGGTTGCATGGTTTAGTCTCCACACTAAAGATGTTCAACATAGGTATAAGAATCTTGCATTGTGTGCAGAGGAAGGAAATAGAAACAAGGAAAATCCTGCTTAGAAAAATGGGAAATATTCAAGTTATTGCACAATTATCATGTGCAGGTAGTCATGTAATCATGTTGGTAACATGTTGGATGTGTCTTAGTCGTCATTGACAAACCAGAAAAACAAGGACAGGGTCTGCTTTACCACCGGTCCCTGTTCTGAGGGAGACAGTTGGACAGTAAAAACATTTGAAGACACAAAAACAGAAACACACACACACACACGCATATTCACATGCACATAAATTGACATGGTAGTGAGAACCCCATCTGTTTGAGACCAAGTTTATCTCTCTGCATCTACTGCGACCAGTTTGGGGTCATAACATTTTATATGTGTAATATTTCACTATAAAGGTATTCATTTATCTCCGGATGGATTGGCTGGGTTTTTTAAAGAACGAGTCCATCGCCAAAGCCTGATGATTGAAAAATTAACAAGGGAGAGAGTGAGAGTGGCAGAGAGACAGGTGGACAGAGAGAGAGAGATAGAAAGAGAGAGAGAACATGAGGCTAAACAGTAATATGTCTCAGAGAGAGAGAGAGAGAGAGAGAGAGAGAGTGAGGGAGCAGGGAGGGAGGGAAAGGCAGGAAGGGAAGGGGACGAGCCAGAACCCTAATCCGGATTAAATCCAATCTGGCAACCACATCAAACTAGAGTTAGCTCTTTAGCTAACCGTCTGCTCACACACACACACACACACACACACACACACACACACACACACACACACACGCACACACACACTCATGCAGTGCAGATTGAGCAGTGTTTAGCAGCTTGGTCCCCAAAGCCCATTTTGCTTAAAGCTGGAGCATATTCTGCTTTAGGCCAATATGCTGAATGGCTGCACGACAGCTTACCAGGACTTCTGCACTACTAATCATTGAAATGATGGGATAATATGAAGCAAGCACACTCTGTGTGTGTGTATGTGTATGATTATAATGTATTTGTTTGCATACATAGAGCATGTGTGTTCCAGTAAACTGAGAAGCTTCTGTAGCTTGCTGAACACCGATTTCCATAAACTGGTTAAGTGATATCTAGCTCTGTAATCCTTTTAGTATTTCCCTAAAAATTCATAGTTTTTGAATAATTTTATTTTAAGGAACAAATATTAAACATATTTAAATTAAATAAATGTATGAGCAAATAGTCTATATCCACCCTTAAACAAAACTTGCACTTAAATAACAAAATAAAACAGCCTTAAAAGAGACTCCTAAACCTCTTTATTCTCACATCCAGTCAATACACAGAAATCTTTCCATCCCTCTGTCTCTCAGATACCCGAACACAACCTATCTATCTGTAGCCCAATCCCCAGCCTCAGCGTCCCCATTGATTGTGTGAGAACAGAACAATAGCCCAGGGTTTGGAAATGGGCTTCCATTGATTCTAATTAGGGAAACATTAAATAAGATTTACCCACAGATACTGCACTGTGACTGGGATTGGTTTGGCTCAAACAACCCTGGAGCAGGAGCTAGAGGGAAGAGGATGGAACAAATATATATATTTATATATGTTTATGTACAAATGTGTGTGTGTGTGTGTGTGTGTGTGTATGTGTGTATGTTTGGGACCAGGATTGGGGGTGGAGAGGGTTAGATCAATACACGACTCATCCCCCAACTCTGTTTCACTCTCTGTTGCTGTTTATCTCTATCTAGCTGTCGCTCTCTCATCTCTTCCTGTCTGTCTTTAACAATCTGTCCATGACTTCATACCTACCTGTCTGTCTTCCTCCTGTTTTTTTCCCTAGCTCATTTCTTTCCCTCTCTCTCTCTCTCTCTCTCTTCATCCCTCACTCTCTTCTTGTGCTTCTATCCTCTGTTATTATTCCCATGCTTGATTAGTCAGTGGATTAATTTGGAAGCAGGGTATCAGTCTGTTACTAATGGGCCATAGAGATCTCATCACCACATGTCACCATTACCAGCTGAGCTGTTTGGCTTTCAGAGTTATCTTTCCCTCCTGTATGTGTCAGCAAAGCTTCTTAAGGCTGTGATAGAAAAGACAGCATTTTGTGTAACCTGAGTCAATGGCAGTAATTGACTTTAATCACACCTTAATGCATCTCCTAAAGTGGAAACCTTTAAGCCATCTCTGTTCATCTTAAGTCCAGCTAAATTACTGGAATCAAACCAATTACTTGTTGGTTTCTCGGTGAAAAATCCACATGGAGACAAAACACAGTAGATAAACTTCCTCCGGCCATATTTTCATGTTAAAAGGGTGTGCAAGGCTAAAGTAAAGTGATGATAGATTAAATTGAAATTTTGAATTATTTCTCTCTAAATCTGTTTTTTTAAATGTATATAAACCTCAACCTGTCCCTTTTTGTTTTTTAACTTTTTAAAAGCTTTGAACGTCTGTACAAATACCTCCATATTTTTGTACTGAGTGAAATTCACAGATAGCCATACAATTTAAAGTGTTGTTTTGTTGATTCAACCTGTCTGAGACTTTTAAGTGCTCTAACTGTCAACTCTGCTTTTTTCCATGGAAAAAAACCTTTTAACATGTGTGTTATCTAGCTAACCATGTTTTCAGGCATGCTCCAATATGGTGTGGAACAGTGTGTAGCCTACTGCAGCAAAAATTCACCATCTCTCTGTTTCTGTGTCTTTCTCCTTGTCTGGTGGTCATGTCAGTTGCCTTTGGCTGCCTTGCAGATAACAAAATCGTCTCTCACCTGCTGGTGGCCGAGCCAGAGAAGATTTACGCCATGCCTGACCCAACGGTACCAGACAGCGACATCAAGGCCCTGACTACGCTGTGTGACCTGGCTGACAGAGAACTGGTGGTCAACATTGGCTGGGCCAAACATATCCCAGGTAGGAGGAAAAACCCTGAACCCTGACTTTCAAACTGAGCCTAATCTGGCTCCATGTTGTGACATACAGATGGGACATGCGTACTTTTTCTCCAGTTCCATAGGGTTAAAGACTTCACACACTCACACACACTCACACACACATACACGTGTGTTGTACAGGTTCACACAGAGAGTACAAGGTTTAGGCACACTTGCATACGTACAAGTTCACCTAGAGCTCAGATGTGACCTCTCACCCTAATCCTTGCACCCAGACAGTCTTAACTGTTGACTCCTCCAACAGACCAACCAAATGGTCCATTTCTATCACAGCAGCACATAACACCTTCTCAAACACACAGACGCTTATAATTCTGACCTTTTGAACCAGCAATTCAATCCCCTTACCTTCGACCTGTGTATGTATGGCTTTGTCTATGTGTCTGCTGTGTATTTGACCCAAAAACCCTCTAAGACTACGGCTTTACTCCACTGGTGAACTGTATTTGTACTGTTATAATTGGTATTTGTGGGTTTTACGCGCATCTTTACAAAGCAGGGGATGTTAATTGAATAGAAAGCAAAATCAAACGAGAGAAAAGACAACAGACCACTGAAAAGACAAATATTGCAAAACCATGAATGTTGTTTTTTTTATATATATATTTAAACAAAGAGAAGACAGTTAATTGTCACACAATTGAAACCAACATTAGCCGAAAATCAGTACGGAGCAAAGAAAGAGAAAAACTGATCATGACGTTAAGAGTTGGATTTGAAAAAAGGCATGAGAGGCAGATATGAACGCTATAATCTGGTTTTGGTTCAAGTGAAAGAGCCTGTTGGGACAGCTCTGAGGAAGGAATAGCAATTTTTAAGATTAGGATGGATTAGTACAAAGATTAGTTACAGTGATGACTGAATTTATGGTTGTAAAAGAGAAAACAATAAAACAACAATAGAATTAAGAAGAAAAGAGAAGAATAGAAAAGAATCACCTCCTGCTGGAGTCATGAATAACATCGCTGGATGTAGAAAGCAAAGAAGGTAACACCAGATTAGAGGCATAAATCCCACCCAGTCATGCTGCTTCAATTTAGAAAAGTGAAGTCAATGGTGTCGCATAACAGGATCTAACTTTGGTTGAATGTAAATATAAAGGGAAATCAGAAGAAAAAAGAAAAAACAGAAAGAGGGCGAGAAGGAGAGAGATGCTCAGCTTCTTGTTGGTGCATTGATCTATGTGCTGCTTTATGGGCTGTAAGCAGACATATGTATCGATCCTTAAACCAAATATAGTTCTTTGAATATTTATTTTTTGCCTACAAAACTGCGCACGGCCTCATTCCAATATCATCTCTTATCCTCTAATCTGCCTGACCTGCTGCACTCGTTTTTTCCTTTCTCTCTTAATCCATTTATCACTCAGTCCTACCCTCTGCCTCTCTCTATTTCCTCCTACTGCTTATTACACACACACACACACACACACACACACACACACATACATACACACACATACACACACACACACACCAAACACACACACACACACACACACACACACACACACACACGTGTGCACTCATTGGGAAAGAGAACTCAGAGTCATGGATAGGATGTTTGTTCAATGCACAGACCTTTCTTTTCCTCTGCCCCCTACTTTTACTAGTGAGCACAGTCAGGTAGCCAAGTTATGTGGTGGGTTGTGTGTGTTTGAGAGTGTGTGTATTTGTGTGTATGTGTGCTGCTTTCTGTATAAAGGGAGCCAAGCGCAACGATTGCTTGGCGGAGGGGAGAAGATAGCATGATTAGATGAACAAGAGAGGCAATCCGCTGCTCACACAGAAAGATAGAACTCTTCATCTTCCAAGTGTGCGTGCGTGAGTGTGTGTATGTGTGTGTGTGTGTGGACACTTTATGAAATCCTCATTGTTTACAACTCTGTACACTGATCTAATACTCACCTTCCTACAGGCGCACACACAAACATACACATAAAAAAAATGTTCACACAGAAAGTGATCTACCGTTTACTGTGGATGGAAAGGATTGTCAGAAAGAAATACTGTCCTCAACATTCTTTATCAGACTCACACACGCACACTCACACACGGACACACATACACAGAGGCAACCAATAAAGAGTCTACAATGACTTAAGTCTTGAATGAGTAGACCAGAATAGACATTTTGGGCATTTTTTTTGTCTTCTTGTTTCAAATCTTGTCAACCATGTGTATGTGTGTGTGTTTTTGTGCATGTGTGCGTCTACAGACTCCATGGGATGTATATGTGAACAAGCCTGTGTGTGCTCGCTATGGTACAGTAATTTTTTTTAATCAAATTGATGGAGAGAGACAGAGAAACAAAGAAAAAAGACAAGGGGTAGAGAGAGGAAGGGTGAAGCCAATTTATGCTTCATGATATGGCTCTGCAGCACCGCATACACACTCAAGTACATGCACGCGCATATACGCACACACAGGCTGCTAACAGTGGTAACAACGTGTCAAGGCGAGCGCCAGGCAGCTAATTTGAAGTCATTAGATGTCTGCCGTACTGGCAACAATTTGTTACGCTCACACACGCACAAACACACACACACACAAAGCCACATCACATACACACACTGAGTTAAGAGCCGTCTGCGGATAGCGAGGAGGCTAAATTGTAAACTAATTTAAACATCACTCAGCGTTAGAGAGGCTGCCTGCAAGACAGGCCCCCGGATAACAAGGCTAGGCTACGTGTGTGCGTGCTCATGTGTGTGTGTTGCGAGCACACGTTTGACACACAGACTTACCCAACCTTAGAGACTTGTGACAACACACATATACACACATATCTCTTTGATTGGTTCTTTTATTCTAAGGCTGAGTGTGTATGTGTGTGTTCACACTCATTTCCATACTGATATGGCCTATATGCAAACATTTGATATGTCATTAGAAGGGGAAAATGAGGTTTCAGACACAGTGTGTGTCTCGTGTTTCCCACCAGGAATGGGACCCCTAACACACTCAGGCATCCAACACATCCAACGCCTGATTTTAAAGACAGAGATGAAATGCATGAAAACACAGAAGCAAGTTTGAGAAGGCCCTTCACTCTTCTAAGCTGTTGGAAATAATATACACAAGTGGCTACATGCATACACACAGGTGCCATTCAAATACAAAGTATATGAGTGAATTGCACTCTCAGGGTACTCATCCATACTCATTATTATCATGTTGGTATTTTGTGGGCGTCCTGTTTTGAGGATAAGTAAAGAGGATATCTTACTGAAACAGCTCTCAAAGAAACATCCTCAGCTGCATGTCAGGCTGCATGTCATTGTGGAGTATGTGGGTATGTGAGCGCTGGAGAAGGAATGAGAAGCGGTCAGGTGAGTTGAAGAGGAGGAGGGGAACAGCAAATATTCAAACATGAGAGAACGAAAGAGTGAATTAAAAGAAAGAAAGAGAGCATTCAAAACTAGCCATTTATCTGTCTGTAGAATTAGTCTTTTCATCCTCTCTTTTCTCTTCCCTTACTCCCTTGTTCTCTCCCTCCCTCCCCTCTCTCTCTCTCTCCATAATAACTAAATGACTACCGGGCAGTCATGCCAGCAGCCCTTATCTCTACTTGCGGACACAAAAGGGAAAGACAGACAGGCGAGCACTTGACTTGACGAAAAGAGCAAGGAACGTACAAATGAATGAATCAATGAATGAGAGGCAGAACCTATAACACAGCCTATTTTACCAGAACCAGGGGCCTTGCCATTAGTGTTTTTTTATGACCCCTCCCCCATTCTTTCTTTATTCAGGAACGAAATTGCTCTTGGGCCGCCCCCCACTTCCCCTCCACTATTCTCTTGCTTCTCTATCTCCTCTTACTAGCTCCTCTTTTCACGCAGTCTCTCTCCCGCTTACTTTCCTTCCCCTTTCAATTTTGACACTCAGGATAAGCAGTCTATGTGTCGGCAGTAGCGCAGTATGATTGAGCTGTAAAAAATGGGGGAAGAGAAGTGGAGGGGGATTCTGTCTTTCTTTTCATTTAATCAACCTTTATAAAGATACGTGATAAGGGGTTTGGGAGGTGTTGTTGATGGGATGGAAGGTGACGTAGAGTCCCATTGTTTTATGTTGTGCATGCTTCTCCCTGTTTTATCATTTATTCTGGTTTATTTCTTCTTGTTTGGATTTTTGAACAAGTGAGGGTGTGGAAGGATCCCATGGAGGTGCTAAAAACAAGAGTGAGGTTGAGGTCTTGTTGATTGGTAGCCTCTGTCTTATGTCAGTGATGGTGAATGTTAACACAACTCCATGAACTCTGGCATTTCCTGCCACCAAGATTTGTCCTCTTGTTTCACTGGTGAGGCTGGTGAGGTGAATTTTTTGTTGGACTTTGGAGCAATTAATCAATACAATGAACTGAATTTTCTTTTTATTTCAGTTCATCTCAGTTCAAAACAATGTTGCATTTTAATGCAGAAATAAGCTATTAAAGGGGGAAAACAGAAAAAACTGTTGATGCATACAGTAAGACTCTAGTCTAGTTGGGTCAGTCCAGGCTCATCCAACAAATGCCAATTTTTCCAATTTCTTTTCCAATAGTATGATGAGGGGTGTCTGTGAAATCCACCGAAAGTGAGTAAAAGTATCCAGTTTGCTGTGAGGTTGTGATCTAAGATCACTTTCAGATGAAATAACTATAACCTATAACCTGTCGACAACTTAGTAAATATCACATGACAATGTTTTGAGCATTTTTAATGATTTTAACGCATTCAGAAAGAAAGTCCAGGGGTTTCAAACAAATACTGGAAACTTAATTTTAAGGGTTTTTTTCTGAATATTATGTGGAGTTTCTCAAGTCTCATCTGTGGGTCCCATTGAGTTCCATTCGGGGGGTAAATAAAAACATTTGCGTTTTCAATCCAAAAAGTTTTAATATAATCATCACTGACCTCACTATACCCTGCCCTGCATCTGGTGCATGTGACTTTCTTCTTGTCAATTCTTTAGTCAAATAGAGTATATTCCTCCATAATTTTAACATGTTGTATAGCGGTAGTTAATATAGCTGAGCACATTAATAGCTGTGACTCAAATAGTATTTATTTATATCCTTTACTGTGTGTGTATGAGTAGAGGTGCCGGGGCAGATGGGACTGGATCATAGAAGTGGGCGAAAATGAAAAGCAGGGAGGTCACAGATATTATCCCAGTATAACCTGGATACTCCCAAAGAGCCTTTAACACAATACTTCTCTGACCCACTGGCTAAATACCCCCCACCTCCTCAACATCTCTTTTGACCTCTCTTTTTCTCTTTCTATGCTAGTGTCTCGTTCTGGCTCTTCCTCCTATTCTCCCCCTGCCTGACCTGACCTCCCACCCTCTCTCTCTCCATGGTATCTTTAACCTCTTCATTATCGAGTCAACCTCATCTCTCAACCCCCACCGCCTCCCACACCTCTAAACTCCCCTTCTCTGTCATCCCCCCAGCCAGCCCTCAACAATGTATTCCCCTCTCTTTCTTAACATTCCAGTTAATTGAGTCCAGTCCCTCTGATTTGAAACAATATAACTGACTTCACATAGATTTAATCTAATGTTTGTTCAACACAGCAATCTTAAAAATCAGAGCATTCTGCGAAACACTTACTCTTTTGGTCATGTTTTAAATGGTTTTCACATAAAGATTTTCAGGCATTGAAACACCAAGTCTGTCAGACCGCCAGACAGTCAGTCAGTTAGTGCGGCAATCAGTCTGTCAAGTAACTACACAGCCAGTCAATCAGCCAGAAAGACACCAAGTCAGTCAGCAAATATTGATTAATAGAAGTGTCCTGCTCCTTTTAGCAAATCAAATGTTGAGTCCCAGCAGCCAAGGGGAACCTCTGTGCACACACACATTGACGCACACACACAGACGCACACACACATATATATCTATACACATGGATACACACATTCTTAACTCAGGAAGCGCAGCTCTCTAAATTAACACTAACACACATTTGAACACTTCACAGTGGACTTCAAGAGGTGAAGAACAGTGAACACACTGAGTATGTATGTGTGTGTATATGTGTGTGTGTTTGTGTGTGTGTGGTGCTGTAGGAATGTAAAAGCCCAGACTGGTGATGTCACTCTGTGGCCCTCCATATTAAGTCTGGTGTTGCTATCAATCAGCTAAGAGCTGGTTGGGCTTTGGGTCAGAGAGTGGTAAATCAGAAGACAAAATGTTTCTCTGCCACCAATCACACAAATACCATTGTCTACTTTATGACAGCACACTATGCAGATATGGAAATCACAAAACAAAAATCAGAAACATATATAAGCTGACATAAAGTACCAGACAGTATCTAAGACTAAAACACAGCAGTTGTTATCTGAATGAGAACTGCATCAGTTGCTGATGTAAAACCATCAAAGCTCAGTTGTTCTTTAGCCAGGAGCAGATTCTGTCGAAAATGTTAGCAAACATCAATATACTTTGTTCTAATGCTGATCTTTGTAACTGCCTCCAGTCAGTCAAGGTAAAGAGGATAAGAAACCTAACAGACAGCACATCTGCAGATACATTATAACTGACAAGATTCAACTCACACAAAAATTATGAGGATCTGATTTAGATTCAGATGAAGAATCAATGATTCAGTTAAGTTCATTGCTTTGGTCAATTTTTGTCTGTTTCTGATCCCTGTTGAGTTTTTTTTCAGCTCTTTTGGGCGCGTTTCATTTCCCTTTCTTCATCGAGTAGCTTTATAACACATTTAGAGGTAAATGTCTCAGTTGAAATAACACTTGTGTTTGTTTATACCCAAGTTGTGTGTTTGTGTTGGTTTCATTGTCCACATTTGTGCATTAGAGACATTTTGTTTTCCAGTGCACCACAACATTGGTTTCCTCTTGCAGCCCATATAAGCAAACACAGCCCTGTTTGCAGATGAAAACAAATATTGATTAAATCAAATTAGGAAAAGAATATTTGATATCCGAGCTTTATGTTTGGATTAAGTTGGGCTTCTTTTATTAGATTAAGCCTGAGAGTATTGGAGGCATTTCATCAATATGAGAAAACAGAGGAAGGAAATCATTTCCATTTATCTGTGCATTGGTTTCTTCTGTTTTATTTACTTCACTTCTTCTGTTTGCCTTTTATGTTTGTGCCTTTTTAGTTATTCAGTTATTGAGGGATTCACTGTTTAGGATTCAACTGACAATTAATACAAGCTGATTTTGGTGTTTTGTAAAACAAAGTTAGTTAGCAAAATGTAACCCAGGCATGAGTACATGTGCCTGTCTCATTACGATGAGTGAATACATACACATTATGTATTAGCTGTGAAGCAGTGTTAACTCAGCAACGTAATGAGTCCAAAGAGTTTCCTTAGTGATATTTTCAAAAAAGAAACTGGAATCTATGATATCTTTTCTTTTGTGTGTGAAAATCTGTGTGCTCCACACACACACACAAAACATACCTACATATCCAGTCCCTGAGGGCACGTTCAGTCTGTGTTGACTCGACTGTCTGTCCAGTGGTCCCCTGTTTGTTTTGTCATCACCGTGTTGACAGTGTTTCCATGACAATGTGCCTAAGATGACACTCAAACACGTACGGCTGCAGGTGCTAGCTTGAAACACAAACATTCACACATACGCACACACACACGCACACACACACAAACACATACATACACACACGCAGGCAGTACCTCTATCAGGTCACACCTCAGTGATGACACACACCTTATGCTTTGAGAGGTGAGCTAACCTGACATACATCGCAAAGAGAGACACACTCACTTGTACACAACTCATTCACACTTGGTACCAGCTGTAGCTGCCACAACATCCATGTGTGTCACAACAGATCAGACCTGAGTCCAAAATATGAAAGACCTGAAACAAAAACACAGAGTTCCCTTAAATATGAGAGTGAGTGTAAGGTGAAGAGGAGTGCTCAAAGAAAAGATTACTTTACAGCTGTAGCTTTCTTAATTGTATCACTGATACTAACTGAAGTGTGTGTATTCAGAAATACACTGATTTTGACCGTGATGCCTGATGAAAATCAGCTTTTTAATAATGAGCACGTCAGTGACACTTATTTTAATAATTGTAAAAGATAAAGCCATGAAGTTCATACGTCAGATAGTTGATGAAATAAAAATGTAAGTAAAAAAAACACAAATATTGAAGTCATGTGATTTGCACTCAGCAGCCCATTGCTGTTTTTCTTATTAGTTTGATTACATTAGCAAATCAAATTCATTTGTCTATCAGCCTTTGAGACACAGCCTGCAATCTGAGCACACTGACTAATCTGCATCAAATAAAGTCTTTCACACATGCACACTGAACACACACACATCAGAGGGAAGCCGCATACAGAAGCATGCACATAAGCATGAATCATGAACACACCAAAGAAAACCCGAATATACTTTAAACACACAAACACCAGCCTCTGGAAAAACTCTAACACACACACTGCAAGTATTACACAAATGCACACACACACACATGTACGTACACTGGTGCACACTTTTATAATATGTGACATCAGACAAGCAGTAACAAATAAATCAGCACACCATCTGAGCCCATCATCATCGAAGTCATCACTAGCAAACAGTCAGCTTTTACCACTTTCAATTTGCTTTTGTCTTTGTGTGTGCGTGTGTGTGTGTGTGTGTGTGTGTGTGTGTGTGTGTGTGTGTGTGTGTGTGTGTGTGTGTGTGTGTGTGTATGTGTGCCTGGGACATAGAGGGAGAGAGAGAGAGACCTAGACTTGGGGAGAGAGAGATGATGTGATGTGATATGATATGATATGCTGGCGGGGCATAAAGATAGATGATCATAATTACGCAGAGGCCAAACTCCATTTCAAATCATCATCATCCTATTCTATCTGTTGGCGCACACATGTACACATACACACACACACACGCACACGCACACACACGAACATACACATGCACTCACACACAGGCTCACCAAAAGCAATATATAGAGTTCACACACACACACACATGCAGGGAACCACAGACATGCACACCCACAGATCACACACCTATGCATGCAGCAAATCTAGTGGAAGGAGGGACAGGCTTGTCATGGCATCGCATTATTTCTGTCGGTTCATGCAAAGTTCACAGACAGACATGAAATTGTTTCTCTCTCTCTATTTCTCTCTCTACACTTTTCTCTTGATATTTCTTCATTTCTAACCACTTTTACGTACTGTTTCTGTCTTTATCTCCCTCCTTTTCCTCTTTATCTGAATCTTTTCTCTCATTTGCCCAGCTCAGTCTCCTCTCCCCCTCCAACAGTTACCTCTTCACTTCTTCCTTCCCCACCCTCCCTCAGCCTTGACATTATTTCTTTACCTCCTTTCAAATGTGTTCCTTCTCTTGTTTCCCTTTTCCCTTTTCTCCTACCTCCCTCTGTCTCTGTTTGTCTGTTTGTCTCTAGCTTCCCCCTCTCTCTCTCCCTCTCCCCCCCATCTCCCATCTATCGTTCTTAAATAACAGTCTGAAGGATTCATCCTTTCCATCAGGGAATAAGCAGGTGGGAAAATAGGATTGGAGCATGCCTGTCAGCAGCTGGGTACGACTTATAGTCTCTGCACACACAAAGGCAAATTATATAGATGTATACATTTTATCGATATAAAAACACCATGCCAGGAACATCTCAGATTATATAAAAAAAAAAAAAAACATTAAGGGTCTGCTCCTTGACCTGAGCATAGCTTAATAGTATTTCAAGCCATCATAAATTGTCTCTAGTAAAATAGGTACACATTTAATGGTCCATTTGGTTTTAACAATACATTGTCTTGTTTATATCAAGGCACTAGAAGGTTGTGGTGATGTTTGAATCAAATCCTAGAATGTGTCCTTGGTACACAGAGTTTTTTTAGACCACTACAGCTTACTTCTGTAAAGTAGGTATTCTGACTACAACACAAGCACAATTAGGCTTCTCTGTTGAAGGAGTATCAATACAAACATGTGGGACATGTACAATTTTAATATATTTCTAGTCATGATCACAAAACTCCAAAATCACAGCCATACCAGTATCTACTGCAGAAACATTGTTAAATGCTCTAATTACAATATAAATTTCGTACTGTTCAAGGCAAGAATGTTTTTCCTCTTTTTTCTTTTTGTTGGAAGTGAGTCTTTCTTTTTTGATGGGAAGAGAAGTGTTGTGTGTGTGAGTGTTTGTACACTGCACTTCATCCTTATAGAAGTGTGTCATTTCCCACCTGCTACATGGTGCAGGACCATGTCGCTGGTCTCAGTGGTTCACTGTTCATCCACACTCACACAGTAAATACACACTCACAAATCCCCCCACTCACACACAGCGGTAATAATGTGTGTATTTTGTGTCTATTTAATCTTGATGGGATATTTCATCTGCAGGCTGCTATCACAGCTGGCTGCCTTATTGTCTGGGTCAGACTGATGTGTGTGTGTGTGTGTGTGTGTGTGTGTGTGTGTGTGTGTAATCTGGTATGCCTGTTAGTATCCTCAGTTTGGGTTCGACTATAAACCAGCTCACATGTGTATGATTACCACAGCTCTATGTTGTGTTTTTCTTGAGTACCCATGTTTCCCTCACCTGTATCAAAACACTGTTTACCTTTTTGAACAACACTCGCATGATCGAGTATGTAACAGGAAAGTGTGTGTGTTGTCTATCAAGCCACACACACAGCGGTACCAAACCATTGGCTTGGTTGCTGATGATGACATATGAGTTCCTGGCCTTGGTAATGGCTGTTAAATCTCATAATTACACGCTTCTTTATTGCAATGCATAATGACCCCGCAGCACTATTGGACAATTAATTAAGATTTTCAGCCCAGGCTTTTTCAGGCCCAGATGAGGAGGTGGAATGAGGTCTAATGTTCTTGTCTTCGAGCTAGGACATTAAGGCATGATGCTGTAGCAGAGGAGGCTGTCTCCCTGTGTGCATTCATTTTCATCTCTGTCTATCTCTCAGTCTGTGCATGTCCATCTCGCCCTCTCTCTGTGTCTCTCTCACTTTCTACGTTCTGTCTCTCCTCGTTGCTCCACTGTTGAGCCCTTCCTCTCAATGCTTGTCCAGGATGATGATATTGGAGACCATATCTCTAATCTGTGAATGGTAAATTAATCCCTGTGGAGTTTCGGCAGTCCTCTCTCCATCGAAAGCTATGGGGGATTAGGAAGATAGAATCAACACAGCCTCATAATCTCATATACAGACACCCGGCCTGGGCAGGGACTGTTGGGTTTTGTTTTAAAGTCCCAATCAGCAGGTTTATTCTCATACCAGAGCCATACCTATATTTCTAATGTCACTTGTATACTTCAGTGTCCCTCTTTATGGCTAAATGCTGTTTGTGATGGTCTGAAATAGTTTATTCATAGCCCTCGCTTTATGTATTTTCTCTTTGTTGTAGAATATGTTTTAGAAGGATACTGTTCTGAAAAGTTAATCCACCAAGAGATCAATAGACTGTCACATCCCCTATAATTGAACAAGCTTGGGAAATAAATTCACCACAGACTGGACAGAGTTGAAGAGATGGCAAGATAGATATTCATTTTTGCCCCTCAGGTTGAGCATTTTGGAGTAGGATCTAATTAAGGTAGGGAATTTTTTTCATGGCATGGTAAAACAGCTAAGAATCTTGTATCTGAAGACCATAAATATAACATTTTAATATCTTGGGATAGTGTTGATCTTCTTTAAAACTTACCCACAGCAATGTTGTGGAAGACTGATGTGATTCTCAGTCTCTGTGCTTCACTCCCCAACAAATATGTGAGCTCACTCAGTCTCTCTCTCCTTCCCACACACTTCCAGTGGCTGTTCCCACCTACATCAGTGATAAACAGGGAGAACCAGGAAGCTTAGTTGTTAGATTTAGGGAGTAAATGTTTTGTTTTGCACCATATTGCTCTCTTTTGCAGAGTAGATGATTGTCTCTTGAGCTGTACTCTTGACTATGTGTGGAGTCAAGAAGACTCAAACCCAATGGAGCAGGCTGTGACGCCAACAACACACCCTGACACACACACACACACACACACTACCACACACTCACTCACCCTCACATTTCTTGACATGGCCCTGGTGGAGCTAGAAGTGGGTAATTAAAATGTAAATATTGATATTTTATTATTTGAAATGCCTCTACTGCAATGATCTTAATGTCACTCCATCTGTCGTCTCCATGGAGGCTTTGGGTTGCCCCCACCACGGTAAAAGCCATAACACTAGACATCCATCTTCATGTTGCTGTCTCCATTTTGGGTCTAATTAAGTGTTAAATATTAGCAACCACAGATGCAGCACACATGTACACACAGAGTACCAGCACACAGCCCTCCGCTCCACCTTGGTCTCTCTACCCCTGACTCCCTCTGTCATGCACACACATCAGCGCACACACACACACACACACACACACACAGCACTCATCTCCACTACAGCAATGGGAAGATTTTAAGTGTTAATCTTGCGGTGCTGCTGATGGTGTCTAATGTATGCAATTAACAGTCAGCCAGGGCTGAGGGTTTGGTAATTAGCTGGCTGTTCACACTGATTAGAGGCTACTGCAACCCTGTGACTGCTCTACTCTCCCCGAGGCCGCACACAGAACAAGGGGGGATGTGGGGGAAGGAGAGGGAGTGGGTGGTCGGGGAAAGAAAGAGGAAAAAATATTTCAACTCATAATACCACAGGGGGAGGAGGTAAAGATGAGCATGCGTTGGTGAGAGAGAAATGTGTAAAAATAAACTGATGGAAAAGCTCATTAAGGTAATAATATGAATATTTCAGTTTAAATCAGGCATTTTATGTTTTAAACCAAGAAAAAATCGGGGTTTATCAAAAAGACAATATGATACTGAAGAAAAAAGAGTTGGTTGCCATGTTTGCTTCAGTACCACTATTAAGGAGGGGCTTGCAGGTGAAATCAAGAAAACTTTGTCCTCCCAGCCTCTTTTTCAGTTATGGGCTGAGTTGATCTCTGAGATTGGATGTCGCAGAAGCGTAGCAAGAACTTAGAACATCAACGCACATATAGACATATATACACATGGACGAATGCCAGTATTAAGGCACAATATTGTAGTGGAAAAATGTAGTCTTAATGCTGATCTATCCAGTTTATTGAACCACACCACAGTCACGCACGTTGGACAGAAACAGAAATTTTAAGTCAACAAAAGATGAAAGAGAAATAGTAAACGTCACTTGGACAAGGTGCCAGCTTCATTGGACAAATGGTTCTTTCGAATGATCTAAGTGACTATACAGGTGTATGAACGTGTGAATGAGTTTGTGTCGTTGTGTCTTTAGCCTCCGCCAAATTAGCTGGTTCTCTGAGTAGATTTGTTTCCATTTCGTTGCACATCTCTGTGTAATTGGGTCAGCTGGTTGATGTGTGTGTGGGAGAGGAAGTGTGTGTGTGTGTGTGTGTGTGTGTGTGTGTGTGAGACAGCAATTGCCGGTTTGTTCATTTTGTGCTTATTATTTGTGTTAGTGCAGCTCCAGCCTAGCCAAAGCCATCACAGGGGGTCCGTGTTCATTTGGGCCGGCGTCTGGCCGTATGGCACAAAACAGTTTGAGGTGTACAAACACACACACACACACACGTGAATGCATACACTCAAGGGAGCACTTGCATCACACAGCATGCAACAATGTGCACACTAACACTAGTTTAAACAAATACACGTACAGAGAGGGGGTTTTCGGGAGGGCACCGGAGCCACATAGCACATTTTGCATACAGAAAAACAGGCACACACACATGCAGTGCAGTGATGTGCTGGTAACTGTTGGAAACTTCACGTGTCCTAATGCAATCTCCTTCTCAGTGGGCTTGTAGACTTAAATCTGTCCCCTGCAGACCACAATACGTGTACATGCTGCACATAGACAGTCTATTATTCTCCTCACACTTACAAGAAGATACTGAAGGATTATTTACAGTTAAAATCCATTATTTATGTCAAATGCCTCCCAATGAACGTTTTGTCGTACTCTATACTGAATCATATTATCTTCCACGTAAATATAAATTATCCTCCTTACTTAATATTGTCAATATTGGCTGGTTGCACCTCTCACAGCCCAAATCCATTTACCCTAGCTGTGTGTAGTGTGAATCCAGTTTTACTGTTGTGCTACATTTCTTTGACAATGCGTGAAACTCCTTCTTACCACTCAGAGACAGATTACTCTTGATAAGTGTGTGAATGTTTGCCGTTAAATTGTTGAGACGGACCGAGAAGTTTTTGATAAACATGTCCAGGGGCAAGATCTAACAGTGAACACAGAACAGTGTCAGTGCTTACAGAGCGAGCAGGTGCTGTAAAGTGTACAAGACCCACAACAAGTGTGCAGATGTTGTAGTGGTATTTGAGGAATGTTTGTTTCAAGGAGTTTTCAAATATAATCCATAGCAGAGCATAAATAAGGTCTATTTTATGTGTATGTTAAAATGAAATGAGTAAATCACGTATTTCACTGAATTTAAGTGAGCATTGATAAATGACACAATACCCAGACATGGCTGTCTAAAGGTAGGATTTCAATCAGTAAAAACAGGCCCACCCTTTGAGACATGTACACTGAGGTAATAGGATAACCCAAGTTGTATTTTAAGAAGACAAAATAGAAACCAAAAATGCCTGTTGAATTACCAAATTACAAATAAGAGTTACCATGTAATGTAATATGACTTTACATTGATACATAAGATTCAGGTCGAGTTCCTAATTTGCCATTGGCCTGTTCTGTTCAAGTAACAGATTCACACTTGCAGACCAAGTTGGTTGCTGGCAAAAAAGTAGATGACAAAAGTGCTGTTTGTCACCACAGTGTTAAAATGTGAAGACTAGTCATGTGTTTATAACAAGGACAAGATCAGTATTGCAACCAGTTTTCACACCTGTCACACCAATATGTGTACACAGACACACATATAATACACACACACACACACACACACACACACACACACACACACCAAACAGCCTCTTTTAAAGCTTTGGCTGTTGCAAACGTGCTCTTTCAAATAACTTCAGAAAGAAAAAAAAAAGCACAACCTACACACACAAGTGCACAGGTACTCATAAGCATCACAAATGCTCCTCACTGGCTCCCATTTGCCCTGTAACCACAAGAAAACAAATATAGGCCTCCTGGATATGTGTATTTGTGTGTGTCTGTTTGGCAACTGGGGCGTGAGAGAGGGCTATCCTGTGTGTGTGTGTGTGTGTGTGTGTGTGTGTGTGTGTGTTAGCATGTGTCCGTGCCAGACTGTTGTGCGGTCTCGGGTGTAAACGTGCAGTCAGGACTCATTTGGCAGACAAACAGGCCGCAGGGTGGCTGGGGAATCGACGTGTGTTTGAGTGTGTGTGTGTGTGTGTGTGTGTGTGTGTGTGTGTGTGTGTGTGTGTGTTTGTTTTTTTGTGCGTGTCTGATAGAGCAAAGGGAAGAAAGAGTGCGAGAGCAAGCAGGAGAGGTTAAGTCTGCATGACTGCACTGCAGCCTCTTTCTGTCAGGCCAATGTACAACACACACATACACACACAATCTCTCTGTACCTTCATGGGCACACTTTACTCTTCTGATACAAGACACACACATCCACCAAATAAGAAAAATCTCTTTCAGTACTTTATCACATATTTTTATTACACTACTCAGACACATATCAGAGAAAAATATGCAACAACCTCTGTGTCCACAGTGATCCCCAAATTCAACACAAACCCAAAGTTTCACACGGGGGCTCTTATAGAACAACTTTGTCTTTAACCAAACAGTGGGATCTGTTAACGCAGAGCAAGGTAAGAATGAACTAGGAATTCATGGTATGGAGCACTTTCCCTGTTGTGTTCAGGATGTTAAGGCTTAAAATGTCTTAACTAGCAACAAATACAAAAGACATAAATGTGTGTCCAATAATAATGTAGGGTAACACTTAGCTCTCAGGTTGTGCCATGTAGCATTTTCCTCCTTCTGTCTTTACATGGAAATGTTTTTGCAGTGCTTTGAACTTTGTTTCACTGATCATTACTGTACATTAATCGCAGCTCCCTATCACCGCTGCGCACAGCTCAGCCGCTGAACAACATCCACACATGCTCTCACACTCCCACACATAGCCCCAGATGCCTTATCAACAATGGGCAAAAGGAAACGTAATTAGAGCCCAAATAAGGAACCGTCTTTTGTCAAGTGAAATCACAGGTATGAAAGAAAGGTCTCCACCCCTCCCACTTCCACCTCTCCCCCCTTTTTGCTTTCTTCTCTCCTCCCTCTCACTCTTTCTCGCTCTCTCTCTCTCCCTCCATCAATACCTCTCTCTCTCCATCATCAGCACTAAATTCCCATTGATGTTTCTTTTCTTCTGCTGTATCGATCGCTTCATGAGAAGGAGGGTAGGAAGGGAGGAAGGGAAGAAGGGAGAGATGGCGTTATCTGTTAATTAATTTGTCCTGAAGCTGGCCGCCTATTAATCAGACAGATAAGAGGCATTGGATGGCTGAACAGCGCAGACAGGCTGGTGGGGAGAGGAGGGGGTAGAGGAGGTACACATACACACACACACAAACACACAGATGCACATATGTATGGGAATGTATGCAAACACAAAGAACACAAACATGCTGATGAAAAATCTAGTCAGCAAAGTCACAGCACAGTTTTGTTTGTTATGTTCAAATAAGCTCGATGTGTATACACACGATAAAATGCTTTGACACAGAACCTACACACACACACACCAAAACCACATGCTGATAAAAATCATTGATGAACCTCAATAAGAGATGCTGAACTTTCAGCTCAATAAATTAATCATGGAGGTTTAATTATTGGTGTTGTCTTTCTGTGTGTGTGAACATGCGGTGTAAAATTACAAGAGATGTTAACCTGTGGAAAGTGAGCTCTCTCATTCACACTGATTCTTTTTATTGTTATATTTAACTCATTTATCTGTTGGATATGCCCAAATTGATTGAATCCCAAGCCTGTCCTCAATACCCAAGTCCTACTGACACACACACAGACATTCACAAGTTAAAATGCACAACTGGTGACACCATTAGATGATATTAACCCCCTTCATGTCTTCTTTTTCCTCACTTGACCCCAGGCTTCAAACACATTCAATAAGTGTGTGTGTTAAATTTAGCCATGCCCGTGCTTATTTCCACTCCCCACTATGAGTGGCAAAATCTCAAGGACCCCCTCAAGACACGTGTGTTTGAATGAGAGATGTGTATGTGCAGGGAGAGTGTGTGTATGAAGACCCCCTTAAGAAATTCACCTCTAATCCCTTCTGATGATTTCATTAAGTAGAAGAAGACACTGCCAGTTGGCAACGATACTGCACCCTTCACTGTGCTGCGTGTGTGTGTGTGTGTGTGTGTAAGTGTGTGTGTGTGTGTGTGTGTGTGTTTCTGTGTGTGTATCAATCATACAATTTGGATTCTTTCCAGTGTGTTCCTGTACATTTATGTCTATATGCATATGTGAAACTCTCAGCCAGTGTGTACAGCTGTGTCACCTGCTCTGTATACTGTGTATGGGGGTTTTGTGTGTGTGTGAGTGTGAGTGTGTGTGTTTGAGATATTAACAGTTCTAGATGGAATGAATTAGAGCACATTACGAACAACAATAGCCTGCAACCTGGTCATAATGAGACGCCTGCCATTACCCATCAACACACTGTGAGATAAAATCCCCTAACACGTATGCACACACACACACACACACACACACACACACACACACACACACACACAGGCACACACCTACCATCTCCGGAGGAGGCACACTGCAGCAGATGTTGTTGGAGAAATATCTTCCTTCTCATCTGCCTGCTTCTCCTGGCAGGATTCTCCTCTCATGCACACACCCACTCTCTCTCACACACACACCTTTCAAACACACACCGGAGAACTGCTGTGAGGTCTGACAGGTGTGCTCACGTGGGCCTCTGTCTATGCCTTTGCTATGAAGGCTTACACACACTCTCACACACACACACACACACACACACACACACACACAAATGCACAGGTATGCAGACAGGCAGGTGTGAATGGACAGGTGTGTGAGGAGAGGACAGCTGTGAGGAAAGGTGTGAGCGGGCAGGTGTTCCATTAAAGAGATAGACGCAAAGAAAGAGAGAGGCAAAGAGGGAGAAAGAGAGGACAACCAGGAGTCTGAGAAGTTAGTGGAAAATATTTGAAAAATGTGAAAAGGAAAAGTATTTTAAGCACCATGACAAAGGAAAATAAAGTAGTGAAGGCAAAAGTGTAAGGAAAGACACTGAACAATGAAAAAGTAAAATAATATGAAATGCAGGGAAACACATGAAGACAAGACACAGACAGCGACGTATCAAGAGTTATGGGAAACGGGTAAAGCTTGAATTGGGCCTACGGTTGGTTGTCTGTTCACAGACAGTGAGAGATAAAAAGGCATGGATTGGGATTGGAGAGACAGACAGATATAGATGTAGGCAAATAGAAGGACATGGATTGACACCAGAGAAAGCAGGAGTTTTGAGGCCATAGCAGCAATTAGTGTGTGTGTTTGAGCGGTGCTGCAGCAGCGATGGCCAGCATTGATCCATGGAGGTTGTGTCAGGGGGAGATAAGGCCTGCCTTTCCCCAGAGAACAGCCCTGGGCACAGGGGAGTCAGAGAGAGAGAGAGAAAGAGAGAGAGAGAGAAGGAGGAGGAAGAGAACTGGTCAACTGGATGGAGTGATGGAGTCATGAAGGGTGGATGTGGGGGAAGGAAAAAGGGTTGATCTTGACCCTTTTTTAGCTACAGATGAAGCTTCATGAGCATTACATTGTCTACCATCTTTTTCTTTGTTAATGCTGTATTAGAGGAAGTATCATTAAGATGTTATTTGTCTTTGCCAGGTTAAGGTCATCTTTATTGTCCTTTATTCACACATGCTGAATAAAACCTTTGACTTCTTGACCAACATTTCAGGTTCTTATGTTCAGCTAACTACAGTAGGAGAAAGTCTGCTCGAATCATTTTTAATAAACAATCCTCTCTTCTCTCTTTCTGCTGTTTCATCTTCTCCAGGTTTCTCGACGCTGTCCTTGGCAGACCAGATGAGTCTACTCCAGAGTGCATGGATGGAGATCTTGATCCTACGCGTTGTGTACCGCTCGCTGTCCTTTGAAGACAAGGTACATATCTTTAGCTTCATATATGTTTCTAAGTGGAACTCAATTGAAAGACAAAAAAAAAACGTTTTAATTTCTCCTCTTCACTTTCTTGTAGTTGGTGTATGCTGAGGACTACATAATGGATGAGGACCAGTCAAAGCTGGCTGGGCTTCTGGATCTGAATAACGCCATCCTCCAGCTGGTCAAGAAATACAAGACTATGAAGCTAGAGAAAGAAGAGTTTGTCACTCTCAAAGCCATTGCTTTGGCAAACTCAGGTTTGAAATTTTTCTCTTTACAGTTGATGTTTTTCTTTTTTTGTCTGCATCTGTGGCTGCCTGTGTTTGAGTTGTGAGTGCACAACTAGTGAAGTAAGAGGTAAACCAAGGAATCTCCAGTCCCATGGGGCTCATTTAAACTGAACCATCAAAGGACTGTTTTCAATACTCTGCATCCAAACGAACACTCAGACACACAACTGTAGTTTATAATGCATACTTTCAGATACAAGGGTGTTTATTTCCAGTAACACCACCAGTTTTTAAAAACCCCATCTCCTACTGACTTACTCAAAGCATACACGGGTACCATTGTTTTATATGTGCATACACAAACACTTCCCTCATAAAAACACACATTTGACTTAAACATCAAGCACACCTCCCACCATCAAACAAAGTGGCGATCCCTTTTACAATTAGCATAGTCGTCTCTTCAGATGCCTGTTAAATAAGGTGAAATCATTAGAACCCAAAGTCTGTCGATAAAGCCCCCTCTCTGATGTGTCCAGCTGCATCGACAGCTGACTGACACACGCACACACACTCCCCCTCTCTCACACACACACACGCCTTCTTCCTCCCATGACCCGTCTTTTGAACTTTGTCTTGGAAGCCAGCCAGCTCTTCAGTACTCTTTAATTACAAGGGGGGAGCTGTCAATACAATGTGTTTAAATGGGAGAATGCAATGGAAGAGCTTTGAATAGGGAGGGAGGAGCCTTTTGTTCTGATTATGCCACACGCACGTACACCCAACAAATCAGTTAACACAAAACTCAGGTTTTGTTTTTCAAACAAGCTGCATTTATTCTTCTAACATATTTATAAGTTAAAAAAACATTCAAACAAGAATGTATCCTTGAAAATCTGTGCCAAAACATGTCCTGCTGTCATACACTTGCAGGGGATATTGACCGATAGCCTTCCTGTGGACTATGTGTGACAATCAATCGCTTGTCTCTGACTATTTGTGTGTGTTAGTGTGTCTGTGTGTCTAAATATTTCTGAACAAAAGTTGTAGTAAACAGTCCGTTTCTGTCAAAGAGACAACAGTGTCGATGATCATGATGATGATTATGACTATTCTCAAACAGCAGGACATGGACTGTCTGGCTTCTGCGACCTTTAATGGCCCCTATTGGTCCAGCTGGGTGGGTGTTTACAAAAACCCTCTGACAGATCAAAACAACATGTCTGAATCTCTATATGTTCATTTTAACTGTACACTTTGTTGTACATTTGCCTTGAAATTAAGTTGTAAAAATTTTTTTAAGCCAAAACTCTTTCTCACCTTGGTAAACAAACACATCACAAATAATCTTGATGGATTCAGAGAATAATTAACCATCAAAGCGAATCTCTCAGTGAAGGAAACTCACATTTGAAATAGTCCCTCCTTTAACTGATTGGAATGGAAACAGCTGATGCCCCAGCAAGAACTTTGCATCATTGCCCAGACTCTCTAACTGCTCTTCAAGACAACAGAATGCTAGCATTAGCATTTTGAAGGGCACTGACACTAATTAATTCACAGGATGCTAATCGTCTGCATTAATGAAGCCCAGCCTTAAGAAATGTTAGCAAACGTGCCCCACATGTAAAGACAGCTAAACTAGCTATGGGAAACAGGAGGCGTGCACGCGCGCGTGTGTGTATGTCTGTCTGTTCGCCTGTCTGTTCGTGTGTGTGTGTCTGTGCATTCATTTATGTGCGTGCATGGATTGTTAGCTCTATGTTCATGTGTGTTTTAACAGCGCTATGTGCTTGTGCTCATTAATGTCTGCTATTTTACTTACCAATGTAGTGTGGGTCACAGCACAGGCAGCAGCCATGTCCAACAGCTTCAACACGTAACACAAAGATAAATCACAACATGAAACCCATTAAACTTCATTTCAACTAAGCGACAATGGAAGTCTTCACGTATGATATCAAAGACTAACAAAGAACAAAAAAAGCCCCTAGTTTTGTAGTTGAGAATACTACACATTTGATTCACATCATTTCTCCATGTCTGCACAATGACTGCTTTACAAAATTGTTTAATGTCGTTGTTTGACACATAAATATTTGTGTCTATAAAGCTTTCATATCAGAAGCAGAAAAAATCAAAATGAGTGAAGTTGGAGATAAGTAAAGGAACTTTTTGGAGAAACCATTTTGTCTTTTCTTATGAAACCCACTAGCTTCAATAAAATAGTTTCTCGTACTTGTATTTCAAGCTGTTGAAACATTATCAAGCAGCAAAGTAATAATGAATACCCTCTGAAAGTTAGAAAAAGTAGAAAATCTGAGAACTGGTAGACACTGAGTTTTCTATTGATCTCTATAGAGGGCTGGTCTGGTCCTGAATACTGATACATGCATTACCCTCTATGGATCCAATACTGAGTATTTGATTGTGTTTGTGTAAGTGTTCACATCTCTGTGGCTGTGTTCACAATGTTGGGTTTATTTTTTTCTCAGTTTTTTTTTCCATTTTCCCCTGTTTGTGTAAGATTTTACTTTTATAAGCAAATGTTGTCAGTTTTTGAATTGATGAATTCAAAGAACCGATGATCTGTGTTGATATGCTGGAGTGTTTTCTGTCGAGCACTGAATGGATCACTGTTCCCTGTATGCAAAAACAAATAGGCTTTACAAATGGAATAATACACAAAATGCTTATTTTGAATTCAGATATCAGATCCAACGGGATCACTTTAGAAAACTTCGAGATATCTAGTTTGAGGTGAAGTTTACAGCTAAAAATGCATACTTTTCCTGATTTCACATGTTGCTTTAATAATAAACCCAATCTTGTCCCCTAAGGCAGTGAAGGTACCTGTAGGAACATTTGAGCACCTGTGTTAATACGTCTACAGTAAATTTCCTGCTTTTAATGCGCACTCATAGGTCTAATCCCTAAGGCAGGTTTAGTTTGTGTGTGTGTCGGTGTGTGTGAGTGTGTGTGTTGGGGTGTGATGGCCTATCAATAGTTGCCTTGTGATTATTATTTAACATGCATGTAGTCATTGATCGCAGACATTGATCGGAGGTTGGGAGCTAAAGGCCAGCTCACATTAAGACTTTGCTTCCCCAAGGGGCAATATGGAGCATTATCATTGAGGGACATTCTCAGCCCTCACTGCCACATATGCTGAAACACACCTTACATGCCAGCTCCAAGAGAAACTACACATGCGTGCAGCCAAACACTTGTGCACACACGCTCACACATACAGACTCTCAGGTGTTCCTGCGTCTCTCCATCATTCTTCGAGTCCATTTCTTTTCTCTCCGCCCACTGGTCTCTCTGTCTGTCCATAAATCACACCCACTGATTCACACTTTAGAGACTCAGTGGGGAGAAGCAACTGAATTCTTAACCCTAATCATTAAAGATTTAAAACAGAAAGAAATGTTACTCCTCATTGAGATCCAGCCAAACAAAGAGCGCTGGATGTGAGCACAACAACAAACATTTGATCCAGTGTCTTTTCATTCACATTTTAACTTTGTTCCTATATTTTCCTGCCATCCTCCTCCAGACTCTATGCACATTGAAGATGTTGATGCTGTGCAGAAGCTCCAGGATGTGCTCCATGAGGCTCTGCAGGACTACGAGGCTTCCCAACACCAGGAGGATCCCCGCCGGGCAGGAAAGCTGCTCATGACCCTTCCCCTGCTTCGCCAGACCTCCACCAAGGCCGTGCAGCACTTCTACAGCATCAAGCAGGACGGCAAAGTCCCAATGCACAAACTCTTCTTGGAGCTGCTGGAGGCCAAGGTCTGAGGACACGAGAGTAGATGGAAAGACAGCTACACACCAGTCTGAACCTCCTGAGCTTCAATGTAGACTCTCACTTTGAATGACCTCTTGCTCTTTTACACAGACACACACACACAGACACGCACACACACACACAATGCAAATTTGTCCCTGAAGTTTGTCCGCTGATACACCCTTCCATTAAAACACCAGTAACCTAAACCTCTTACCTGAACCCCAAAACCTCTGTTTGTGACAAGAAGGCGCAAACTTAAACTTTTGTGAGGGGGGAAGTTTGATGGGCTGACATGACGCCCCAATCCCGAGGAGTAATGATAATTCCTTCAAAACTACGAACAATCATTGAAGAGTTTCAGCCGTGGCTCAGAACACTGGAGATGGCAAACACTTATGCATTTAATAACAGTTACGAGGTCATTATTAGCAAATGTTTAAATGAGGACACATTTAAAAGACACTGAAAATGCTTCATTTTAGTCGTGAGAGACTAAGACTGCACCTGTGTCTCCTTTCCGCTCCCTGTTTCCTCCCACAGAATTTTTTAAGAGTCAAAGAAGATGAGCAGTTGGGACAGGAAGAACACTAAAAGAAGAATTTAAGACGTTTCTTTTCAAAGTACATGTAAATGAAATATGGATGGATGAACAGAAAGAACAGAGAAGGAAAGAAGAGGAGATTCTCCCTGCCAAAGAATGGAGCTCATCCATTCAGAGGATGCCAGCAAACTTAACTTTCACAACCCTAAACAGTTTCTGCTTTGATCTCAGAGTGTCTTTCAGTGCTGGGCCTTGTGAGAGCTGCTGGTTTTTAGTTCCTCCAGTTCTTTCAGTTTTTCTGGTGACGATGAAAATCAGCTGGGCTCAAAGAGCAGCTTGAAAAACACTCTTTGATTTCCCCAAAATTCAGCTCCTGGTACACCATGACCCCCCCCTACTTTCACCACTACTAAGCTATTTGTTGTATTTGTAAAGAAACAGTGACACCGGCCTCCCAAACCTGAACATGTTTTTCTGTACGAACACTTCACGAGCTGAAAATGCTTTCAAATACACTCACCACATGAGAGCTCAATTGAAATGAGATGATACTTGATCTATGCTAAACTAAAACCTATCCTCGTTCAGCTGTTACAGGCTCAGCCCGCAGTCTTTGTGAAACACACCCCTTGAGTTTGGATGTTTGTTTGAAACATTTTCAGCCCCTTGGTGGCCCAGGTTTGTTGCTGTCCACACACGAGTCAGATGAGATTTCTGTCCATGAATGTGCCATGAAGAAACAGTCCAGCCCATGCTCATAATCCAAACCCCAAAAACAGCAAAGTGGCACTTCAGAATTTCCCTCCTTGCTCCGCTGCATTCACACCTTCCAGCTCATCTCTGAAAGCAGAATTGAGACGTGTTTTTTTGTGATCATTCAGGGAGTAACGAGGGATTTCGAGTCATTCATCGCAGTCAAAACCAGAGGGAAAGGTGTGCAGAAAAATCTGACTGAAGAATAACTACTGTTGCTTTGAAACTCCTTATTTTTCCTCCATTATTTCTATCTTGAAAATAATCTTAGCAATGATAATATCAGTATTAGGGTTGTAAATAACAGTCATCCTGTATATGACATATAACACGGCTTTTTCGTTTGTTTGTTATTAATACTGTCTTCTTAAAACTGAATCAATCAATATGTCTTTCCTTTTTTTCTATCAGCTTGACCACTTTCAGCAATGATCATATATCTATATATATAAATGTAACAAGTAATAATGTATTAACAAATCAGCGTTTGTCTTAGAAAACACTGAGCAATAGTGGTTTAACAGGAGGGGGTTTGTGCATATGGACTAAGTCTGCAATATTAACATAATGTGCCAGTTTCAAAATTTCTGAGAGGAAGGAGAGTTCTGTAGCTTCTCTTTTCCTCTGTGTAACTTGCCATAAGCTATTATACAACAGTCAGTATTTCCTTTGCTAGCAATAGCTACACAGAAAAAATATGGACCAGAAGTGTGATGATGAGATTCCTGCCATCACATTAAAGCTGTCTGAAGAACGAATAGTGCGAGGGTAGAAGAAGTTGCACAAGCAGCTGACGACAAAAAGATTCAACTTCCAGTTTGAGAGTCTCACACTGGTCTGATGTTTGCACCTTTCCTGTGATCAGATCTTTTTGCAGGCACTTTCAACCTGATCGAAACAAGACAGTTCTTTGTTTAAATGCTGTTTTTGTTGTTACCATGTATGTTTCTCCAGTCGTGTGGCCAAGAGCGGGGACCATAAGAATAACTGAACTGAATCTGGTACTAAGTGTAAAAACAGAACATCATCTGCATAAGACAGAAACATGGCATAGAAACTTTCATGTTAGCTAGCTATTCCACTTCTTATCGAGGGGCATTTTATTTAAATATTACAAAAGTGATTTTCTCAACCTATAATCCTACCAAATATCTCAATTGATAAAATTATTGAATATCTTAAGTAAATGGTTCAAGGGGAATCCATCATGTTATTTATACGTTAGCTTCTTTGCTAGCTCTCCGTCTATAAGTTTGTTGTACCTGAAGTCTACAACATACCCTGTAATTTAAGTGGACGTAATAATTTAAGTTCAGAATATGTGAATGAAGTATTAATCACACAAACTTTTAGCAGACGTGAACATTCACAGGCATTTTTCAGGCACCAGAATTTTCCTGCCGTGTCTAAGCTAAAGTGGAAACTGGAAGTGGAAGGTCACAGGAAGTTGTTTATGGTTCATTTGACTGGTCTCAGCTTTAACAGGAAAAATCAGTCGAGGGGATTTGTTTTAGGTCATTGTCATCTATAGAGCTGTTTAAGAATGCCAAAATGTGTAATCTAGATGAAGGCGTAATCTACTGTAAAATGACAACTAGTCACAGCTAAGGGGTGCTCCAGTTTAAGTGTAGTGGATCTCCAACATCACACGCTCTGCATCAAACGTCAGTATTATTAGTAAGGGGTATTTTTTCAGCCTTCTTAGACATTGTATATTGTAAATTATACAGATTATAATTCTAACATAAGACATTTTATTGGAAACAAAATCAAGAAAAAAAAAAGAAAAAAATGTAGTTCAATGTGTGTTTCATGTTTGCTGTTTTTTCTGTCAGCAAAAAAACCCTTGTTTCTTTGTCTTTATTTGTTTTGTTCTTTTCCAAGTCCTCTTTCTCTTTCTTTCTCTCCTCCTCTGTTGGGGCGTTGCTGTGTACTTTTTTCTTGTGGTGATTCCCGTTCTTGTGCTGTGTGCTTCTTCTTTAGACAACACAGAGTAGAGTAGAGGCCATGTTGTCTGTCTATCAGTCAATCAGTCTGCTGGGGTTCCCAATTCTCTCCCACTGAACCAAACTGGTTATAAGGCTCTTCTAGAAAACTTAACTAGACCACTGAGATGAAACAACAGTGTTCATCTTTACCAAACTATGCGTAAATAATGAAGTATTTAGTATCTAAATGAAGAAACACAATACAAGTATTTAAAAAGGGATCATTTGTATAACTTTCCTGTAGAGTAAACAATATACTGTATATCTTTAGGTTTAAATAACCATTAAATAAAAAGGACATCTGAGTATTTCAGAACTGTAGGTGACTTTTTTGATAAACCTGCTGTACATAACTGCCTTCCATACAGCTCAGCTCAGACTTATCTTTACTGTTTCTGCAGTCAGTAACAAAAAAAGAGACAAAACCCATTTTTCTTCTCATTGTTGTACCTTGATTCTCAGTTTGATTCAAGGAAAATGCTGAATCATGGGTACAGTTTAAAAATAACATTAGAATAACTTTACTTTGCACTTGTGTGTCTCTCCTGCTTGCACCCATTACACTCATTTTTGGACAAGTTTATCCTGTTGTCCATTGAGGTAACAACCCCAAAGTCAAGACTGAAACCAAATGTCTTTGATTAAATTGACATGTTCCTTACTTTATTTCTTAGTACACTTGTGAAGATGAAAAAATCTGCCCTAAAAAGCATCTGGTCAAAGATTCTGGGATCATTACAGGGCGTAAACTTTAACATGTAATGGTTTCACATGGGAATGAACAGGCAACATTTGTAAGTCAAATCCCAGAAGACAGACTTTCATTTTCTAAACCTCTCCCATTGTCCTAAAGACCTAAAGATGTTTCTTTTCCACTGTACATTCACTTACAAACAACTTACTGAAGAAAGGTGCTCTTTTATTACTACTTTATTTCCATCTCCTGTAGTTTTATTTATCTAAAAGTAGTTAATCTACTCCTTTGTATTTCTGAACCATGCAACACTTGATGAAGGAAAGTGAAAAGCTCCCTGACGTGATGGAGGCTGAGCTGGATTTGGTCTACAGCCATGTTTTCAATTGAACCAATTTCTCCCAGCAGCACAAACTGTGATGTTTTTCTTTAAACCTAACTTAGCGTCAAATAAATCCTCGAAGTATTGAGAGTTGTGACTGTGACAGGTAACGGGTTGCTGCTCTCGCTCAGCAGGACTGCTGCTAATCTTTATGACTGAAAACAAACAGATCTACCAGCTGAAATTGGGAGGGAGCGGGTGTGGATCTTTCAGAAGTTTGGTAACCTGCTGCTTATAGCCAAAATATTATGAAGATGTACAAGGAACACATTTCCTTTGAGCTTTTTTTGATAAAAAGCAATATTTTGTTGACTACAACAATGAGGCAAGAGTTGCACTTGTTTGTGTTGGGTAAAACTTCCAAATGCTGCTGTAGCTTTCAGGAGCTGTTAGCGTCCGAAACATATAAATGTCAACAAACCAAACAAACTGCAGAGAGCGAAAGAAGGACTTAGTTTTGGAAAGGTTGTTTGTTTGTTTTTGTTTGACTTGGTTGCACTTTGGGCGCCATATTATTGCCCTCATCGGAAACTGAAATCCATTAGCTGCAAATATTCTGTGTGACAATAGTTCAGCTGTAACAGGAGGACAAGTTTTTATTTGGCATAGCGGGAAAGCAGGAACATCCATTTGCCCCTGAAATATCTGCTAATGCCAGACTCGGTCCATCTTCAGCTCTACAGTGTTTAGACATTTAGTTGTATTTATCCCCCAAATGTTAACTGCCACTCATGCTGCAGCTCAATCTGCAGCCTGAATTTGAAAATGTGAAGAAAATATCAAAGGGAGAGAGCAACATTTGGATACAAAGGATATCTAAAGAGAAAAGGACCCTTGTGTGATGGAGAAGAGTTATGTACAAGACCCTGTAGTGTTATTAAAACATGTCTGTAGATTTTAAATGTGCTTCACATCAGTAAACAAAAAAAAAAAAGAAACAATAACCTGTATATTTTTGTGACGTGTATCATACAAGTGTGCTCCAACAATAATGTCCATTTGTGTAAATGTATTTATTTCACATTGTATATATTGTTCAATGCAAAAAGAGAGACCTATGATTCTGTAACTTAAACTACTATGGGTTGAAACATTACATGTGTTACTCCAGACTATGCCTTTCAGGATTATTACAGTAGAGCAATATCAATTAAAACCAGGCTTCCAGTTTTGACACCTGTTTTTTGTCTCTTTATTGTAAAATATTGTTTTTAATATATTGTCTAACTCACACAGGCATTTTCCAGCCCTGCTCTGCCTCTCAGGAGAGAAAGTTTTGAAGCATTCACACATAATATCGCAGCACAAGAAAACATCTCTCCCGACTAAAAGCTTTGACCTGGCCTCACTGCTTTTGAAAATGGCAAAAACCAGATCCATCCGAGGTGCTTGACTCCCTTTTAATTGAGATGACTTTTCAACTGAGATGGCAGCCATAATGTTAGATAGAATAATAGTCATCTTCCAAAGTAGTTTTGGTATCTTTTGGTGACCCTTTTCAACACGTGGATGTTATCCAATTGATCGCCTGTGATTAAGGAAGCACTGACTTACTTAAACCAACACACCTGTGGAGGGATGAAAGAGCAGTAACATGAGAGAGGTGGCAGCTCCACCTTATGGACTGTGTGCCCATAGACACCTCACATCATATTACATCGCTTTTTATCCTCAGTGTTACCTGAAGCAAACCCAGTTGATGATTTCAGAGTAAGTGCCCAATTTTTTCATATAAAATTCAAATTAAGGACAAAACAGGAAAAAAAACCATGAAATTAATACCAAACAAATGAGAGCTTCTCATGGCAGGAAGCAAAACAACTTACATCCCTCCCAATGCTAAGGCTCCAAACACTCATCCAGGACAGATTGACCATCAAATCAAATCGTCTTCCACCCTTCACTTGTAACTTACCAAACAATGAAAAACTAAATGCTTAACCGTTTTTGCACTTATATCACTACACTTTACTGAAATCATACTATTTTGGGAATGACTTGGTGGCCCACTTTTAACAACTTCACGGCCCACAGGTTGGGAATCACTGGTGTGGCATATTTATGTTGTATTAACATGCTCATTTATCTTTTATTACAGAGAGTAAGTAAACATGCACAAAGATGTGAGAGGGTGGCCACTGTCACAGTGTTGTTCTGTAGTTGAACGACTATCTTTATGTGGACTTGAAGGACAGAAAGCAAAGAAGGATGCAGAGAGAGTGAAGAGTGGGTGGGGGGGAAGAGGGGGGCAGGAGGAGAAGAAGAAGGAGGAAGTGGTAACAGCTTGTTGCAGTAGGAGGTTAACTACTGTCCACTCTGAATGGCTTGATCTGCTGCTCTTGCCAAGGGCAGTAAACACACACACACACACACACACACACACACACACACACACACACACACAGAATCGTACTACGAAACATATATATTAAAAAAGGAAACAAAAATCCTTCACTCTGATTTTTGCATGCTATTTTCTATAATAACCTTTCGCTCCTCGTGTCAGAGGCTCAGTGGTACAAGTCTGTTCCCTCCTGTTTCGTTTTCCTTTTTCCTTCATATCTCTCTTTCCTTTTATTCGCTCCAGCTTTTCCTTATTCCCTCAGATACTCCTCTATCCCTCCCTGTCTCCCTCTTCTAATAGCCAGCAGCAGTAAATGGGATGCAGAGGCCAGATATTTAATGTAGCGGAGAGCCGTGAAGCGTTTTAAGGAGCCTTTTTCTAACAGGGAGAGCCCTGACCTGCAGGCAAATATTTTTCAACCAGATGACATAAGAAGATATTAGCAGGAAATAGAGCAAGATTTTATTCTTTTACAACCTCTTTCTCTTTCTTTCCCTCCACTTTTCCTCCCCCTTTTTCTGTTTGGGTTACTGCCTGGTCACCCAGCCTTCTGCACATACATTTTATTTTGCTTGCTTGCCTTTTGGAGTTCATTTATTTTATTTTATCTTTGATTCATTATTATGATACGATAAAAGCTACTTGAGCATTTCAGATGCTGAGGGGCTCTTATCGTTAACCTTGTGGAACGCATGTAAGAGTGGGCTCCACACGCCACATCGCTAATGGCCAACTTAACTCCTCTCTTCTCCTCCTCCACCTTCTGGCTCCATCTACACTTCTCCTTCTATCTCTCTGTTTCTCTCTTTATCTACCTCTGTGATTGCTTTTTTCTCTCATGGTCTCCTCCTACTGTATTTTCCTGTGCTTTCATTCACTTTTCATCTCTTTTTTTCATATTCTGACTAACTGTGTCATGACGTTAAATGGACATAATGGAGAAGCCATTGTCTAAGTTGAGGTTTTCAAATGATTTTCAGATTTGGTGTCAGAGACCTCAGAGGCCTCAGGGCATCTGGTCATAGCACTACAGCAATTTCAAATGGAGGAGAGGCAGCACATTTCTAATCCCAGGTTGTGTAATTGTCTTGGATGTTAAAATAAAACAACTGCATAGATACACAGACCTTATATTATGAGCACTTTTTGTGGCTTTACATCAAAGTATGGATGTTATCTCTATCGACTACAGTGGTTAACAGGGTCAGTCTCTGAGGATGACCATATCTGTTTGAGGGGCTGTGACCTGTAAAGTGCTAATGTGTGGCCGCTTCACACTGATGGTGTTTCAGATGACTGTTTTTGAGGCTATTTATCCTCCCTGGTGTGCGTGAGTGTGTGTGTGTGTGTGAGTGAGAGAGAGAGAGAGAGAGAGTATGACATTGGTTTGTTTGATTTATCATTTTACTTTTTGGGTCCACATGTGGTCATATGTCAGGCCTATTTGTATGTGTCTATTTATCTGAGCTTGATGTGTGTGTGTGTGTGTGTGTGTGTGTGTGTGTGTTTTGTGTGTGTGTGTGTGCTTTCCCTGTATCCCCTTGTATCAGTGGTGGGGTTCCCTCGGGTTTCACAGGCCTGGTGACATGGACTCACGGTGGTAATGGCCTTTCACAGCATCTGGCTCCCCTGACACACCACACAAACACACACGCACACTCCAAACACACACACACACACACAAGCACATATACAGAGAGAGAGAGAGAGAGAGAGAGAGAGAGAGAGAGGAGAATAACCATGGCAAAGATGGAGTGAAATGTGCAAGACAAGCATGGCATAGACAGAAACATTAGTCATTGACTCGCAAACCTTAAATTTTTTTTCATAGATAAACATTGAAATAATTGTTTCTTGTATATATTTTTTCTCCTTGTAGGTGTTGTCTTTCATTTCTTTCTTCTCTCTCTTCGTCCTGTGCTCTCCTGTAAGCTTACATGTTAATCAGCGGATCAGTCTACATTGTCACATTTAGACCCTCACGATAACGTAATTTACCTATTCAGTGTTCTCTCTAATATTCCCTCTGTCTTTGCACATTGTCCCTCTCTCACTGGTTCCCTTCCCTTCTTTATTCATTACACTCCTTTTTTTTTTAATTTCCTTCACCATAACTATAAATCAGCCCTGATCAGCCCCTCACCTCTATCTCTTGCCTCTTTCCATTTACCTAACATCCCATCCTCTCCGCTCTCTTTCCATTCTGTCCCTCATCTCTCTATATCTCACAGGGTGTAAAGTGGCTGAGGGGGTGCCGTCTGCATCTGGGCCGCCTGTGCGTGCTGTAAGAGGGTCAGCTGTCTATTTGCACTTTTAATGTCTTAACTCCATATATGAGGGGCCATTTATTCTCTCTCTCCCCCTTCCCCTACTCTTTCTCTGTCTATTGCTTTCTATCTCTCTCTTAGGACAGTAAATGTTTTAACTCTCAATTCTATGGGCCATTCATTAAGTTAGTGTACTTTAATAAATAGTCTGATGTGTCACTGGATAGTGAATTAGTGGCACTTACAATCACCCACTGGAGGTCGATATATTGTTGGAAGGTTCGATATGCAACCACTTTTTCCCAGAAAACAATTAAGAGTTTACCAGGCCTGAAGTCTTTGTTGACAACAGTCGCCTTTGTTAAAGGAAGAGTGGAGATCAAAAAGACAACAAAAAAATAAAAAAGAGAACAAAAGATATTAAAAAGGCTTCTTTCACAAAAATATCTTATATATACTGGATTTTTCACTGGAGGAACCACAAACCATCTGCATTGCTGTGGTGAATTTTGTTAGAAACTGTCAGCCTGCCACAGACAACAAGCTGGACCCCACCAAGACACAGAGGTAAAACTTTCAATCCTCCTGACTCAGCAGAGAGCAAAAGTACAATAAATACACTCATCAGAGCCTCAGGTCCACAGTCTATGTGCTCTTACTTTATGTTACACTTTATGTTAAACAGTCAAAAACTTAAAATCCATGTGAGGACTTTCTAAATGGTTCTGAAAAAGTCTCACGTCTTTGTATACATGCCTGATCATTACTTACCTGTATAGACTGCACCTGGTTGTGAGTGACTCTAAATATAGCCAATATACTTAACCACAGTAAGAACTAGGTTTACCAGGTTTGCAGGTTGTCACATTTAACAAATTCATTACCTTGTCACTTTGTGTTCAGTAAAAAGTTGTCTTCAAGAAAGAGAAATAATATTTTAAAGATCTACCCTCCATTCATTTGCATCAACACAAACACCTTGGAAAGAGCCACTGCCTGATGTCATGGGTGCGAGTGCTTATGGGAAACAGAGTCTTTTTTTAATTCCAGAAAAAACTTGTTTTATGTCACTGAGAGGCTAATTTCAGAATACTATCACCCTTCCTTTTATTACCACATGGTATAATCTGGAACCTTTAAAGAGCTGCTCAGTTTCCCTCAGGACTCCTTAAAGTGAACACCCTGAAAGAGAACACATGGCAAAGGTGAGTGACTAATGCAAATAACATTACTTCCTCTTTTCAGTTCAAGTTTCTACTTCATACAATTAATAGTTTTGGCAACAGGTTATACCACCAAAACAATATCATATTTGCAAAAGGCAGCAACATGAGCCACTGACACAAACCTCAAAAATGCACTACTTTGGTTTATTCTGTTTTCTGTTCTGTTTACCAAAAAGTGCTGAAATTGACCATCACCGCTCGTGAGATGGTGCTGGAATAAAATAAATCATGCAGACTGAATCTCCTCAGAGCACATAAACACCCAATAAAAATCTACTTTTGCTGACCTCTGTTGGTTGAACACTCGCTGTGGTTTTATTGGGTTTTGGACACCAACTCATCAGTGTTGCTTTTTTTGTTTGTCTGTTTTTGCCTTTACATCCTGATGTCACCTACTCGGACATCAGTCGTGCAGCACCACTTTTACGTGCTAGTTGAACTCTTAATGCCTTTTTTGATGACAGTAATAGCAACACTTGTGTGTGGGATGTCAGTGACCCTTTTTAAGGTGGAATAAATGAAGAAATTCTGGACATTTTGCAGGTTGATTTCTGCCAGTGAATCTAAATGATAGTTCCTGATTTGCCCCCAGCTAATCACATCGCTTTGACAGGGGAAAGGTGATTGGCATTGGCAAAGAGTGCTTGAGTATGTATGTATGTACGTGTGTGTGTGTGTGTGTCACTGAGAGAGACTGGATGATTATGTGAATGTGCATTGTCAAGAGAGGCAGGAGGTTAATTCAATCCTATAGAAACGCAGCATGGAGGGGATTGGACTGCACAGCCCTGAGGGTGTGACTGGCCTCAGCCCCAATAGGGGGCAGAATACGTACACACACAAACACCCCCACACACACACACACGCACACACACACACACTCACACACACACAAACACACAATATGGACCTTATGACTTAAAGGTATAAAATCTGAAAAGCCAAATTGTTTTTCTATCTAGTTTCCACTGCATTTCATTTAGAAAAGAGAAGGATAAATGATGAACCTGGATTGATACATATATCTATTTATAGAAAATGCTGCATAAAACAAGGATAAGAAAG